>CM059209.1:2304032-2376356 GCA_030347435.1 Clarias fuscus | reverse complement strand
ATGCCTCAAACTCATATCTGAGAAGCTCCCGAACAGGAAGTTGACTCCCATGCTGAGCTCGCCTCCACTGGCGTGCAGTCTTATTGTACCATGAATGAAATTCTACAATACTATACCATGTTCCACAGTGCTGCCAGTCATATTGTTTCAACTCAGGTTCTTCCAAGTTGATTGCAGGCAACGACCGTGTCTGTTGCAGGAGATTTCAGGCTTGCATGATCTGTAAATGGCACACAAGTCGCAGCAAACTTAAGTTTCTGGCTGATCTCTATTCAAAGTCCAAACAAGCCTAACGCCAACAGTCAGCAGAAAAAAATTAAAATCGGACATCTGAAAGCAAGCAAGCGTTCATCAGATTGCTTCTGTGGGCTTTGGCTGTTTGAACCACAACGATAGCATGATTCAATGTCATAATCTTTTGTAGAAACTGCGGTTTAGCCCGAGGGATTGATTTGGGACAAGTGAGCAGAAACATGTCAAAAACAATGATATTTCTTTCATTGGGCTGACAAAACATTCAATCAAATATGGGACATACAGTAGGGAAGTGCAACTTGAACTGGGATTCCTGATAAGCGATTTCATCTCAGACATGGTGCATGGATGAAAAGAAAATGACAAGCTAGCGACTCTGGAGGGACTCGAACCCACAACCTTTGAATAGCTCCACAGCTGAGTCTAGAAGTCCAATGCGCTATCCATTGCGCCACAGAGCCAACCAATTGATGCTTCTGGGGTATTTCATTTCAGCCTTCCCCAGATTCATGGAAGGCGCAGGACTTGCATTGTTGAGTTAATTAGCCAGATTCTTTTCTGTTGCTTCCAATCAAATTCCATTAAATGCAAACAACTATGGCAGGAGCTGAACCCAGATGCTGTCAACAGCATGGACAGAATGCCTTGATTTCACCATGGAATTTGCCACTGGCTTGCAAGGTTATTCATCTCTGGCTGTAAGAAAGGCAGAAAAGGGATAGCTCTCGCACCACCAGATGATTGTTGCAGTAGGCACTGCTTAGACTACACAGTAGCATGGAGATCTATTCATTTGCACATTAGAGTAAGCTCTAGATAACATATAGAATAAGGCATCTCCTCATCACACGTGCATTGCTCGTTATTGTGGTGTAACGTCCTACAAATCCGAGACATCAGGTTACCACATGAATGCCGATTTCGTAGAGGCATTTATCAGTTGCGTTTTTGTGAATGCGCCTCATACCCTTGATTTGATGCTTGCAAATGTCCCCAAGAGGTGAATAATCGCAACCACAGGTCAAGTTATATGTCAAAAATGGGAGCCAAACCAATGCAAATGCAAGAAAATATCTGCTCTAGTCGTCGTCCTAAGAGACAGATGGCTAAAGGCTAAAGGAATTGCAGTCGCAGTGTAGTGCAAGACCAAACCAAAATGTTAACAGCACTTGCGCTAAGGATAGACAAGTTGGGCGCTAATCTTTGCTACTCAGATAGCTTGCGCATTGTGTGACCATAACCCACGAACTGTTAACGGTTGGACGTAAATCAAAGATTTTGCTTTCTCCACTGAAACCAGTCTGACATGCACAGCAACAGAAGTGCACATCGAGAGGCACTGCTGGGAGTCGAGCCCAGGATCTCCTGTTTACTAGACAGGCGCTTTAACCAACTAAGCCACAGCGCCAGAAGCCAAATGCAGCAGCATTTCTAATGCCTCAAACTCATATCTGTGAAGCTCCCGAACAGGAAGTTGACTCTCAAGCTGAGCTCGCCTCCACTTGCGTGCAGTCTTATTGGGCCATGAATGAAATCCTACAATACTATACCATGTTCCACAGTGCTGCCAGTCATGTTGTTTCAACTCAGGTTCTTCCAAGTTGATTGCAGGCAACGACCGTGTCTGTTGCAGGAGATTTCAGGCTTGCATGATCTGAAAATGGCACACAAGCCGCAGGAAACTTAAGTTTCTGGCTGATCTCTATTCAAAGTCCAAACAAGCCTAACGCCAACAGTCAGCAGAAAAAAATTAAAATCGGACATCTGAAAGCAAGCAAGCGTTCATCAGATTGCTTCTGTGGGCTTTGGCTGTTTGAACCACAACGATAGCATGATTCAATGTCATAATCTTTTGTAGAAACTGCGGTTTAGCCCGAGGGATTGATTTGGGACAAGTGAGCAGAAACATGTCAAAAACAATGATATTTCTTTCATTGGGCTGACAAAACATTCAATCAAATATGGGACATACAGTAGGGAAGTGCAACTTGAACTGGGATTCCTGATAAGCGATTTCATCTCAGACATGGTGCATGGATGAAAAGAAAATGACAAGCTAGCGACTCTGGAGGGACTCGAACCCACAACCTTTGAATAGCTCCACAGCTGAGTCTAGAAGTCCAATGCGCTATCCATTGCGCCACAGAGCCAACCAATTGATGCTTCTGGGGTATTTCATTTCAGCCTTCCCCAGATTCATGGAAGGCGCAGGACTTGCATTGTTGAGTTAATTAGCCAGATTCTTTTCTGTTGCTTCCAATCAAATTCCATTAAATGCAAACAACTATGGCAGGAGCTGAACCCAGATGCTGTCAACAGCATGGACAGAATGCCTTGATTTCACCATGGAATTTGCCACTGGCTTGCAAGGTTATTCATCTCTGGCTGTAAGAAAGGCAGAAAAGGGATAGCTCTCGCACCACCAGATGATTGTTGCAGTAGGCACTGCTTAGACTACACAGTATCATGGAGATCTATTCATTTGCACATTAGAGTAAGCTCTAGATAACATATAGAAAAGGCATCTCCTCATCACACGTGCATTGCTCGTTTTTGTGGTGTAACGTCCTACAAATCCGAGACATCAGGTTACCACATGAATGCCGATTTCGTAGAGGCATTTATCAGTTGCGTTTTTGTGAATGCGCCTCATACCCTTGATTTGATGCTTGCAAATGTCCCCAAGAGGTGAATAATCGCAACCACAGGTCAAGTTATATGTCAAAAATGGGAGCCAAACCAATGCAAACGCAAGAAAATATCTGCTCTAGTCGTCGTCCTAAGAGACAGATGGCTAAAGGCTAAAGGAATTGCAGTCGCAGTGTAGTGCAAGACCAAACCAAAATGTTAACAGCACTTGCGCTAAGGATAGACAAGTTGGGCGCTAATCTTTGCTACTCAGATAGCTTGCGCATTGTGTGACCATAACCCACAAGCTGTTAACGGTTGGACGTAAATCAAAGATTTTGCTTTCTCCACTGAAACCAGTCTGACATGCACAGCAACAGAAGAGCACATCGAGAGGCACTGCTGGGAGTTGAGCCCAGGATCTCCTGTTTACTAGACAGGCGCTTTAACCAACTAAGCCACAGCGCCAGAAGCCAAATGCAGCAGCATTTCTAATGCCTCAAACTCATATCTGTGAAGCTCCCGAACAGGAAGTTGACTCTCAAGCTGAGCTCGCCTCCACTTGCGTGCAGTCTTATTGGGCCATGAATGAAATCCTACAATACTATACCATGTTCCACAGTGCTGCCAGTCATGTTGTTTCAACTCAGGTTCTTCCAAGTTGATTGCAGGCAACGACCGTGTCTGTTGCAGGAGATTTCAGGCTTGCATGATCTGAAAATGGCACACAAGCCGCAGGAAACTTAAGTTTCTGGCTGATCTCTATTCAAAGTCCAAACAAGCCTAACGCCAACAGTCAGCAGAAAAAAATTAAAATCGGACATCTGAAAGCAAGCAAGCGTTCATCAGATTGCTTCTGTGGGCTTTGGCTGTTTGAACCACAACGATAGCATGATTCAATGTCATAATCTTTTGAAGAAGCTGCGGTTTAGCCCGAGGGCCTGATTTGGGACAAGTGAGCAGAAACATGTCAAAAACAATGATATTTCTTTCATTGGGCTGACAAAACATTCAATCAAATATGGCACATACAGTAGGGAAGTGCAACTTGAACTGGGATTCCTGATAAGCGATTTCATCTCAGACATGGTGCATGGATGAAAACAAAGTGACAAGCAAGCAACTCTGGCAGGACTCGAACCCAGAACCTTTAAATAGCTCCACAGCTGAGCCTAGAAGTCCAATGCGCTATCCATGAACTGGCTGTGAATTATGGAGAATTTTGCAAATGGGGAAAGATGGTTGGCTTCAAATCTTGCGGAGGGGTGAGACGCGATTGGCCGAAAGAAGCAGCTGCACGGCGTCCGGGTAGCGCCATCCAGGCTCTGAAAGAGCTGCCGTCCCTCAAAGAAAGCAGTTTTGTCCATGCTTTCCCAACGCTCGTCACCTGTTTTTTCCATATTCAAGAGCAGTATGTAGTGCAATCTTGGCCATGTGTATCTTGTAAGATGGAGATTAATACCACCTTTGCCACGGAGTGCCCATCATCTGCGACAAAGGCAGTTGTGAAAATAATGGCAAAGATTGTCCAACACTGGTGAATTCTCATAAGCTTTCCAATCTGTGAGATGAGATTCAGGTACAAGTTGTCCAAGCGTGACACTCACGCTTCCATCACTTGCTTGAGCTTCATGAGCATAACACAATCTCCTACCAGTAAGTCTCAACTGGTAAATTATGGGAATCCTTGGCAAGGTGTCAGCAATTTACAATTTTCTGCTCTCGAGTATTTCTTAATCCAAGATGGCCCTCTTGAACAAACCAAGTTGGTCCTGTTCAATGCTGCCAAATGCTCTTTTTC
Source organism: Clarias fuscus (assembly GCA_030347435.1). Taxonomy (NCBI): domain Eukaryota; kingdom Metazoa; phylum Chordata; class Actinopteri; order Siluriformes; family Clariidae; genus Clarias; species Clarias fuscus. Next base: position 2,371,672 of record CM059209.1, on the reverse strand, counting down.
CCTAAGCACCACTAGACAGCAATGCCTGAACAGGGACTTGAACCCTGGACCCTCAGATTAAAAGTCTGATGCTCTACCAACTGAGCTATCCAGGCTCTGAAAAAGCTGCCGCCCCTCAAACAAAGCAGTTTTATCCATGCTTTCCCAACGCTCGTCAGCTGTTTGTAACATTTGAAGACACAAAGCACTTGTGAACCCTTTCAAGTAGTGAGCTTGGCCAGGACAATGTTAAACCTTCACACAGGCTGATAATGTTTGCAACATTTTGTTTGCTAACAAGAGCATTTTGACCTTAAAATCCAGTGAAAAATGTTACCAGGATGACTCTTCTGAACAGACCTGCCTCTAAAGTCCTATCTTAGATAATGCTCATCCACAGTTTGAAACATTTGAAGACACAAACCACTTGTGGCCTCTTTCAAGTGGTGAGCTTAGCCACGACAAACTTAAATCTTCACATAAGCTAATAACACTTGGAGGATTTAACCTAAGGTCAATCAAAACATTAAGATTTCTCTTTTACTCGAATGTTTGCAACATTTTGTTCCGTAACAAGAGTAATTTGACCTTCACATCCAGTGAAAAATGTTACCAGGATGATTCTTCTGAACTGCCCTGCCTCTAAAGTCCTATCTTAGATCAGTAAATGCCTTATATCACCATGGTATGGGAATTCCCAAGGCTGGGCTTCTGGAAAATGAGAGCATATGACTCATTGACAAGTCTATTTCATTTCCAAGCGGGGATTGAATCCACTTTGCCTGAGGTTAAAAGACCAGTGCGGTACCGACTGAGAAACACAATGGCTCTTTTGCAGTTGACATTTTTCATTACATTTTCAATAGTTTTATACACACACTTTTTCAACATTCTTCTCTGATTAAATGCATTGATTACTCTGGATCATACAAAAACATCCACATCGGATCCGAGTACCTTTCAGCAATTCATGCTTTCTCAGAAAATGGACACAAGGGAGATGTCAGTAATGTATTTCTTCTGGATTTTTCCATATTCAAGAGCAGTATGTAGTGCAATCTTGGCCATGTGTATCTCGTAAGATGGAGATTAATACCACCTTTGCCACGGAGTGCCCATCATCTGCAACAAAGGCAGTTGTGAAAATAATGGCAAAGATTGTCCAACACTGGTGAATTCTCATAAACTTTCCAATCTGTGAGATGAGATTCAGGTACAAGTTGTCCAAGCGTGACACTCACACAATGAGGTGAGAAGTGCCATTTGATCAAGGAAAACCCTCTTGATGTCCTCGGTGCTGTGAATCAGGCAGGATATGCTATGAGCTTTTGCTTTGTCCTTTGCACAAAAACAGCTCTTTCCCAGATCCCATAAACCAGCAGCAATAGATGTCTTCCGTGACTTGTCCTTGAGTGAAAATGGGGTGCCACATTCCCCGGTATGCTACAGCTGACTGCATCGGTCCTCGTGGCGCAACGGTAGCGTGTCTGACTCCAGATCAGAAGGTTGCGTGTTCAAATCACGTCGTGGTCATAAGTGGCTCCCTCTGTGTGTGGGGGCTGATGTTGCTTGTTTTTTCAAACAGGTTCATGGGTAGAATTTTTAAACGCCATCCGATCTCTAGGATGACCATGCATGTTTATGTCAACCTCTTGATTATAGATGAAAGCACTCAGGTAACAGCTCACCGACCTAATTACTATTCGGCCATCATCAGCCTACTGTAAGCTGTTTTTCATTCACGCCGCCTGTGCGTGCTGAGAAAAATTCACGCCTGATCAGGCAGTTTTAGATGTTTTCAGAATAGAAGATCCAGCTGGTCTGACAAACATAATCTTAGGTTATCCTTGGTAAAAAAAGTGAAATGTTTGAAGCTTCCAGTTTTCTTCTGAAGTAGTGCGTTTATAGTTTTTCATCTTTAGATAAGAAAACTTGTGGCAATTCCATCACTTGCTTGAGCTTCATGAGTATAACACAATCTCCTATTAGTAAGTCTCAACTGGTAAATTATGGGAATCCTTGGCAAGGTGTCAGTGTAACAGAGTTAGAATTGCACTTTGTCAAAATTATAATATTTTCATATTGTATTGTGATTTTTATTTATTTAAAGATTTTATTTAATATTTGTGAATTTTATCATTTTGAGAACACATTTTGCAGTCATTCTTATTCATTTTCTGTGGCAATTATAGATTTGCACATCGCCCCTTTTTGTACCTCCTGTGTTTCCGTAGTTTGCCTTCCCCCCTCCCCCTACCCCCTCACAATGCTGCTGTGTATTGATGAGGGTAAGTTGTACTGAGAGTTGCTCCTGAGAATAATTAAGTTTCTTTTGTTGTAATGCAAATGTTTGTCATTTCATGGAAACTATATTACATTATTATGGTATTTCTTTTTGGGTTTTATTGCTAAATTAAGTTGTGGCAGTTTTATGGAGTTTAACATACATGCTAAATGCACGTTGGCAAGTCGCCATTTTGTATTTGTAACTCCTATTTCTCAGTAAAAAGTTATTTTTGTATGTATAGGGGTCAGATGTGCAGTGGAGTGAGAAGACAATATATATGTGTTTAATTGTCTTCTACAGGTACGTTTATTGTCCATTACTCTGTTTACATTTTATTTACCTACATGCACACTTCTATTTGTCCATAGGGTGACTCTGGTGATTTTTTTTTTATATATATACAAGTTTTGTATGTAGTTTTTAAGGTTTGTTTAAAGTTTTAAAAAAATGGAAAATGTGTTGATGCTGTTGTAACTGGAAAGAAAAAAAATGTTTTCCTATAAAATTTTAATGCATTCTTATGTATGTACATGTGGGTAAATTGTAAAATTTATGAAATACCCTTACATGTATATTCAAGGAAATAATTAATCTGATCTCACAATGCTGCTGTGTATTGATGAGGGGGTCAGATGTGCAGTGGAGTGAGAAGACAATATATATGTGTTTAATTGTCTTCTACAGGATCAAATAAAATAGTGGAAAGCAGTTCTTGGTGTCGTCCTGGTGTTTAAGAGTAAAAAGCAGATCCGTTACACTGGTGCCGTGACTCCTTGGATCTTAAGATCAGCTTGATGCCGGTCGCCGTGGATACCGTGCTGCTGTTCTAGTCTACACTTCAAGATCAAAGTGGGGTCAGAGAAAGAAAACAATACAAAAAAATAAAATAAAATACGTTACTCGGTGTATATCGTTGTAAATCTCTAGACGTTTAGTAGACCGCTTTTAATGGTAGTTGGTAATATCCTTTTGTTTTTCAAAGTGATTTAGTGTTTTGTTTTATTAAGATCTTGGAAATAATATACACAACGCAAGTACAGTTTCACACACACACAAAAGAAAAACTGTTTGTGAAAAGGGCAATGGATACATATTCAAATCATCAATTACCAAAAGGAAGGGGAATTTGGTTAGATTGCGTTGCTGACAGCAGGGATGTAAGACATTCTAAGCCCATTGCTGATTACACGGATACAGGTTTGGGTCATAGCCCGGGTTCTACACCTGTTAGTGGGTTTAAGAGGGAAAATCTTCGCACCTCCACACCAGCCACTGATGTTGACGCTATTCACCATCTCTCAGACATGGTAGGACAGTTAGGGGCTCAAATTGGTGAATCCATTGTTGAAAGGCTAATGTCAGCTGGTGTAGTGAACATAGCCGGTGAACGTCAGGCTACTGCCCAAACCACTCACAGTGAACATACCAGATATGACTCACCTCATGTGACAGTCCATGTTAAATCAGACAGAGAATTCCCAACCTTTAAAGGTGATATCACTGACAAACATTCAGTCCAAGACTGGATTGACTTGACCAAGACTCATCTCAGAAAACATGTGATTCCTGTGAATGACCAGGCAGAGGAAATTATGAGCCATTTAATGGGCAAAGCCAGAGATGTTGTCAAGATTGCCTTGCGTAGTGATCCAGCGATTGATCTTACACAAACACCTGATAAAATCTATGAAGTTCTCCTCCATTATTTCAGTGAAGCTTCTTCATGTCTCCCTCTCGCCGACTTTTATGCTACACTGCCCAAACACAAAGAAAATCCAGTTGATTACTGGATAAGACTGAATAAGGCAGCTGACTTGGCTCTAGAGGGCCTACGTAGACAGGGAAAGAAAACAGAGAATATAAATAATGAAGTTGCACTCATGTTTGTCAAAAATTGCCCTGATCCTGAGCTCTCTTGCACCCTAAAGTGTAAACCCATTCATGAATGGACCTCACGTGATGTCCAACTGAGGATTGATGATTATCAGAGAGAGTTAAGAGCTAGTGGCAGAGCCATTGGGACTGCACAGCTCAAAAACCACGTCAGTGCAGTGACCCCTGAGCAGCCCAGTGTTCCTCCAGTGAATGTGGCAATGCCTTCCCAATGTCACACTCCAAATCTCTCTCTCCAAGCCCAGCATTCAGTGTGCCCTTCAATTTGCTGTGTCCCTGCCCAGGGCGAATCCATTGACAGTCTGAGCCACTCTTCTGCCCCAGCTGTGGCACAAAATCTCCAGTCACAATCAGATGAGAGACTTCTAACCCGTATGGTTGATATCTTTCAGGATATGATGGATAAAATGCAGCAGCGCAACACCCACCATCTATCCAGGGGTGGCAGATTTCGACGCACTCCTCGTGAAAGACGCCCCAATCAGATGGTTTGTAAAGTCTGTAATGACTCGAGCCACAACACCATTTCACACTGCATGTCTGAAAGATTGTGTTTTGCCTGTTTTGGATCTGGTCACACCAGACTAAATTGCCCAGTCAGTAGCTCCTCTCAGTCCCAGTCTGGGGGAAACTAGCTGACCTGTATTTGGAGGGAGGCAGTACAGGTCTCAGCAACCACTCCCACATTGGTGACACTTTTGATGCTGAATCAGTCTACATATCTGCAAGAGACTCATCTGATGATTCTGAAATTGTTGTTTATCAAAATATTCACAGAGTCCGCAGTAGTGAGAGCCTTTTCTACACACCTGTGTTACTGGGTGGGACAATGAAAATTGGTGGCATGTTGGACACTGGCTCTATGGCTTGCAGTATGAGTGAAGAGGCTGAGATGAAAATGAAAGAGGCTGGAGTGATAAATGATCTACACAAGGTTGATGTGAATGTGGTCCTCGTTGGATGTGGTGGGCTTTACGTTAAACCCAAGTGTGCTTTTGATGTGGAGATGGAGGTGTATGGCTGTAAGATTGTTGTTCCCACGCTTGTTGTCCAGGGCCAGCGGGATGAACTAATATTGGGAACCAATGTTATAAAACATATCCTGCATCAGTCTAAGCTGTGTGAGTCTTACTGGAAAACAGTGTCAAGTCCTTGCCCAAAAAAAGATCATGAGATGGAACAGTTCTTGTCTATGCTCTCAGGTCTCAAGCCATGGAAGGGTGATGAAGCTCCTCAGAAGGTCGGTACTGTCAGGTGCAACTCTGCCGTCTGCCTTGAGTCTGGCTGTGAATATCTTATTTGGGGAAAACTGCCTAAAAATACTGCTATTTCACCAGGTAGCACTGTGATGACAGAGCCAACGTCATCCCGCTCAGCTCCCAGAGGTGTTCTGGTGTCTAGAGTTGTGACTCCATTGTGGGGAGATAAGTGGGTCCCACTGAAACTCATCAATGGTTCTGACAGGCCTGTGTTGTTAAGACGCAATGCAAAGTTGGCAGATGTTTTCTCCTGCATGGCGATTGAGGATATGGACATAACTGAGTTACCAGAGGGTCCTTGGGCTAGCTTTTCACATTCGCTGATGCTTCAACCTCTTGCTGCTATGAAGTCCACCGAAGAAAATCTCAGGTCAGTTGGTCTCAGTAACATTGACGTTGAGTCCTGCGAGGTGTCTGAGGTATATAAGAGGAAGATGACTGACCTTATTTTGCAGTATGAAGATATATTTTCACGCCATCATCTCGACTGTGGAGAGGCAAAGGGTTTTGTACACCGCATTCATCTTTCAGATAAAAGACCGTTCAGACTACCCTATAGGAGAGTGGCCCCTGGACAATATCAAAAACTGCGCCAGGTGTTAAGTGAGATGGAGGCCAAAGAAATCATCAGGAAATCAACCAGTGAATATGCATCACCACTCGTTCTCGTGTGGAAGAGGAATGGGGACCTTCGTATATGTACAGATTTTCGCTGGCTAAATAAAAGGACTCTGAAGGATGCTCACCCTCTTCCCCATCAGGCAGACTGCCTAGCTGCATTAGGAGGCAACAGTTTATTCAGCACGATGGATTTAACGTCTGGGTTCTACAATATGCCACTTCATGAGGAAGACAGGAAGTACTCAGCTTTTACAACTCCCATGGGCCTCTATGAGTACAACCGTCTCCCTCAGGGCCTGTGTAATAGCCCAGGGAGTTTCATGCGAATGATGATGAGCATTTTTGGAGACCAGAACTATCTGAGTTTGCTGTGCTATTTAGACGACCTGTTGGTGTTTGCCCCAGATGAGGAGAGTGCCTTGTTACGCCTGAAGATGGTATTTGAGAGACTGCGTAGCCATAATCTAAAGTTGGCTCCAAAAAAATGTTTCTTCCTCAAGAGGTCTGTGAGGTTTCTTGGGCACATAGTTGGTGAAAATGGTGTTTCAACAGACCTCAGTAAAGTCGAGAGCATCACAAATATGACTAGTGCTGATCTTATGGATCCTGATGGTGTGACCCCATCACAGAAGAGGATTAGGTCCTTTCTAGGAATGATAAATTATTATCAGCACTTTGTGCCTGGATACTCCGCCATAGCCAAGCCACTCTTTGACCTGTTGAAGGGTGAGAAGAGAAAAAGGACAGGTCAGAAAGTCAGGATAACGGGCAGAAAGTTGTGTGCAGCAGACTGGACACCACGACAGGAACAGGCCTTTGACCACCTTAAGGCTTCGCTGGTCAACTCTACGATTCTGGCCCATCCTGACTTCACCCGTCCTTTTATGTTGTCGACAGATGCATCCTTGGAAGGCATAGGTGCTGTCCTGTCCCAAGTACAGGATGGAGACACGCGAGCCAGACCGATTGCGTTTGCCAGCAAACTGGTCGATTTGGTGACAAGTTCAGTCACTGGCTCAAAGGTCACAAATTCACAGTCTGGACTGACAACAACCCGTTGACTCATATACTTACAAAGCCGAAGCTGGACTGTTGTGAGCAACGCTGGGTAGCCAAGTTGGCAAGTTACGACTTCGACATCAAGTATGTCCCAGGACGGCAGAACATCGTAGCTGATGCTTTGAGCCGTGTGCCTTTTGTCAAGGAGAGTGTTGGCCAAAGACTTCTTACTGAACCCTACGCAAACCTTCTGAGTGATGTAAAAGATGTGTCATGTAATTCTGTTAAAAATGCCTTCAGGTCATCCAGTGGTCAAGTGAAACCCATTACAGTGAGTAATATTGTCCAGTCAGCATGTGACTCACCTCATGTATGGGCTCAGTCTATTGGAATGGACGACGTGTCTGCAGTCCTGCAATCACATATGGTTTGGGAAGCTGGTCCCAGGGCCCGTGCAGTGCAAACACTGCAGTTCCTTCCTCAGTTGATACCACCTGGAATTAACACCTTACCTGCATACACCGAAAAAGACCTCCGTGACAAGCAGTTGGATGATGGAACGCTCTCTCGTGTCCTGTATTATGTTGAGAGGCGATGGAGGCCTTCTAGGAGGTCAAGAGCTAAAGAGTCTGTCTCTGTCACAAGATACCTGAAACACTGGGACAAACTTATCGTGAGCAATGGTGTCCTGTGCAGAGTTTCAAAGGACCCTAAGACTAGAGCAAAACGGTCCCGATATGTTGTTCCTGACTCTCTCAAAGATGAAGTCCTGAAAGGAGTTCACGATGAGGCCGGTCATCAGGCCCAGTCCAGGACCCTTAGTTTAGTAAGAGAGAGGTTCTTTTGGACAAACATTGACAGAGATGTGAGAGACTATGTTCGCCATTGTCAGCGATGCATTGTCAGTAAGACAGCTGAACCTGCAGGGAGAGCTCCTTTGGAGAGTATAACAACAACTAGACCACTGGAGCTCGTCTGTATTGATTTTTGGTCGGCTGAAAACTCCTGTAACAAGTCCATAGATGTCCTAGTAATAACGGATCATTTTACGAGAATGGCTCAGGCGTTTCCCTGTAAAGACCAGACAGCCAAGCAGGTAGCAAAAGTTCTCTGGGACAAATATTTCTGTGTCTTTGGATTCCCAGAAAGGATCCACAGTGATCAAGGGACTAATTTTGAGAGTCGACTGATAAGTGAGCTCCTCATGATCTCGGGTGTCAGAAAATCACACACCACCCCCTACCATCCAATGGGAAACGGTAGTGTGGAAAGATTCAATAGAACTTTAGGCTGTATGATCCGTGCACTGTCTCCTGAAGCCAAGGCTGACTGGCCGCGCCGTTTACAAACATTGACATTCATGTACAACTGCACAACCCATGAAACAACGGGCTACCCGCCCTTTTACCTCATGTTTGGCCGTGTCCCTCGCCTACCTGTTGATGTTTTGTTTCATACTGTCCTACATGATCCTAATGTGACGAGCTATGGAAAGTATGTGGCTTCTCTCACCAATGATCTAAAGGAAGCATTGTTAATTGCTCAGAAACATGCTGTGAAGGAGCAGAGACGACATGCTGATCTCTACAACAGGAAAGTAAAGGGATCCAGCATCGAAGTTGGAGACAGAGTGCTCATAGCCAACAAAACAGAGAGAGGTAAAAAGAAACTGGCTGATAAGTGGGAATCGACCATTTACACAGTTGTGGACATGAACGCTGAAACACATACCTACAGGATCCGTGACACAGTCACTGGCCGGGAGAAGGTGGTTCATAGGAACTTGCTCATGCTTGTTAACTTCCTTCCTGTGGACGATGAAATCGATATGTCCGAACTGTATCCATCTATGTCTGCCGCTGAATCTTCACCTCAATGTACTGCTGATGTAGGTGATGTATCTGAGGCTCAGTTTGAGAGAGAGAGTGAGAATGGTTGTAGATCTGGTGTAAACTGTGATGTTGGCAGTCTGGACGACTCACATACATGCTCGACAGATGATGTGAGTCTCTTGCCTGATGCGGAGGTTATGGATTCTGAAAGGAGGACCGTAGAATGGATTACACAGTTTTCTGCACCAAGTTTATCACAAGTGGATGTTACTGATGTGGCGAGTGAGACCTCTAGATTGCAAGACGCATTTACCTCACCTGGCAACATCATGACGGAACAGTCTGTGACCTGTGACTCTGTACCCATAACTGACGTTGCTGGTGACATAAGACAATCAGAAGTCGCGCCTGAGAATACAACACAAACATACTATGCACCTCACACTCTATACACTGCTGACCAGTCTTCACGTCAGCGCAGTAATGTTTCCAATGCACAAGCACAGGTCAGATCCAGATTTGGTCGACTAGTCAAACCTGTTAATAGACTGATACAATCCATGTCCAGACAGGATGTTGTTCAGGATAATCTCAGTGTTAAATCTGTTTGCAAGTCTATTTTTCAATCTCTTGTTGAGTAAATTCCAGAGCTGTTTCCCTAGCTTTTATGGGTGTAAGTTTTTTTTGGAAGTGGTGCGTGAATGCTTTGTGTAATTAAATAACATGTCTTGATCTCTTTTATGGGCTTGTTCTACACTGAAAATTTGGGTCTTGTGGGGTGTACAAGGCACCCTGTTTCCAGTAGCTGGATTGGGAGATAGCGCTGCTCTCATACCACTTCGTTCTTATGGAATACCGTAGATGTTGGATTTGTTTTACTGACCCTTTCATTGTGAATTGTTGACGTTGTGTCTGGTATGTACTATGTAGATGTAGCTCAAATTTGATAAAATTCAGTGGTGGTGAATGTAACAGAGTTAGAATTGCACTTTGTCAAAATTATAATATTTTCATATTGTATTGTGATTTTTATTTATTTAAAGATTTTATTTAATATTTGTGAATTTTATCATTTTGAGAACACATTTTGCAGTCATTCTTATTCATTTTCTGTGGCAATTATAGATTTGCACATCGCCCCTTTTTGTACCTCCTGTGTTTCCGTAGTTTGCCTTCCCCCCTCCCCCTACCCCCTCACAATGCTGCTGTGTATTGATGAGGGTAAGTTGTACTGAGAGTTGCTCCTGAGAATAATTAAGTTTCTTTTGTTGTAATGCAAATGTTTGTCATTTCATGGAAACTATATTACATTATTATGGTATTTCTTTTTGGGTTTTATTGCTAAATTAAGTTGTGGCAGTTTTATGGAGTTTAACATACATGCTAAATGCACGTTGGCAAGTCGCCATTTTGTATTTGTAACTCCTATTTCTCAGTAAAAAGTTATTTTTGTATGTATAGGGGTCAGATGTGCAGTGGAGTGAGAAGACAATATATATGTGTTTAATTGTCTTCTACAGGTACGTTTATTGTCCATTACTCTGTTTACATTTTATTTACCTACATGCACACTTCTATTTGTCCATAGGGTGACTCTGGTGAATTTTTTTTTATATATATACAAGTTTTGTATGTAGTTTTTAAGGTTTGTTTAAAGTTTTAAAAAAATGGAAAATGTGTTGATGCTGTTGTAACTGGAAAGAAAAAAAATGTTTTCCTATAAAATTTTAATGCATTCTTATGTATGTACATGTGGGTAAATTGTAAAATTTATGAAATACCCTTACATGTATATTCAAGGAAATAATTAATCTGATCTCACAATGCTGCTGTGTATTGATGAGGGGGTCAGATGTGCAGTGGAGTGAGAAGACAATATATATGTGTTTAATTGTCTTCTACAGGATCAAATAAAATAGTGGAAAGCAGTTCTTGGTGTCGTCCTGGTGTTTAAGAGTAAAAAGCAGATCCGTTACATCAGCAATTTACAATTTTCTGCTCTTGAGTATTTCTTAATCCAAGATGGCCCTGTTGAAAACTGCCAAATGCTCTTTTTCCCTAAGCACCACTAGACAGCAATGCCTGAACAGGGACTTGAACCCTGGACCCTCAGATTAAAAGTCTGATGCTCTACCGACTGAGCTATCCAGGCTCTGATAGAGCTGCTGTCCCTCAAACAAAGCAGTTTTATACATGCTTTCCCAACGCTCGTCACCTGTTTGAAACATTTGAAGACACAAAGCACTTGTGAACCATTTCAAGTGGTGAGCTTGTCCAGGACAATGTTAAATCTTCACACAGGCTGATAATGTTTGCAACATTTTGTTCACTAACAAGAGCATTTTGACCTTAAAATCCAGTGAAAAATGTTACCAGGATTACACTTCTGAACAGACCTGCCTCTAAAGTCCTATCTTAGATAATGCTCATCCACAGTTTGAAACATTTGAAGACACAAACCACTTGTGGCCCCTTTCAAGTGGTGAGCTTAGCCACGACAATCTTAAATCTTCACATAAGCTAATAACTCTTGGAGGATTTAAACTAAGGTCAATCAAAACATTAAGATTTCTCTTTTACTCGAATGTTTGCAACATTTTGTTCCGTACCAAGAGTAATTTGACCTTCACCTCCAGTGAAAAATGTTACCAGGATGATTCTTCTGAACTGCCCTGACTCTAAAGTCCTATCTTAGATCAGTAAATGCCTTATATCACCATGGTATGGGAATTCCCAAGGCTGGGCTTCTGGAAAATTAGAGCATATGACTCATTGACAAGTCTATTTCATTTCCAAACGGGGATTGAATCCACTTTGCCTGAGGTTAAAAGACCAGTGCGGTACCGACTGAGAAACACAATGGCTCTTTTGCAGTTGACATTTTTCATTACATTTTCAATAGTTTTATACACACACTTTTTCAACATTCTTCTCTGATTAAATGCATTGATTACTCTGGATCATACAAAAACATCCAGATCGGATCCGAGTACCTTTGAGCAATTCATGCTTTCTCAGAAAATGGACACAAGGGAGATGTCAGTAATGTATTTCTTCTGGATTTTTCCATATTCAAGAGCAGTATGTAGTGCAATCTTGGCCATGTGTATCTCGTAAGATGGAGATTAATACCACCTTTGCCACGGAGTGCCCATCATCTGCGACAAAGGCAGTTGTGAAAATAATGGCAAAGATTGTCCAACACTGGTGAATTCTCATAAGCTTTCCAATCTGTGAGATGAGATTCAGGTACAAGTTGTCCAAGCGTGACACTCACACAATGAGGTGAGAAGTGCCATTTGATCAAGGAAAACCCTCTTGATGTCCTCGGTGGTGTGAATCAGGCAGGATATGCTATGAGCTTTTGCTTTGTCCTTCGCACAAAAACAGCTCTTTCCCAGTTCCCATAAACCAGCAGCAATAGATGTCTTCCGTGACTTGTCCTTGAGTGAAAATGGGGTGCCACATTCCCCGGTATGCTACAGCTGACTGCATCGGACCTCGTGGCGCAACGGTAGCGCGTCTGACTCCAGATCAGAAGGTTGTGTGTTCAAATCACGTCGTGGTCATAAGTGGCTCCCTCTGTGTGTGGGGGCTGATGTTGCTTGCTTTTTCAAACAGGTTCATGGGTAGAATTTTTAAACGCCATCCGATCTCTAGGATGACCATGCATGTTTATGTCAACCTCTTGATTATAGATGAAAGCACTCAGGTAACAGCTCACCGACCTAATTACTATTCGGCCATCATCAGCCTACTGTAAGCTGTTTTTCATTCACGCCGCCTGTGCGTGCTGAGAAGAATTCACGCCTGATAAGGCAGTTTTAGATGTTTTCAGAATAGAAGATCCAGCTGGTCTGACAAACATAATCTTAGGTTATCCTTGGTAAAAAAAAAGTGAAATGTTTGAAGCTTCCAGTTTTCTTCTGAAGTAGTGCGTTTATAGTTTTTCATCTTTAGATAAGAAAACTTGTGGCAATTCCATCACTTGCTTGAGCTTCATGAGCATAACACAATCTCCTACCAGTAAGTCTCAACTGGTAAATTATGGGAATCCTTGGCAAGGTGTCAGCAATTTACAATTTTCTGCTCTCAAGTATTTCTTAATCCAAGATGGCCCTCTTGAACAAACCAAGTTGGCCCTGTTGAACACTGCCAAATGCTCTTTTTCCCTAGGCACCCATAGACAGCAACACCTGAACAGGGACTTGAACCCTGGACCCTCAGATTAAAAGTCTGATGCTCTACCAACTGAGCTATCCAGGCTCTGAAAGAGCTGCCGTCCCTCAAACAAAGCAGTTTTATACATGCTTTCCCAACGCTCGTCACCTGTTTGAAACATTTGAAGACACAAAGCACTTGTGAACCATTTCAAGTGGTGAGCTTGGCCAGGACAATGTTAAATCTTCACACAGGCAGATAATGTTTGCAACATTTTGTTCGCTAACAAGAGCATTTTGACCTTAAAATCCAGTGAAAAATGTTACCAGGATTACACTTCTTTTTTTTTTTTTTTTGGATTTTTCCCCGATTTTCTCCCTAATTTAGTCGTGTCCAATTCCTCCCCGTCACTAGGGGGCTCCCACATTAAGGCTACTACTACCACTCAGCCGGGAGGGCCGAAGACTATCACGTGTTTCCTCCGAATCACGTGACGCCAGCCGACCGCATCTTTTCGAACTGCTCGCTCGCGCACCGTTGGGGGCGGCGTAACACACTCGGAGGACAGCGCTTGTGAACCATTTCAAGTGGTGAGCTTGGCCAGGACAATGTTAAATCTTCACACAGGCAGATAATGTTTGCAACATTTTGTTCGCTAACAAGAGCATTTTGACCTTAAAATCCAGTGAAAAATGTTACCAGGATTACACTTCTGAACAGACCTGCCTCTAAAGTCCTATCTTAGATAATGCTCATCCACAGTTTGAAACATTTGAAGACACAAACCACTTGTGGCCCCTTTCAAGTGGTGAGCTTAGCCACGTCAATCTTAAATCTTCACATAAGCTAATAACTCTTGGAGGATTTAAACTAAGGTCAATCAAAACATTAAGATTTCTCTTTTACTCGAATGTTTGCAACATTTTGTTCCGTAACAAGAGTAATTTGACCTTCACCTCCAGTGAAAAATGTTACCAGGATGATTCTTCTGAACTGCCCTGCCTCTAAAGTCCTATCTTAGATCAGTAAATGCCTTATATCACCATGGTATGGGAATTCCTTTAAAAAGATCAACATTAACAAACAAGGCTGGGCTTCTGGAAAATGAGAGCATATGACTCATTGACAAGTCTATTTCATTTCCAAACGGGGATTGAAGCCACTTTGCCTGAGATTAAAAGACCAGTGCGGTACTGACTGAGAAATACAATGGCTCTTTTGCAGTTGACATTTTTCATTACATTTTCAATAGTTTTATACACACACTTTTTCAACATTCTTCTCTGATTAAATGCATTGATTACTCTGGATCATACAAAAACATCCACATCGGATCCGAGTACCTTTTAGCAATTCATGCGTTCTCAGAAAATGGACACAAGGGAGATGTCAGTAATGTATTTCTTCTGGATTTTTCCATATTCAAGAGCAGTATGTAGTGCAATCTTGGCCATGTGTAACTCTTAAGATGGAGATTAATACCACCTTTGCCACGGAGTGCCCATCATCTGCGACAAAGGCAGTTGTGAAAATAATGGCAAAGATTGTCCAACACTGGTGAATTCTCATAAGATTACTAATCTGTGAGATGAGATTCAGGTACAAGTTGTCCAAGCGTGACACTCACACAATGAGGTGAGAACTGCCATTTGATCAAGGAAAACCCTCTTGATGTCCTCGGTGGTGTGAATCAGGCAGGATATGCTATGAGCTTTTGCTTTGTCCTTCGCACAAAAACAGCTCTTTCCCAGATCCCATAAACCAGCAGCCATAGATGTCTTCCGTGACTTGTCCTTGAGTGAAAATGGGGTGCCACATTCCCCGGTATGCTACAGCTGACTGCATCGGACCTCGTGGCGCAACGGTAGCGCGGCTGACTCCAGATCAGAAGGTTGCGTGTTCAAATCACGTCGTGGTCATAAGTGGCTCCCTCTGTGTGTGGTGGCTGATGTTGCTTGCTTTTTCAAACAGGTTCATGGGTAGAATTTTTAAACGCCATCCGATCTCTAGGATGACCATGCATGTTTATGTCAACCTCTTGATTATAGATGAAAGCACTCAGGTAACAGCTCACCGACCTAATTACTATTCGGACATCATCAGCCTACTGTAAGGTGTTTTTCATTCACGCCGCCTGTGCGTGATGAGAAAAATTCACGCCTGATGAGGCAGTTTTAGATGTTTTCAGAATAGAAGATCCAGCTGGTCTGACAAACATAATCCTAGGTTATCCTTGGTAAAAAAGTGAAATGTTTGAAGCTTCCAGTTTTCTTCTGAAGTAGTGCGTTTATAGTTTTTCATCTTTAGATAAGAAAACTTGTGGCAATTCCATCACTTGCTTGAGCTTCATGAGCATAACACAATCTCCTACCAGTAAGTCTCAACTGGTAAATTATGGGAATCCTTGGCAAGGTGTCAGCAATTTACAATTTTCTGCTCTCGAGCATTTCTTAATCCAAGATGGCCCTCTTGAACAAACCAAGTTGGCCCTGTTGAACACTGCCAAATGCTCTTCTTCCCTAGGCAACCATAGACAGCAACACCTGAACAGGGACTTGAACCCTGGACCCTCAGATTAAAAGTCTGATGCTCTACCGACTGAGCTATCCAGGCTCTGAAAGAGCTGCCGTCCCTCAAACAAAGCAGTTTTATACATGCTTTCCCAACGCTCGTCACCTGTTTGAAACATTTGAAGACACAAAGCACTTGTGAACCATTTCAAGTGGTGAGCTTGTCCAGGACAATCTTAAATCTTCACACAGGCTGATAATGTTTGCAACATTTTGTTCTCTAACAAGAGCATTTTGACCTTAAAATCCAGTGAAAAATGTTACCAGGATTACACTTCTGAACAGACCTGCCTCTAAAGTCCTATCTTAGATAATGCTCATCCACAGTTTGAAACATTTGAAGACACAAACCACTTGTGGCCCCTTTCAAGTGGTGAGCTTAGCCACGACAATCTTAAATCTTCACATAAGCTAATAACTCTTGGAGGATTTAAACTAAGGTCAATCAAAACATTAAGATTTCTCTTTTACTCGAATGTTTGCAACATTTTGTTCCGTAACAAGAGTAATTTGACCTTCACCTCCAGTGAAAAATGTTACCAGGATGATTCTTCTGAACTGCCCTGCCTCTAAAGTCCTATCTTAGATCAGTAAATGCCTTATATCACCATGGTATGGGAATTCCCAAGGCTGGGCTTCTGGAAAGTGAGAGCATATGACTCATTGACAAGTCTATTTCATTTCCAAACGGGGATTGAAGCCACTTTGCCTGAGATTAAAAGACCAGTGCGGTACCTACTGAGAAATACAATGGCTCTTTTGCAGTTGACATTTTTCATTACATTTTTAATAGTTTTATACACACACTTTTTCAACATTCTTCTCTGATTAAATGCATTGATTACTCTGGATCATACAAAAACATCCAGATCGGATCCGAGTACCTTTTAGCAATTCATGCGTTCTCAGAAAATGGACACAAGGGAGATCTCATTAATGTATTTCTTCTGGATTTTTCCATATTCAAGAGCAGTATTTAGTGCAATTGTGGCCATGTGTAACTCGTAAGATGGAGATTAATACCACCTTTGACACGGAGTGCCCATCATCTGCGACAAAGGCAGTTGTGAAAATAATGGCAAAGATTGTCCAACACTGGTGAATTCTCATAAGCTTTCCAATCTGTGAGATGAGATTCAGGTACAAGTTGTCCAAGCGTGACACTCACACAATGAGGTGAGATGTGCCATTTGATCAAGGAAAACCCTCTTGATGTCCTCGGTGGTGTGAATCAGGCAGGATATGCTATGAGCTTTTGCTTTGTCCTTCGCACAAAAACAGCTCTTTCCCAGATCCCATAAACCAGCAGCAATAGATGTTCTCCGTGACTTGTCCTTGAGTGAAAATGGGGTGCCACATTCCCCGGTATGCTACAGCTGACTGCATCGGACCTCGTGGCGCAACGGTAGCGCGTCTGACTCCAGATCAGAAGGTTGCGTGTTCAAATCACGTCGTGGTCATAAGTGGCTCCCTCTGTGTGTGGGGGCTGATGTTGCTTGTTTTTTCAAACAGGTTCATGGGTAGAATTTTTAAACGCCATCCGATCTCTAGGATGACCATGCATGTTTATGTCAACCTCTTGATTATAGATGAAAGCACTCAGGTAACAGCTCACCGACCTAATTACTATTCGGCCATCATCAGCCTACTGTAAGGTGTTTTTCATTCACGCCGCCTGTGCGTGCTGAGAAAAATTCACGCCTGATAAAGCAGTTTTAGATGTTTTCAGAATAGAAGATCCAGCTGGTCTGACAAACATAATCCTAGGTTATCCTTGGTAGAAAAGTGAAATGTTTGAAGCTTCCAGTTTTCTTCTGAAGTAGTGCGTTTATAGTTTTTCATCTTTAGATAAGAAAACTTGTGGCAATTCCATCACTTGCTTGAGCTTCATGAGCATAACACAATCTCCTACCAGTAAGTCTCAACTGGTAAATTATGGGAATCCTTGGCAAGGTGTCAGCAATTTACAATTTTCTGCTCTCGAGTATTTCTTAATCCAAGATGGCCCTCTTGAACAAACCAAGTTGGCCCTGTTGAACACTGCCAAATGCTCTTTTTCCCTAAGCTCCAATAGACAGCAACGCCTGAACAGAGACTTGAATCCTGGACCCTCAGATTAAAAGTCTGATGCTCTACCGACTGAGCTATCCAGGCTCTGAAAGAGCTGCCGTCCCTCAAACAAAGCAGTTTTATCCATGCTTTCCCAACGCTCGTCACCTGTTTGAAACATTTGAAGACACAAAGCACTTGTGAACCCTTTCAAGTGGTGAGCTTGGCCAGGACAATGTTAAATCTTCACACAGGCTGATAATGTTTGCAACATTTTGTTCGCTAACAAGAGCATTTTGACCTTAAAATCCAGTGAAAAATGTTACCAGGATGACTCTTCTGAACAGACCTGCCTCTAAAGTCCTATCTTAGATAATGCTCATCCACAGTTTGAAACATTTGAAGCCACAAACCACTTGTGGCCCCTTTCAAGTGGTGAGCTTAGCCACGACAATCTTAAATCTTCACATAAGCTAATAACTCTTGGAGGATTTACCCTAAGGTCAATAAAAACATTAAGATTTCTCTTTTACTCGAATGTTTGCAACATTTTGTTCCGTAACAAAATCTTTTCCAAGTTGGCGCCGGTGAGGTCGGCTGCCGTCGCGACTGCTCCGACCTATTTTTCCTTGTTTTCGCTTTTTAAGTTAACTTTCAATAAATTTAATCCGGCTAATTCACCATCATTGAGTGCATTAAGTACGATAGAGATACTCTTATTTCTATTGGTTTACAATGTACTCACAATTCGACGTTTTTAACTCCGGATCCGAGCTGGCCGAGTGAGATCCTGAGGGTAAACAAAGGACGCGACGCGAAGCGACGGCCCCGAGGAAAACGAGCCGGCGTCAGGAACAGGCTGAGAGCGCGTGCACACGGCACACCTCTGCCTAGCATCCTGCTCGCCAACGTCCAGTCACTGGAGAACAAGCTCGATGTCCTCAGGGCCCGGATAAAGTTCCAGAGAGACATTCGGGACTGCAATCTTCTCTGCTTCACCGAGACATCGCTGAACCCAGCGGTGCCGGACCACGCCATCCAGCCGGCCGAGTTCTTCTCGGTTCACCGCATGGACAGGACACGGGACTCGGGGAAGACAAGGGGAGGCGGCTTGTGCTTAATGGTGAACAGCAGTTGGTGCAACAGCGCGAGCGTTGTTCCTCTCGCACGCTCCTGCACACCCAACCTGGAACTATTAACTATCAAATGTCGTCCTTTTTATCTTCCTCGGGAGTTCACATCGGTCATAATCAGCGCCGTTTATATTCCGCCACAAGCGGACACGGACACTGCCTTATGCGAGTTGCATGAGGCACTCACACAGCACCAAACACAACACCGGGACGCTGCGCTTATTGTGGCGGGGGACTTTAACAGTGCCAACCTCAAACGTGCAGCGCCTAACTTCCATCAGCACATCACCTGCCCGACCAGGGGCGAAAGGACACTGGACCACTGTTACACACCAGTTAAAGACGGCTACAAGGCACAATCTTGTCCACCGTTTGGGAAATCTGACCATGCCGCCATCTTCCTCATGCCAAAATATAAACAAAGGCTTAAACAGGAACTTCCGGTTCAGAGGGAGGTCGCGCGCTGGACGGACCAATCGGTGGCCGCGCTTCAAGACGCACTCGATGACGCAGACTGGGACATGTTCCGAAACAGCTCCGATGACGTCAGCGTGTTTACGGAAGCGGTTGTGGGATTCATCGGGAAACTAGCAGATGATACCGTACAGAAAACGACCATCAGAACGTTTCCCAATCAGAAGCCGTGGGTGGATAAAACCATCCGCGACGCTCTGAGATCTCGCGCTGCTGCCTACAATGTGGGACTTGCTTCGGGGGACATGGACATGTACAAGGCTGCGGCATATAACGTCCGGAAGGCGGTGAAGGAGGCGAAGCAGCGCTACGGGAGGAAGCTAGAGTCACAACTCCAACAGAGTGACTCTAGGAGCCTGTGGCAGGGACTAGGAACGATAACGGACTACAAAGCTCCAACATCCGGTATGACAAACGCGGACACGACTCTGGCAGACGAGCTGAACACCTTTTATGCTCGCTTCGAGGCTGCAGCTAAAGACGTTAGCGTTGCTAATGCTAGCGCTGCTAATGGCTGCAGACAGGAAGTCATTGCCAGCACCGGAAACGCGTTTATCATCTCCGAGCATGACGTGAGGAGAGCCTTCAGGAGAGTGAACACCAGGAAAGCAGCAGGACCAGACGGCATCTCAGGTCGAGTCCTCAGAGCCTGCGCAGACCAGCTAGCACCAGTGTTCACAGAGATATTCAACCTCTCCTTATCTCAGTCGGTGATCCCCACATGCTTCAAAGAGTCCATCATTGTTCCTGTTCCAAAGAAACCACATCCTGCTTCCCTCAATGACTATAGACCTGTAGCCCTCACATCAGTGGTGATGAAGTGCTTTGAACGGCTGGTCAGAGACTTCATCATCTCTTCATTACCAGACACACTAGATCCACTTCAGTTTGCTTACCGTTCAAACCGCTCTACAGATGACGCCATCGCTCATCTACTCCATACTGCTCTCACTCATCTGGACACTAGAAGGGGGAATTATGTGAAAATGCTTTTCATCGACTACAGCTCAGCATTTAACACCATAATTCCCTCTACACTCACCACCAAGCTGGAGCACCTGGGACTCAGCTCATCCTTGTGTCAGTGGATCTCCAATTTCCTAACGGGGAGACCACAGGCAGTAAGGATGGGTGGACATGTCTCAGCCTCCATCACCCTCAGCACTGGAGCCCCACAGGGTTGTGTTCTGAGCCCTCTACTGTACTCTTTGTACACTCACGACTGCGTAGCCACTACCAACTCCACCACCATCATCAAGTTTGCTGACGACACCGTCGTGGTCGGCCTGATCACTGACAACGATGAGACGGCCTACCTGAAGGAGATTGGAAATCTGGAGAACTGGTGTCAGACGAACAACCTCCTTCTCAACGTCAGCAAGACAAAGGAGTTGATAGTGGACTTCAGCACAAAGCAGAAGAGGAACTACCAGACCC
The DNA here is from genome assembly GCA_030347435.1 of Clarias fuscus. Classification (NCBI taxonomy): domain Eukaryota; kingdom Metazoa; phylum Chordata; class Actinopteri; order Siluriformes; family Clariidae; genus Clarias; species Clarias fuscus. Next base: position 2,350,978 of record CM059209.1, on the reverse strand, counting down.
CCGTCATCAACAAGAGCCCAGTGGAGAGAGTGGACAGCTTCCGTTACCTCGGTGTACACATCACGCAGGACCTGTCTTGGTCCTGTCACACCAACACCGTGGTGAAGAAGGCCCGACAGCGTCTCTACCACCTCAGACGCCTGAGAGACTTCAGACTGCCCTCCAAGGTGCTTAGGAACTTCTACTCCTGCACCATAGAGAGCATCCTGATGGGAAACATCACGTCCTGGTTCGGGAACAGCACCATGCAGGACAGACGAACTCTTCAGAGGGTGGTGCGATCAGCTGAGCGCATCATCCACACCGAGCTCCCTGACCTGCACTCGATCTACAGCAAGTGGTGCTGGACCAAGACCAGGAAGATCATGAAGGACCTCAGTCACCCCAGCAATGGACTGTTCTCTCTGTTGAGGTCAGGAAAGCGATTCCGCTCCCTGAAGGCCAACACAGAGAGACTGAGGAGGAGCTTCTTCCCGCAGGCGATACGGTCTCTTAATCAGTACAACACACAGTACTGATCCATTTTGCACACCCACACATGCTTCTGCACTCACTCTGGACACTCTGGACATTCAGGACATTTGCTCACTTGTCCTCACTGCACACCTGCTCACTCATGGGTAGTATGCACATTAGTCACTTAAATATGCACACAAGCCACTTTAACATTTAACATGTCACTTTACTGCATATTCAATATTTTTATTTCCACTTGTACAATTACAATTTTTTTACTTACTTACATTTTATATTTTATATTCTTACATTTTACATTTTATATTCTATATTTTATATTTTATTTAATTTTATTCTCTTAGGTCAGGGCAGTTGCCTAAGCATTTCACTGCATATCGTACTGTGTAGGATTGTGTATGTGACAAATAAAATTTGAATTTGAATTTGAATTTGAATAACAAGAGTAATTTGACCTTCACCTCCAGTGAAAAATGTTACCAGGGTGATTCTTCTGAACTGCCCTGCCTCTAAAGTCCTATCTTAGATCAGTAAATGCCTTATATCACCATGGTATGGGAATTCCTTTAAAAAGATCAACATTATCAAACAAGGCTGGGCTTCTGGAAAATGAGAGCATATGACTCATTGACAAGTCTATTTCATTTCCAAACGGGGATTGAAGCCACTTTGCCTGAGATTAAAAGACCAGTGCGGTACCGACTGAGAAACACAATGGCTCTTTTGCAGTTGACATTTTTCATTACATTTTCAATAGTTTTATACACACACTTTTTCAACATTCTTCTCTGATTAAATGCATTGATTACTCTGGATCATACAAAAACATCCACATCCGAGTACCTTTCAGCAATTCATGCTTTCTCAGAAAATGGACACAAGGGAGATGTCAGTAATGTATTTCTTCTGGATTTTTCCATATTCAATTCCAGTATGTAGTGCAATTTTGGCCATGTGTAACTCGTAAGATGGAGATTAATACCACCTTTGCCACGGAGTGCCCATCATCTGCGACAAAGGCAGTTGTGAAAATAATGGCAATGATTGTCCAACACTGGTGAATTCTCATAAGCTTTCCAATCTGTGAGGTGAGATTCAGGTACAAGTTGTCCAAGCGTGACACTCACACAATGAGGTGAGAAGTGCCATTTGATCAAGGAAAACCCTCTTGATGTCCTCGGTGGTGTGAATCAGGCAGGATATGCTATGAGCTTTTGGTTTGTCCTTCGCACAAAAACAGCTCTTTCCCAGATCCCATAAACCAGCAGCAATAGATGTCTTCCGTGACTTGTCCTTGAGTGAAAATGGGGTGCCACATTCCCCGGTATTCTACAGCTGACTGCATCGGACCTCGTGGCGCAACGGTAGCGCGTCTGACTCCAGATCAGAAGGTTGCGTGTTCAAATCACGTCGTGGTCATAAGTGGCTCCCTCTGTGTGTGGTGGCTGATGTTGCTTGCTTTTTCAAACAGGTTCATGGGTAGAATTTTTAAACGTCATCCGATCTCTAGGATGACCATGCATGTTTATGTCAACCTCTTGATTATAGATGAAAGCACTCAGGTAACAGCTCACCGACCTAATTACTATTCGGCCATCATCAGCCTACTGTAAGGTGTTTCTCATTCACGCCGCCTGTGCGTGCTGAGAAAAAATCACGCCTGATAAGGCAGTTTTAGATGTTTTCAGAATAGAAGATCAAGCTGGTCTGACAAACATAATCCTAGGTTATCCTTGGTAAAAAAGTGAAATGTTTGAAGCTTCCAGTTTTCTTCTGAAGTAGTGCGTTTATAGTTTTTCATCTTTAGATAAGAAAACTTGTGGCAATTCCATCACTTGCTTGAGCTTCATGAGCATAACACAATCTCCTACCAGTAAGTCTCAACTGGTAAATTATGGGAATCCTTGGCAAGGTGTCAGCAATTTACAATTTTCTGCTCTCGAGTATTTCTTAATCCAAGTTGGCCCTCTTGAACAAACCAAGTTGGCCCAGTTGAACGCTGCCAAATGCTCTTTTTCCCTAAGCACCAATAGACAGTAACACCTGAACAGGGACTTGAACCCTGGACCCTCAGATTAAAAGTCTGATGCTCGAGAGACTCGACGCGGATTGGTCAAGAGCTGGGGAACAATAGTCTGTTTTGCCGTGGGAAGAGGGTTAAAAGAAGGGGAAGAGGGAAAAAGAAGAAAAAATTGAAGAGAAAAAGGAAAAATTGAGAAAAAAAATGAAGTGAAATGAGAGTTAATACCATCTTTGCTGTTTCCCCTAGTTGTAGATGGCTAATGTCATAGTAATTTTAAGATTTGAATCAAAAATGAACATTTTTATGCATTAGGCAGGGGAGGTTGTGGATCCAAAGGTCCCAGGTTCGATTCCCGAGTATGACTTTTTTTTTTTTTTTTACCTAAAAATCTGACAAGTGTCACAAAAATTAAAATTACAGCCTAATTAATCATAACATGAGGTTAGGTTATTGTAAAAGTATTAGAGTTTGTTGTTAAATGCTTCATGTTGTCAGTGTCACACAAAGAAAATTGACTAATATAATCAAATTAATAATTAAAAGTTAAAAAGTGTAAAGCAATGCACCAGTGCATTTGCCTTCTCTATATGACTGTGACCTGCTTGAATGAAGGCAAATTCATTACAAATGAAATATTAATCTGGTGATGTATTTATAGAGAAACATTTTGGAATTTATTTCATCTTGAGTCTGTAAAAAAAGCCAAACTCTGCTTGACTCCTGTTTGTACAGATATTTCTGATAGAAATAAATCATAAAGCTTCTTTAAAAATATAATGCAAATTTATTAGCAAATTATTGTATCATTATACAGTTATATATTGCACTCATTCATTATCTTCCAGTTTCACCTTCTTGCAGTTTTTTAAAACATCCACACATGTAAAAATAAATGCTATGAAGAAATATATACAAAAAAATTAATGAATAAATACTGACTTTCTTGTGAAATTGGTGATAAAACAATAAAATCCCAGCTGCAATGTGCAACTTAGACACTATTTACACAAAGTTTTACAAAATATGTCTATTTTGTACCAGCCCTTTAATCACTGTCCATTTTGTCAATGCATAATGACTTGTGAATGTCACAGAATACGACTAAGATGGCCTCTACTAGGCGACAACAGTCTGGTCACTGGCCAGGTGATCCGATGGATCTTAAGACACAACATGCCAGGGTCCCCACATCTTGTGTAAATTCACCCTTTGTTTTGGGATGTCTAAAGCGTTCAGTGGTCAGCCGCATCTTATGCCAAGCAGAGTATGCTTCACGTTGCTTGTTGTATGGCAGAAAGTTTCAACAGAGAGCTCTGATGGTGCAGGCCTGCTGCTTGCTGAGCGTTCAACCAGTTTCAGTTCTCGGCCAGGCTCGATCCCTTCATGGGACAGTGCTCATCCACAGCCTGGTAAATATAGCACATACTATAAAAATAATGATACTACCACAAGCAAGAAAACAATACACATGATGCTGCATAAACTCGCACCAAAAGACCTACAGTAGCAGCTGTTGCTCAGGTGCCAGATTAGACCCAGACAGATTTTTTCATTTCTTTTTCAGACCCAGACTACTTATTTCATTTTGATATATACAATATTTTTTTCTATATTTTTCTAGATAGATAGATAGATAGATAGATAGATAGATAGATAGATAGAATATTGGTGTATAATACAGAAGAACAGATAAGAATGCACAGAATAGACAGTTTGGTTGATCCAGTTCAGTCATATTAACTGTATTCGTGCCTAAAAATACTCAGGGTGTACTTGTACCACAACAGATGCACTAACTGACTAAGGTTATAACACAAATCTCATTCATATTGTGATCCAAATCTGTATGAGAATATAATCTACTGGTCTACTAACATTATGGCGTTAATGTAGTCGGGCTGCAGTTAGAGGAGAGTTGTGATTATTCATTGTTTTGGCGAGTGCACAGTAATTTATTGTAAAGCATCTGATAATAATCTCATGTTAGTTAAATATGAGATTATTTTAAAGTATCTGATAATAATCTCATGGTAGTTAAGTATGAATGCATCACATGCCTGTTATAATGCTGTTATGCATTCCAAGACTGTTACATGTTGGAATGCAAAAGAAATGCATGTGCATACAAAAGAAACGTTTGTGTTTCTGGTCTGATCATATGCAGGGCAAATTCACCCAGGACTAACATCACCACGACCATGTGTTAAATACAGGAAAAGTGTCATTACTGGACAAATAACCTGCGAAAACAGAAGCATTAAACGCTGTAATCACTAAAATGCACCGCTAATGTGTAACTAATGTAACTCAATGAAGTCATGTCTCCCTAAGAAACGTGAATGTTAATACAGCATTGGTCGGCAACTTTACACTAACGTTATATACTGCAAACAAACCACTTAAAGTCTATTTATCGCTGAAATCAATACCTTTTAAAGAGCAGTCTTACCGTGTTACGTTGAAAGAATATTTATATTCCGAACCGTTTAGAAGTTTGAATAAGTCGCGTCCAGACTGGGGGGCGGGTGCAAGCCAGAAATTTTGCAAACGGAGAAACCTGATTGGCTTCGAATTTTGCAAACGGAGACACCTGATTGGCTTCGAATTTTGCAAACGCCAGAACGTGATTTGACAGAGAGACTCGACGCGGATTGGTCAAGCTGATATTTTTGGAAGCGAGGAAAGATGATTGGCTGTGAATTATGGAGAATTTTACAAACGGGGAAAGATGGTTGGCTTCGAATCTTGCGGAGGGGTGAGACGCGATTGGCCGAAAGAAGCAGCCGCGAGGTAGCGCGACAGAGCCAACCAATTGATGCTTCTGGGGTATTTCATTTCAGCCTTCCCCAGATTCATGGAAGACTTGCATTGTTGAGTTAATTAGCCAGATTCTTTTCTGTTGCTTCCAATCAAATTCCACTAAATGCAAACAACTATGGCAGGAGCTGAACCCAGATGCTGTCAACAGCATGGACAGAATGCCTTGATTTCACCATGGAATTTGCCACTGGCTTGCAAGGTTATTCATCTCTGGCTGTAAGAAAGGCAGAAAAGGGCTAGCTCTCGCACCACCAGATGATTGTTGCAGTAGGCACTGCTTAGACTACACAGTAGCATGGAGATCTATTCATTTGCACATTAGAGTAAGCTCTAGATAACATATAGAATAAGGCATCTCCTCACCACACGTGCATTGCTTGTTTTTGTGGTGTAACGTCCTACAAATCTGAGACATCAGGTTACCACACGAATGCCGATTTGGTAGAGGCATTTATCAGTTGCGTTTTTGTGAATGCGCCTCATACGCTTGATTTGATGCTTGCAAATGTCCCGAACAGGTGAATAATCGCAACCACAGGTCAAGTTATATGTCAAAAATGGGAGCCAAACCAATGCAAACGCAAGAAAATATCTGTTCTAGTCGTTGTCCTAAGAGACAGATGGCTAAAGGCTAAAGGAATTGCAGTCGCAGTGTAGTGCAAGACCAAACCAAAATGTTGACAGCACTTGCGCTAAGGATTGACAAGTTCGGCGCTAATCTTTGCTACTCAGATAGCTTGCGCATTGTGTGACCATAACCCACGAGCTGTTAACGGTTGGACATAAAGCAAAGATTTTGCTTTCTTCAATGAAACCAGTCTGACATGCACATCGAGAGGCACTGCTGGGATTCGAACCCAGGATCTCCTGTTAACTAGACAGGCGCTTTAACCAACTAAGCCACAGTGCCAGAAGCCAAGCGCAGGAGCATCTCTAATGCCTCAAACTCATATCTGAGAAGCTCCCGAACAGGAAGTTGACTCCAATGCTGAGCTCGTCTCCACTGGCGTGCAGTCTTATTGTACCATGAATGAAATTCTACAATACTATACCATGTTCCACGGTGTTGCCAGTCATATTGTTTCAACTCAGGTTCTTCCAAGTTGATTGCAGGCAACGACCGTGTCTGTTGCAGGAGATTTCAGGCTTGCATGATCTGTAAATGGCACACAAGCCACAGCAAACTTAAGTTTCTGGCTGCTCTCTAGCCAAAGTCCAAACTAGCCTAACGCCAACAATCAGCAGAAAGAAATTAAAATCGCAAATCTAAAAGCAAGCAAGCATCCATCAGATTGCTTCTGTGGCCTTTGGCTGTTTGAACCACAACGATAGCATGATTCAATGTCATAATCTTTTGTAGAAGCTGCGGTTTAGCCCGAGGGCTTGATTTGGGACAAATGAGTAGAAACATGTCAAAAACAATGATATTTCTTTCATTGGGCTGACAAAACATTCAATCAAATATGGCACATACAGTAGGGAAGTGCAACTTGAACTGGGATTCCTGATAGGCGATTTCATCTCAGACATGGTGCATGGATGAAAAGAAAGTCACAAGGTAGCGACTCTGGAGGGACTCGAACCTACAACCTTTGAATAGCTCCACAGCTGAACCTAGAAGTCCAATGCGCTATCCATTGCGCCACAGAGCCAACCAATTGATGCTTCTGGGGTATTTCATTTCAGCCTTCCCCAGATTCATGGAAGGCACAAGACTTGCATTGTTGAGTTAATTAGCCAGATTCTTTTCTGTTGCTTCCAATCAAATTCCACTAAATGCAAACAACTATGGCAGGAGCTGAACCCCGATGCTGTGAACAGCATGGACAGAATGCCTTGATTTCACCATGGAATTTGCCACTGGTTTGCAAGGTTATTCATCTCTGGCTGTAAGAAAGGCAGAAAAGGGATAGCTCTCGCACCACCTGATGATTGTTGCAGTAGACACTGCTTAGACTACACAGTAGCATGGAGATCTATTCATATGCACATTAGAGTAAGCTCTAGATAACATATAGAATAGGGCATCTCCTCATGACACGTGCATTGCTCGTTTTTGTGGTGTAACGTCCTACAAATTCGAGACATCAGGTTTCACACGAATGCTGATTTGGTAGAGGCATTTATCAGTTGCGTTTTTGTGAATGCGCCTCATACCCTTGATTTGATGCTTGCAAATGTCCCAAACAGGTGAATAATCGCAACCACAGCTCAAGTTATATGTCAAAAATGGGAGCCAAACCAATGCAAACGCAAGAAAATATCTGCTCTAGTCGTCGTCCTAAGAGACAGATGGCTAAAGGCTAAAAGAATTGCAGTCGCAGTGTAGTGCATAACCAAACCAAAATGGTGACAGCACTTGCGCTAAGGATAGACAAGTTGGGTGCTAATCTTTGCTACTCAGATAGCTTGCGCATTGTGTGACCATAACCCACGAGCTGTTAACGGTTGGACATAAAGCAAAGATTTTGCTTTCTTCAATGAAACCAGTCTGACATGCACAGCAACAGAAGTGCACATCGAGAGGCACTGCTGGGATTCAAACCCAGGATCTCCTGTTTACTAGACAGGCGCTTTAACCAACTAAGCCACAGTGCCAGAAGCCAAGCACAGGAGCATCTCTAATGCCTCAAACTCATATCTGAAAAGCTCCCGAACAGGAAGTTGACTCCAATGCTGAGCTCGTCTCCGCTGGCGTGCAGTCTTATTGTACCATGAATGAAATTCTACAATACTATACCATGTTCCACGGTGCTGCCAGTCATATTGTTTCAACTCAGGTTCTTCCAAGTTGATTGCAGGCAACGACCGTGTCTGTTGCAGGAGATTTCAGGCTTGCATGATCTGTAAATGGCACACAAGCCACAGCAAACTTAAGTTTCTGGCTGCTCTCTAGCCAAAGTCCAAACAAGCATAACGCCAACAGTCAGCAGAAAGAAATTAAAATCGCACATCTGAAAGCAAGCAAGCATCCATCAGATTGCTTCTGTGGGCTTTGGCTGTTTGAACCACAACGATAGCATGATTCAATGTCATAATCTTTTGTAGAAGCTGCGGTTTAGCCCGAGGGCTTGATTTGGGACAAATGAGCAGAAACATGTCAAAAACAATGATATTTCTTTCATTGGGCTGACAAAACATTCAATCAAATATGGCACATACAGTAGGGAAGTGCAACTTGAACTGGAATTCCTGATAAGCGATTTCATCTCAGACATGGTGCATGGATGAAAAGAAAGTCACAAGGTAGCGACTCTGGAGGGACTCGAACCCACAACCTTTGAATAGCTCCACAGCTCAGCCTAGAAGTCCAACGCGCTATCCATTGCACCACAGAGCCAACCAATTGATGCTTCTGGGGTATTTCATTTCAGCCTTCCCCAGATTCATGGAAGGCACAGGACTTGCATTGTTGAGTTAATTAGCCAGATTCTTTTCTGTTCCTTCCAATCAAATTCCACTAAATGCAAACAACTATGGCAGGAGCTGAACCCCGATGCTGTGAACAGCATGGACAGAATGCCTTGATTTCACCATGGAATTTGCCACTGGTTTGCAAGGTTATTCATCTCTGGCTGTAAGAAAGGCAGGAAAGGGATAGCTCTCGCACCAGATGATGATTGTTGCAGTAGACACTGCTTAGACTACACAGTAGCATGGAGATCTATTCATATGCACATTAGAGTAAGCTCTAGATAACATATAGAATAAGGCATCTCCTCATCACACATGCATTGCTCGTTTTTGTGGTGTAACGTCCTACAAATCTGAGACATCAGGTTTCACACGAATGCTGATTTGGTAGAGGCATTTATCAGTTGCGTTTTTGTGAATGCGCCTCATACCCTTGATTTGATGCTTGCAAATGTCCCAAACAGGTGAATAATCGCAACCACAGGTCAAGTTATATGTCAAAAATGGGAGCCAAACCAATGCAAATGCAAGAAAATATCTGCTCTAGTCGTCGTCCTAAGAGACAGATGGCTAAAGGCTAAAAGAATTGCAGTCGCAGTGTAGTGCAAGACCAAACCAAAATGTTGACAGCACTTGCGCTAAGGATAGACAAGTTGGGTGCTAATCTTTGCTACTCAGATAGCTTGCGCATTGTGTGACCATAACCCACGAGCTGTTAACGGTTGGACATAAAGCAAAGATTTTGCTTTCTTCAATGAAACCAGTCTGACGTGCACAGCAACAGAAGTGCACATCGAGAGGCACTGCTGGGATTCAAACACAGGATCTCCTGTTTACTAGACAGGCGCTTTAACCAACTAAGCCACAGTGCCAGAAGCCAAGCACAGGAGCATCTCTAATGCCTCAAACTCATATCTGAGAAGCTCCCGAACAGGAAGTTGACTCCCATGCTGAGCTCGCCTCCACTGGCGTGCAGTCTTATTGTACCATGAATGAAATTCTACAATACTATACCATGTTCCACAGTGCTGCCAGTCATATTGTTTCAACTCAGGTTCTTCCAAGTTGATTGCAGGCAACGACCGTGTCTGTTGCAGGAGATTTCAGGCTTGCATGATCTGTAAATGGCACACAAGCCACAGCAAACTTAAGTTTCTGGCTGCTCTCTAGCCAAAGTCCAAACAAGCATAACACCAACAGTCAGCAGAAAGAAATTAAAATCGCACATCTGAAAGCAAGCAAGCATCCATCAGATTGCTTCTGTGGCCTTTGGCTGTTTGAACCACAACGATAGCATGATTCAATGTCATAATCTTTTGTAGAAGCTGCGGTTTAGCCCGAGGGCTTGATTTGGGACAAATGAGCAGAAACATGTCAACAACAATGATATTTCTTTCATTGGGCTGACAAAACATTCAATCAAATATGGCACATACAGTAGGGAAGTGCAACTTGAACTGGGATTCCTGATAGGCGATTTCATCTCAGACATGGTGCATGGATGAAAAGAAAGTCACAAGGTAGCGACTCTGGAGGGACTCGAAGCGACAACCTTTGAATAGCTCCACAGCTGAGCCTAGAAGTCCAATGCGCTATCCATTGCGCCACAGAGCCAACCAATTGATGCTTCTGGGGTATTTCATTTCAGCCTTCCCCAGATTCATGGAAGGCGCAGGACTTGCATTGTTGAGTTAATTAGCCAGATTCTTTTCTGTTCCTTCCAATCAAATTCCACTAAATGCAAACAACTATGGCAGGAGCTGAACCCCGATGCTGTGAACAGCATGGACAGAATGCCTTGATTTCACCATGGAATTTGCCACTGGTTTGCAAGGTTATTCATCTCTGGCTGTAAGAAAGGCAGAAAAGGGATAGCTCTCGCACCACCTGATGATTGTTGCAGTAGACACTGCTTAGACTACACAGTAGCATGGAGATCTATTCATATGCACATTAGAGTAAGCTCTAGATAACATATAGAATAAGGCATCTCCTCATGACACGTGCATTGCTCGTTTTTGTGGTGTAACGTCCTACAAATCTGAGACATCAGGTTACCACACAAATGCCGATTTGGTAGAGGCATTTATCAGTTGCGTTTTTGTGAATGCGCCTCATACGCTTGATTTGATGCTTGCAAATGTCCCGAACAGGTGAATAATCGCAACCACAGGTCAAGTTATATGTCAAAAATGGGAGCCAAACCAATGCAAACGCAAGAAAATATCTGTTCTAGTCATCGTCCTAAGAGACAGATGGCTAAAGGCTAAAGGAATTGCAGTCGCAGTGTAGTGCAAGACCAAACCAAAATGTTGACAACACTTGCGCTAAGGATAGACAAGTTGGGCGCTAATCTTTGCTACTCAGATAGCTTGGGCATTGTGTGACCATAACCCACGAGCTGTTAACGGTTGGACATAAAGCAAAGATTTTGCTTTCTTCAATGAAACCAGTCTGACGTGCATAGCAACAGAAGTGCACATCGAGAGGCACTGCTGGGATTCAAACACAGGATCTCCTGTTTACTAGACAGGCGCTTTAACCAACTAAGCCTCAGCGCCAGAAGCCAAGCGCAGGAGCATCTCTAATGCCTCAAACTCATATCTGAGAAGCTCCCGAACAGGAAGTTGACTCCCATGCTGAGCTCGCCTCCACTGGCGTGCAGTCTTATTGTACCATGAATGAAATTCTACAATACTATACCATGTTCCACAGTGCTGCCAGTCATATTGTTTCAACTCAGGTTCTTCCAAGTTGATTGCAGGCAACGACCGTGTCTGTTGCAGGAGATTTCAGGCTTGCATGATCTGTAAATGGCACACAAGTCGCAGCAAACTTAAGTTTCTGGCTGATCTCTATTCAAAGTCCAAACAAGCCTAACGCCAACAGTCAGCAGAAAAAAATTAAAATCGGACATCTGAAAGCAAGCAAGCGTTCATCAGATTGCTTCTGTGGGCTTTGGCTGTTTGAACCACAACGATAGCATGATTCAATGTCATAATCTTTTGTAGAAACTGCGGTTTAGCCCGAGGGATTGATTTGGGACAAGTGAGCAGAAACATGTCAAAAACAATGATATTTCTTTCATTGGGCTGACAAAACATTCAATCAAATATGGGACATACAGTAGGGAAGTGCAACTTGAACTGGGATTCCTGATAAGCGATTTCATCTCAGACATGGTGCATGGATGAAAAGAAAATGACAAGCTAGCGACTCTGGAGGGACTCGAACCCACAACCTTTGAATAGCTCCACAGCTGAGTCTAGAAGTCCAATGCGCTATCCATTGCGCCACAGAGCCAACCAATTGATGCTTCTGGGGTATTTCATTTCAGCCTTCCCCAGATTCATGGAAGGCGCAGGACTTGCATTGTTGAGTTAATTAGCCAGATTCTTTTCTGTTGCTTCCAATCAAATTCCATTAAATGCAAACAACTATGGCAGGAGCTGAACCCAGATGCTGTCAACAGCATGGACAGAATGCCTTGATTTCACCATGGAATTTGCCACTGGCTTGCAAGGTTATTCATCTCTGGCTGTAAGAAAGGCAGAAAAGGGATAGCTCTCGCACCACCAGATGATTGTTGCAGTAGGCACTGCTTAGACTACACAGTAGCATGGAGATCTATTCATTTGCACATTAGAGTAAGCTCTAGATAACATATAGAATAAGGCATCTCCTCATCACACGTGCATTGCTCGTTATTGTGGTGTAACGTCCTACAAATCCGAGACATCAGGTTACCACATGAATGCCGATTTCGTAGAGGCATTTATCAGTTGCGTTTTTGTGAATGCGCCTCATACCCTTGATTTGATGCTTGCAAATGTCCCCAAGAGGTGAATAATCGCAACCACAGGTCAAGTTATATGTCAAAAATGGGAGCCAAACCAATGCAAATGCAAGAAAATATCTGCTCTAGTCGTCGTCCTAAGAGACAGATGGCTAAAGGCTAAAGGAATTGCAGTCGCAGTGTAGTGCAAGACCAAACCAAAATGTTAACAGCACTTGCGCTAAGGATAGACAAGTTGGGCGCTAATCTTTGCTACTCAGATAGCTTGCGCATTGTGTGACCATAACCCACGAACTGTTAACGGTTGGACGTAAATCAAAGATTTTGCTTTCTCCACTGAAACCAGTCTGACATGCACAGCAACAGAAGTGCACATCGAGAGGCACTGCTGGGAGTCGAGCCCAGGATCTCCTGTTTACTAGACAGGCGCTTTAACCAACTAAGCCACAGCGCCAGAAGCCAAATGCAGCAGCATTTCTAATGCCTCAAACTCATATCTGTGAAGCTCCCGAACAGGAAGTTGACTCTCAAGCTGAGCTCGCCTCCACTTGCGTGCAGTCTTATTGGGCCATGAATGAAATCCTACAATACTATACCATGTTCCACAGTGCTGCCAGTCATGTTGTTTCAACTCAGGTTCTTCCAAGTTGATTGCAGGCAACGACCGTGTCTGTTGCAGGAGATTTCAGGCTTGCATGATCTGAAAATGGCACACAAGCCGCAGGAAACTTAAGTTTCTGGCTGATCTCTATTCAAAGTCCAAACAAGCCTAACGCCAACAGTCAGCAGAAAAAAATTAAAATCGGACATCTGAAAGCAAGCAAGCGTTCATCAGATTGCTTCTGTGGGCTTTGGCTGTTTGAACCACAACGATAGCATGATTCAATGTCATAATCTTTTGTAGAAACTGCGGTTTAGCCCGAGGGATTGATTTGGGACAAGTGAGCAGAAACATGTCAAAAACAATGATATTTCTTTCATTGGGCTGACAAAACATTCAATCAAATATGGGACATACAGTAGGGAAGTGCAACTTGAACTGGGATTCCTGATAAGCGATTTCATCTCAGACATGGTGCATGGATGAAAAGAAAATGACAAGCTAGCGACTCTGGAGGGACTCGAACCCACAACCTTTGAATAGCTCCACAGCTGAGTCTAGAAGTCCAATGCGCTATCCATTGCGCCACAGAGCCAACCAATTGATGCTTCTGGGGTATTTCATTTCAGCCTTCCCCAGATTCATGGAAGGCGCAGGACTTGCATTGTTGAGTTAATTAGCCAGATTCTTTTCTGTTGCTTCCAATCAAATTCCATTAAATGCAAACAACTATGGCAGGAGCTGAACCCAGATGCTGTCAACAGCATGGACAGAATGCCTTGATTTCACCATGGAATTTGCCACTGGCTTGCAAGGTTATTCATCTCTGGCTGTAAGAAAGGCAGAAAAGGGATAGCTCTCGCACCACCAGATGATTGTTGCAGTAGGCACTGCTTAGACTACACAGTATCATGGAGATCTATTCATTTGCACATTAGAGTAAGCTCTAGATAACATATAGAAAAGGCATCTCCTCATCACACGTGCATTGCTCGTTTTTGTGGTGTAACGTCCTACAAATCCGAGACATCAGGTTACCACATGAATGCCGATTTCGTAGAGGCATTTATCAGTTGCGTTTTTGTGAATGCGCCTCATACCCTTGATTTGATGCTTGCAAATGTCCCCAAGAGGTGAATAATCGCAACCACAGGTCAAGTTATATGTCAAAAATGGGAGCCAAACCAATGCAAACGCAAGAAAATATCTGCTCTAGTCGTCGTCCTAAGAGACAGATGGCTAAAGGCTAAAGGAATTGCAGTCGCAGTGTAGTGCAAGACCAAACCAAAATGTTAACAGCACTTGCGCTAAGGATAGACAAGTTGGGCGCTAATCTTTGCTACTCAGATAGCTTGCGCATTGTGTGACCATAACCCACAAGCTGTTAACGGTTGGACGTAAATCAAAGATTTTGCTTTCTCCACTGAAACCAGTCTGACATGCACAGCAACAGAAGAGCACATCGAGAGGCACTGCTGGGAGTTGAGCCCAGGATCTCCTGTTTACTAGACAGGCGCTTTAACCAACTAAGCCACAGCGCCAGAAGCCAAATGCAGCAGCATTTCTAATGCCTCAAACTCATATCTGTGAAGCTCCCGAACAGGAAGTTGACTCTCAAGCTGAGCTCGCCTCCACTTGCGTGCAGTCTTATTGGGCCATGAATGAAATCCTACAATACTATACCATGTTCCACAGTGCTGCCAGTCATGTTGTTTCAACTCAGGTTCTTCCAAGTTGATTGCAGGCAACGACCGTGTCTGTTGCAGGAGATTTCAGGCTTGCATGATCTGAAAATGGCACACAAGCCGCAGGAAACTTAAGTTTCTGGCTGATCTCTATTCAAAGTCCAAACAAGCCTAACGCCAACAGTCAGCAGAAAAAAATTAAAATCGGACATCTGAAAGCAAGCAAGCGTTCATCAGATTGCTTCTGTGGGCTTTGGCTGTTTGAACCACAACGATAGCATGATTCAATGTCATAATCTTTTGAAGAAGCTGCGGTTTAGCCCGAGGGCCTGATTTGGGACAAGTGAGCAGAAACATGTCAAAAACAATGATATTTCTTTCATTGGGCTGACAAAACATTCAATCAAATATGGCACATACAGTAGGGAAGTGCAACTTGAACTGGGATTCCTGATAAGCGATTTCATCTCAGACATGGTGCATGGATGAAAACAAAGTGACAAGCAAGCAACTCTGGCAGGACTCGAACCCAGAACCTTTAAATAGCTCCACAGCTGAGCCTAGAAGTCCAATGCGCTATCCATGAACTGGCTGTGAATTATGGAGAATTTTGCAAATGGGGAAAGATGGTTGGCTTCAAATCTTGCGGAGGGGTGAGACGCGATTGGCCGAAAGAAGCAGCTGCACGGCGTCCGGGTAGCGCCATCCAGGCTCTGAAAGAGCTGCCGTCCCTCAAAGAAAGCAGTTTTGTCCATGCTTTCCCAACGCTCGTCACCTGTTTTTTCCATATTCAAGAGCAGTATGTAGTGCAATCTTGGCCATGTGTATCTTGTAAGATGGAGATTAATACCACCTTTGCCACGGAGTGCCCATCATCTGCGACAAAGGCAGTTGTGAAAATAATGGCAAAGATTGTCCAACACTGGTGAATTCTCATAAGCTTTCCAATCTGTGAGATGAGATTCAGGTACAAGTTGTCCAAGCGTGACACTCACGCTTCCATCACTTGCTTGAGCTTCATGAGCATAACACAATCTCCTACCAGTAAGTCTCAACTGGTAAATTATGGGAATCCTTGGCAAGGTGTCAGCAATTTACAATTTTCTGCTCTCGAGTATTTCTTAATCCAAGATGGCCCTCTTGAACAAACCAAGTTGGTCCTGTTCAATGCTGCCAAATGCTCTTTTTCCCTAAGCACCACTAGACAGCAATGCCTGAACAGGGACTTGAACCCTGGACCCTCAGATTAAAAGTCTGATGCTCTACCAACTGAGCTATCCAGGCTCTGAAAAAGCTGCCGCCCCTCAAACAAAGCAGTTTTATCCATGCTTTCCCAACGCTCGTCAGCTGTTTGTAACATTTGAAGACACAAAGCACTTGTGAACCCTTTCAAGTAGTGAGCTTGGCCAGGACAATGTTAAACCTTCACACAGGCTGATAATGTTTGCAACATTTTGTTTGCTAACAAGAGCATTTTGACCTTAAAATCCAGTGAAAAATGTTACCAGGATGACTCTTCTGAACAGACCTGCCTCTAAAGTCCTATCTTAGATAATGCTCATCCACAGTTTGAAACATTTGAAGACACAAACCACTTGTGGCCTCTTTCAAGTGGTGAGCTTAGCCACGACAAACTTAAATCTTCACATAAGCTAATAACACTTGGAGGATTTAACCTAAGGTCAATCAAAACATTAAGATTTCTCTTTTACTCGAATGTTTGCAACATTTTGTTCCGTAACAAGAGTAATTTGACCTTCACATCCAGTGAAAAATGTTACCAGGATGATTCTTCTGAACTGCCCTGCCTCTAAAGTCCTATCTTAGATCAGTAAATGCCTTATATCACCATGGTATGGGAATTCCCAAGGCTGGGCTTCTGGAAAATGAGAGCATATGACTCATTGACAAGTCTATTTCATTTCCAAGCGGGGATTGAATCCACTTTGCCTGAGGTTAAAAGACCAGTGCGGTACCGACTGAGAAACACAATGGCTCTTTTGCAGTTGACATTTTTCATTACATTTTCAATAGTTTTATACACACACTTTTTCAACATTCTTCTCTGATTAAATGCATTGATTACTCTGGATCATACAAAAACATCCACATCGGATCCGAGTACCTTTCAGCAATTCATGCTTTCTCAGAAAATGGACACAAGGGAGATGTCAGTAATGTATTTCTTCTGGATTTCTCCATATTCAAGAGCAGTATGTAGTGCAATCTTGGCCATGTGTATCTCGTAAGATGGAGATTAATACCACCTTTGCCACGGAGTGCCCATCATCTGCAACAAAGGCAGTTGTGAAAATAATGGCAAAGATTGTCCAACACTGGTGAATTCTCATAAACTTTCCAATCTGTGAGATGAGATTCAGGTACAAGTTGTCCAAGCGTGACACTCACACAATGAGGTGAGAAGTGCCATTTGATCAAGGAAAACCCTCTTGATGTCCTCGGTGCTGTGAATCAGGCAGGATATGCTATGAGCTTTTGCTTTGTCCTTTGCACAAAAACAGCTCTTTCCCAGATCCCATAAACCAGCAGCAATAGATGTCTTCCGTGACTTGTCCTTGAGTGAAAATGGGGTGCCACATTCCCCGGTATGCTACAGCTGACTGCATCGGTCCTCGTGGCGCAACGGTAGCGTGTCTGACTCCAGATCAGAAGGTTGCGTGTTCAAATCACGTCGTGGTCATAAGTGGCTCCCTCTGTGTGTGGGGGCTGATGTTGCTTGTTTTTTCAAACAGGTTCATGGGTAGAATTTTTAAACGCCATCCGATCTCTAGGATGACCATGCATGTTTATGTCAACCTCTTGATTATAGATGAAAGCACTCAGGTAACAGCTCACCGACCTAATTACTATTCGGCCATCATCAGCCTACTGTAAGCTGTTTTTCATTCACGCCGCCTGTGCGTGCTGAGAAAAATTCACGCCTGATCAGGCAGTTTTAGATGTTTTCAGAATAGAAGATCCAGCTGGTCTGACAAACATAATCTTAGGTTATCCTTGGTAAAAAAAGTGAAATGTTTGAAGCTTCCAGTTTTCTTCTGAAGTAGTGCGTTTATAGTTTTTCATCTTTAGATAAGAAAACTTGTGGCAATTCCATCACTTGCTTGAGCTTCATGAGTATAACACAATCTCCTATTAGTAAGTCTCAACTGGTAAATTATGGGAATCCTTGGCAAGGTGTCAGCAATTTACAATTTTCTGCTCTCGAGTATTTCTTAATCCAAGATGGCCCTGTTGAAAACTGCCAAATGCTCCTTTTCCCTAAGCACCACTAGACAGCAATGCCTGAACAGGGACTTGAACCCTGGACCCTCAGATTAAAAGTCTGATGCTCTACCGACTGAGCTATTCAGGCTCTGATAGAGCTGCTGTCCCTCAAACAAAGCAGTTTTATACATGCTTTCCCAACGCTCGTCACCTGTTTGAAACATTTGAAGACACAAAGCACTTGTGAACCATTTCAAGTGGTGAGCTTGTCCAGGACAATGTTAAATCTTCACACAGGCTGATAATGTTTGCAACATTTTGTTCACTAACAAGAGCATTTTGACCTTAAAATCCAGTGAAAAATGTTACCAGGATTACACTTCTGAACAGACCTGCCTCTAAAGTCCTATCTTAGATAATGCTCATCCACAGTTTGAAACATTTGAAGACACAAACCACTTGTGGCCCCTTTCAAGTGGTGAGCTTAGCCACGACAATCTTAAATCTTCACATAAGCTAATAACTCTTGGAGGATTTAAACTAAGGTCAATCAAAACATTAAGATTTCTCTTTTACTCGAATGTTTGCAACATTTTGTTCCGTACCAAGAGTAATTTGACCTTCACCTCCAGTGAAAAATGTTACCAGGATGATTCTTCTGAACTGCCCTGACTCTAAAGTCCTATCTTAGATCAGTAAATGCCTTATATCACCATGGTATGGGAATTCCCAAGGCTGGGCTTCTGGAAAATTAGAGCATATGACTCATTGACAAGTCTATTTCATTTCCAAACGGGGATTGAATCCACTTTGCCTGAGGTTAAAAGACCAGTGCGGTACCGACTGAGAAACACAATGGCTCTTTTGCAGTTGACATTTTTCATTACATTTTCAATAGTTTTATACACACACTTTTTCAACATTCTTCTCTGATTAAATGCATTGATTACTCTGGATCATACAAAAACATCCAGATCGGATCCGAGTACCTTTGAGCAATTCATGCTTTCTCAGAAAATGGACACAAGGGAGATGTCAGTAATGTATTTCTTCTGGATTTTTCCATATTCAAGAGCAGTATGTAGTGCAATCTTGGCCATGTGTATCTCGTAAGATGGAGATTAATACCACCTTTGCCACGGAGTGCCCATCATCTGCGACAAAGGCAGTTGTGAAAATAAAGGCAAAGATTGTCCAACACTGGTGAATTCTCATAAGCTTTCCAATCTGTGAGATGAGATTCAGGTACAAGTTGTCCAAGCGTGACACTCACACAATGAGGTGAGAAGTGCCATTTGATCAAGGAAAACCCTCTTGATGTCCTCGGTGGTGTGAATCAGGCAGGATATGCTATGAGCTTTTGCTTTGTCCTTCGCACAAAAACAGCTCTTTCCCAGTTCCCATAAACCAGCAGCAATAGATGTCTTCCGTGACTTGTCCTTGAGTGAAAATGGGGTGCCACATTCCCCGGTATGCTACAGCTGACTGCATCGGACCTCGTGGCGCAACGGTAGCGCGTCTGACTCCAGATCAGAAGGTTGTGTGTTCAAATCACGTCGTGGTCATAAGTGGCTCCCTCTGTGTGTGGGGGCTGATGTTGCTTGCTTTTTCAAACAGGTTCATGGGTAGAATTTTTAAACGCCATCCGATCTCTAGGATGACCATGCATGTTTATGTCAACCTCTTGATTATAGATGAAAGCACTCAGGTAACAGCTCACCGACCTAATTACTATTCGGCCATCATCAGCCTACTGTAAGGTGTTTTTCATTCACGCCGCCTGTGCGTGCTGAGAAGAATTCACGCCTGATAAGGCAGTTTTAGATGTTTTCAGAATAGAAGATCCAGCTGGTCTGACAAACATAATCTTAGGTTATCCTTGGTAAAAAAAGTGAAATGTTTGAAGCTTCCAGTTTTCTTCTGAAGTAGTGCGTTTATAGTTTTTCATCTTTAGATAAGAAAACTTGTGGCAATTCCATCACTTGCTTGAGCTTCATGAGTATAACACAATCTCCTATTAGTAAGTCTCAACTGGTAAATTATGGGAATCCTTGGCAAGGTGTCAGCAATTTACAATTTTCTGCTCTCAAGTATTTCTTAATCCAAGATGGCCCTCTTGAACAAACCAAGTTGGCCCTGTTGAACACTGCCAAATGCTCTTTTTCCCTAGGCACCCATAGACAGCAACACCTGAACAGGGACTTGAACCCTGGACCCTCAGATTAAAAGTCTGATGCTCTACCAACTGAGCTATCCAGGCTCTGAAAGAGCTGCCGTCCCTCAAACAAAGCAGTTTTATACATGCTTTCCCAACGCTCGTCACCTGTTTGAAACATTTGAAGACACAAAGCACTTGTGAACCATTTCAAGTGGTGAGCTTGGCCAGGACAATGTTAAATCTTCACACAGGCAGATAATGTTTGCAACATTTTGTTCGCTAACAAGAGCATTTTGACCTTAAAATCCAGTGAAAAATGTTACCAGGATTACACTTCTTTTTTTTTTTTTTTTGGATTTTTCCCCGATTTTCTCCCTAATTTAGTCGTGTCCAATTCCTCCCCGTCACTAGGGGGCTCCCACATTAAGGCTACTACTACCACTCAGCCGGGAGGGCCGAAGACTATCACGTGTTTCCTCCGAATCACGTGACGCCAGCCGACCGCATCTTTTCGAACTGCTCGCTCGCGCACCGTTGGGGGCGGCGTAACACACTCGGAGGACAGCGCTTGTGAACCATTTCAAGTGGTGAGCTTGGCCAGGACAATGTTAAATCTTCACACAGGCAGATAATGTTTGCAACATTTTGTTCGCTAACAAGAGCATTTTGACCTTAAAATCCAGTGAAAAATGTTACCAGGATTACACTTCTGAACAGACCTGCCTCTAAAGTCCTATCTTAGATAATGCTCATCCACAGTTTGAAACATTTGAAGACACAAACCACTTGTGGCCCCTTTCAAGTGGTGAGCTTAGCCACGTCAATCTTAAATCTTCACATAAGCTAATAACTCTTGGAGGATTTAAACTAAGGTCAATCAAAACATTAAGATTTCTCTTTTACTCGAATGTTTGCAACATTTTGTTCCGTAACAAGAGTAATTTGACCTTCACCTCCAGTGAAAAATGTTACCAGGATGATTCTTCTGAACTGCCCTGCCTCTAAAGTCCTATCTTAGATCAGTAAATGCCTTATATCACCATGGTATGGGAATTCCTTTAAAAAGATCAACATTAACAAACAAGGCTGGGCTTCTGGAAAATGAGAGCATATGACTCATTGACAAGTCTATTTCATTTCCAAACGGGGATTGAAGCCACTTTGCCTGAGATTAAAAGACCAGTGCGGTACCGACTGAGAAATACAATGGCTCTTTTGCAGTTGACATTTTTCATTACATTTTTAATAGTTTTATACACACACTTTTTCAACATTCTTCTCTGATTAAATGCATTGATTACTCTGGATCATACAAAAACATCCAGATCGGATCCGAGTACCTTTTAGCAATTCATGCGTTCTCAGAAAATGGACACAAGGGAGATCTCATTAATGTATGTCTTCTGGATTTTTCCATATTCAAGAGCAGTATTTAGTGCAATTGTGGCCATGTGTAACTCGTAAGATGGAGATTAATACCACCTTTGACACGGAGTGCCCATCATCTGCGACAAAGGCAGTTGTGAAAATAATGGCAAAGATTGTCCAACACTGGTGAATTCTCATAAGATTTCTAATCTGTGAGATGAGATTCAGGTACAAGTTGTCCAAGCGTGACACTCACACAATGAGGTGAGAACTGCCATTTGATCAAGGAAAACCCTCTTGATGTCCTCGGTGGGGTGAATCAGGCAGGATATGCTATGAGCTTTTGCTTTGTCCTTCGCACAAAAACAGCTCTTTCCCAGATCCCATAAACCAGCAGCAATAGATGTTCTCCGTGACTTGTCCTTGAGTGAAAATGGGGTGCCACATTCCCCGGTATGCTACAGCTGACTGCATCGGACCTCGTGGCGCAACGGTAGCGCGTCTGACTCCAGATCAGAAGGTTGCGTGTTCAAATCACGTCGTGGTCATAAGTGGCTCCCTCTGTGTGTGGGGGCTGATGTTGCTTGTTTTTTCAAACAGGTTCATGGGTAGAATTTTTAAACGCCATCCGATCTCTAGGATGACCATGCATGTTTATGTCAACCTCTTGATTATAGATGAAAGCACTCAGGTAACAGCTCACCGACCTAATTACTATTCGGCCATCATCAGCCTACTGTAAGGTGTTTTTCATTCACGCGGCCTGTGCGTGCTGAGAAAAATTCACGCCTGATAAGGAAGTTTTAGATGTTTTCAGAATAGAAGATCCAGCTGGTCTGACAAACATAATCCTAGGTTATCCTTGGTAAAAAAGTGAAATGTTTGAAGCTTCCAGTTTTCTTCTGAAGTAGTGCGTTTATAGTTTTTCATCTTTAGATAAGAAAACTTGTGGCAATTCCATCACTTGCTTGAGCTTCATGAGCATAACACAATCTCCTACCAGTAAGTCTCAACTGGTAAATTATGGGAATCCTTGGCAAGGTGTCAGCAATTTACAATTTTCTGCTCTCAAGTATTTCTTAATCCAAGATGGCCCTCTTGAACAAACCAAGTTGGCCCTGTTGAACACTGCCAAATGCTCTTTTTCCCTAGGCACCCATAGACAGCAACACCTGAACAGGGACTTGAACCCTGGACCCTCAGATTAAAAGTCTGATGCTCTACCAACTGAGCTATCCAGGCTCTGAAAGAGCTGCTGTCCCTCAAACAAAGCAGTTTTATACATGCTTTCCCAACGCTCGTCACCTGTTTGAAACATTTGAAGACACAAAGCACTTGTGAACCATTTCAAGTGGTGAGCTTGTCCAGGACAATGTTAAATCTTCACACAGGCTGATAATGTTTGCAACATTTTGTTCACTAACAAGAGCATTTTGACCTTAAAATCCAGTGAAAAATGTTACCAGGATTACACTTCTGAACAGACCTGCCTCTAAAGTCCTATCTTAGATAATGCTCATCCACAGTTTGAAACATTTGAAGACACAAACCACTTGTGGCCCCTTTCAAGTGGTGAGCTTAGCCACGACAATCTTAAATCTTCACATAAGCTAATAACTCTTGGAGGATTTAAACTAAGGTCAATCAAAACATTAAGATTTCTCTTTTACTCGAATGTTTGCAACATTTTGTTCCGTACCAAGAGTAATTTGACCTTCACCTCCAGTGAAAAATGTTACCAGGATGATTCTTCTGAACTGCCCTGCCTCTAAAGTCCTATCTTAGATCAGTAAATGCCTTATATCACCATGGTATGGGAATTCCCAAGGCTGGGCTTCTGGAAAATGAGAGCATATGACTCATTGACAAGTCTATTTCATTTCCAAGCGGGGATTGAATCCACTTTGCCTGAGGTTAAAAGACCAGTGCGGTACCGACTGAGAAACACAATGGCTCTTTTGCAGTTGACATTTTTCATTACATTTTCAATAGTTTTATACACACACTTTTTCAACATTCTTCTCTGATTAAATGCATTGATTACTCTGGATCATACAAAAACATCCACATCGGATCCGAGTACCTTTGAGCAATTCATGCTTTCTCAGAAAATGGACACAAGGGAGATGTCAGTAATGTATTTCTTCTGGATTTTTCCATATTCAAGAGCAGTATGTAGTGCAATCTTGGCCATGTGTATCTCGTAAGATGGAGATTAATACCACCTTTGCCACGGAGTGCCCATCATCTGTGACAAAGGCAGTTGTGAAAATAATGGCAAAGATTGTCCAACACTGGTGAATTCTCATAAGCTTTCCAATCTGTGAGATGAGATTCAGGTACAAGTTGTCCAAGCGTGACACTCACACAATGAGGTGAGAAGTGCCATTTGATCAAGGAAAACCCTCTTGATGTCCTCGGTGGGGTGAATCAGGCAGGATATGCTATGAGCTTTTGCTTTGTCCTTCGCACAAAAACAGCTCTTTCCCAGATCCCATAAACCAGCAGCAATAGATGTCTTCCGTGACTTGTCCTTGAGTGAAAATGGGGTGCCACATTCCCCGGTATGCTAGAGCTGACTGCATCGGACCTCGTGGCGCAACGGTAGCGCGTCTGACTCCAGATCAGAAGGTTGCGTGTTCAAATCACGTCGTGGTCATAAGTGGCTCCCTCTGTGTGTGGGGGCTGATGTTGCTTGCTTTTTCAAACAGGTTCATGGGTAGAATTTTTAAACGCCATCCGATCTCTAGGATGACCATGCATGTTTATGTCAACCTCTTGATTATAGATGAAAGCACTCAGGTAACAGCTCACCGACCTAATTACTATTCGGCCATCATCAGCCTACTGTAAGGTGTTTTTCATTCACGCCGCCTGTGCGTGCTGAGAAAAATTCACGCCTGATAAGGCAGTTTTAGATGTTTTCAGAATAGAAGATCCAGCTGGTCTGACAAACATAATCCTAGGTTATCCTTGGTAAAAAAGTGAAATGTTTGAAGCTTCCAGTTTTCTTCTGAAGTAGTGCGTTTATAGTTTTTCATCTTTAGATAAGAAAACTTGTGGCAATTCCATCACTTGCTTGAGCTTCATGAGCATAACACAATCTTCTACCAGTAAGTCTCAACTGGTAAATTATGGGAATCCTTGGCAAGGAGTCAGCAATTTACAATTTTCTGCTCTCAAGTATTTCTTAATCCAAGATGGCTCTCTTGAACAAACCAAGTTGGCCCTGTTGAACACTGCCAAATGCTCTTTTTCCCTAGGCACCCATAGACAGCAACACCTGAACAGGGACTTGAACCCTGGACCCTCAGATTAAAAGTCTGATGCTCTACCAACTGAGCTATCCAGGATCTGAAAGAGCTGCCGTCCCTCAAACAAAGCAGTTTTATACATGCTTTCCCAACGCTCGTCACCTGTTTGAAACATTTGAAGACACAAAGCACTTGTGAACCATTTCAAGTGGTGAGCTTGGCCAGGACAATGTTAAATCTTCACACAGGCAGATAATGTTTGCAACATTTTGTTCGCTAACAAGAGCATTTTGACCTTAAAATCCAGTGAAAAATGTTACCAGGATTACACTTCTTTTTTTTTTTTTTTTGGATTTTTCCCCGATTTTCTCCCTAATTTAGTCGTGTCCAATTCCTCCCCGTCACTAGGGGGCTCCCACATTAAGGCTACTACTACCACTCAGCCGGGAGGGCCGAAGACTATCACGTGTTTCCTCCGAATCACGTGACGCCAGCCGACCGCATCTTTTCGAACTGCTCGCTCGCGCACCGTTGGGGGCGGCGTAACACACTCGGAGGACAGCGCTTGTGAACCATTTCAAGTGGTGAGCTTGGCCAGGACAATGTTAAATCTTCACACAGGCAGATAATGTTTGCAACATTTTGTTCGCTAACAAGAGCATTTTGACCTTAAAATCCAGTGAAAAATGTTACCAGGATTACACTTCTGAACAGACCTGCCTCTAAAGTCCTATCTTAGATAATGCTCATCCACAGTTTGAAACATTTGAAGACACAAACCACTTGTGGCCCCTTTCAAGTGGTGAGCTTAGCCACGACAATCTTAAATCTTCACATAAGCTAATAACTCTTGGAGGATTTAAACTAAGGTCAATCAAAACATTAAGATTTCTCTTTTACTCAAATGTTTGCAACATTTTGTTCCGTAACAAGAGTAATTTGACCTTCACCTCCAGTGAAAAATGTTACCAGGATGATTCTTCTGAACTGCCCTGCCTCTAAAGTCCTATCTTAGATCAGTAAATGCCTTATATCACCATGGTATGGGAATTCCTTTAAAAAGATCAACATTAACAAACAAGGCTGGGCTTCTGGAAAATGAGAGCATATGACTCATTGACAAGTCTATTTCATTTCCAAACGGGGATTGAAGCCACTTTGCCTGAGATTAAAAGACCAGTGCGGTACCGACTGAGAAATACAATGGCTCTTTTGCAGTTGACATTTTTCATTACATTTTCAATAGTTTTATACACACACTTTTTCAACATTCTTCTCTGATTAAATGCATTGATTACTCTGGATCATACAAAAACATCCAGATCGGATCCGAGTACCTTTTAGCAATTCATGCGTTCTCAGAAAATGGACACAAGGGAGATGTCAGTAATGTATTTCTTCTGGATTTTTCCATATTCAAGAGCAGTATGTAGTGCAATCTTGGCCATGTGTAACTCTTAAGATGGAGATTAATACCACCTTTGCCACGGAGTGCCCATCATCTGCGACAAAGGCAGTTGTGAAAATAATGGCAAAGATTGTCCAACACTGGTGAATTCTCATAAGATTACTAATCTGTGAGATGAGATTCAGGTACAAGTTGTCCAAGCGTGACACTCACACAATGAGGTGAGAAGTGCCATTTGATCAAGGAAAACCCTCTTGATGTCCTCGGTGGGGTGAATCAGGCAGGATATGCTATGAGCTTTTGCTTTGTCCTTCGCACAAAAACAGCTCTTTCCCAGATCCCATAAACCAGCAGCAATAGATGTCTTCCGTGACTTGTCCTTGAGTGAAAATGGGGTGCCACATTCCCCGGTATTCTACAGCTGTCTGCATCGGACCTCGTGGCGCAACGGTAGCGCGTCTGACTCCAGATCAGAAGGTTGCGTGTTCAAATCACGTCGTGGTCATAAGTGGCTCCCTCTGTGTGTGGGGGCTAATGTTGCTTGCTTTTTCAAACAGTTTCATCGGTAGAATTTTTAAACGCCATCCGATCTCTAGGATGACCATGCATGTTTATGTCAACCTCTTGATTATAGATGAAAGCACTCAGGTAACAGCTCACCGACCTAATTATTATTCGGCCATCATCAGCCTACTGTAAGGTGTTTTTCATTCACGCCGCCTGTGCGTGCTGAGAAAAATTCACGCCTGATAAGGCAGTTTTAGATGTTTTCAGAATAGAAGATCCAGCTGGTCTGACAAACATAATCCTAGGTTATCCTTGGTAAAAAAGTGAAATGTTTGAAGCTTCCAGTTTTCTTCTGAAGTAGTGCGTTTATAGTTTTTCATCTTTAGATAAGAAAACTTGTGGCAATTCCATCACTTGCTTGAGCTTCATGAGCATAACACAATCTTCTACCAGTAAGTCTCAACTGGTAAATTATGGGAATCCTTGGCAAGGAGTCAGCAATTTACAATTTTCTGCTCTCAAGTATTTCTTAATCCAAGATGGCTCTCTTGAACAAACCAAGTTGGCCCTGTTGAACACTGCCAAATGCTCTTTTTCCCTAGGCACCCATAGACAGCAACACCTGAACAGGGACTTGAACCCTGGACCCTCAGATTAAAAGTCTGATGCTCTACCAACTGAGCTATCCAGGATCTGAAAGAGCTGCCGTCCCTCAAACAAAGCAGTTTTATACATGCTTTCCCAACGCTCGTCACCTGTTTGAAACATTTGAAGACACAAAGCACTTGTGAACCATTTCAAGTGGTGAGCTTGGCCAGGACAATGTTAAATCTTCACACAGGCAGATAATGTTTGCAACATTTTGTTCGCTAACAAGAGCATTTTGACCTTAAAATCCAGTGAAAAATGTTACCAGGATTACACTTCTTTTTTTTTTTTTTTTGGATTTTTCCCCGATTTTCTCCCTAATTTAGTCGTGTCCAATTCCTCCCCGTCACTAGGGGGCTCCCACATTAAGGCTACTACTACCACTCAGCCGGGAGGGCCGAAGACTATCACGTGTTTCCTCCGAATCACGTGACGCCAGCCGACCGCATCTTTTCGAACTGCTCGCTCGCGCACCGTTGGGGGCGGCGTAACACACTCGGAGGACAGCGCTTGTGAACCATTTCAAGTGGTGAGCTTGGCCAGGACAATGTTAAATCTTCACACAGGCAGATAATGTTTGCAACATTTTGTTCGCTAACAAGAGCATTTTGACCTTAAAATCCAGTGAAAAATGTTACCAGGATTACACTTCTGAACAGACCTGCCTCTAAAGTCCTATCTTAGATAATGCTCATCCACAGTTTGAAACATTTGAAGACACAAACCACTTGTGGCCCCTTTCAAGTGGTGAGCTTAGCCACGACAATCTTAAATCTTCACATAAGCTAATAACTCTTGGAGGATTTAAACTAAGGTCAATCAAAACATTAAGATTTCTCTTTTACTCAAATGTTTGCAACATTTTGTTCCGTAACAAGAGTAATTTGACCTTCACCTCCAGTGAAAAATGTTACCAGGATGATTCTTCTGAACTGCCCTGCCTCTAAAGTCCTATCTTAGATCAGTAAATGCCTTATATCACCATGGTATGGGAATTCCTTTAAAAAGATCAACATTAACAAACAAGGCTGGGCTTCTGGAAAATGAGAGCATATGACTCATTGACAAGTCTATTTCATTTCCAAACGGGGATTGAAGCCACTTTGCCTGAGATTAAAAGACCAGTGCGGTACCGACTGAGAAATACAATGGTTCTTTTGCAGTTGACATTTTTCATTACATTTTCAATAGTTTTATACACACACTTTTTCAACATTCTTCTCTGATTAAATGCATTGATTACTCTGGATCATACAAAAACATCCAGATCGGATCCGAGTACCTTTTAGCAATTCATGCGTTCTCAGAAAATGGACACAAGGGAGATGTCAGTAATGTATTTCTTCTGGATTTTTCCATATTCAAGAGCAGTATGTAGTGCAATCTTGGCCATGTGTAACTCTTAAGATGGAGATTAATACCACCTTTGCCACGGAGTGCCCATCATCTGCGACAAAGGCAGTTGTGAAAATAATGGCAAAGATTGTCCAACACTGGTGAATTCTCATAAGATTACTAATCTGTGAGATGAGATTCAGGTACAAGTTGTCCAAGCGTGACACTCACACAATGAGGTGAGAAGTGCCATTTGATCAAGGAAAACCCTCTTGATGTCCTCGGTGGGGTGAATCAGGCAGGATATGCTATGAGCTTTTGCTTTGTCCTTCGCACAAAAACAGCTCTTTCCCAGATCCCATAAACCAGCAGCAATAGATGTCTTCCGTGACTTGTCCTTGAGTGAAAATGGGGTGCCACATTCCCCGGTATTCTACAGCTGTCTGCATCGGACCTCGTGGCGCAACGGTAGCGCGTCTGACTCCAGATCAGAAGGTTGCGTGTTCAAATCACGTCGTGGTCATAAGTGGCTCCCTCTGTGTGTTGGGGCTAATGTTGCTTGCTTTTTCAAACAGTTTCATCGGTAGAATTTTTAAACGCCATCCGATCTCTAGGATGACCATGCATGTTTATGTCAACCTCTTGATTATAGATGAAAGCACTCAGGTAACAGCTCACCGACCTAATTATTATTCGGCCATCATCAGCCTACTGTAAGGTGTTTTTCATTCACGCCGCCTGTGCGTGCTGAGAAAAATTCACGCCTGATAAGGCAGTTTTAGATGTTTTCAGAATAGAAGATCCAGCTGGTCTGACAAACATAATCCTAGGTTATCCTTGGTAAAAAAGTGAAATGTTTGAAGCTTCCAGTTTTCTTCTGAAGTAGTGCGTTTATAGTTTTTCATCTTTAGATAAGAAAACTTGTGGCAATTCCATCACTTGCTTGAGCTTCATGAGCATAACACAATCTCCTACCAGTAAGTCTCAACTGGTAAATTATGGGAATCCTTGGCAAGGTGTCAGCAATTTACAATTTTCTGCTCTCGAGCATTTCTTAATCCAAGATGGCCCTCTTGAACAAACCAAGTTGGCCCTGTTGAACACTGCCAAATGCTCTTCTTCCCTAGGCACCCATAGACAGCAACACCTGAACAGGGACTTGAACCCTGGACCCTCAGATTAAAAGTCTGATGCTCTACCAACTGAGCTATCCAGGATCTGAAAGAGCTGCCGTCCCTCAAACAAAGCAGTTTTATACATGCTTTCCCAACGCTCGTCACCTGTTTGAAACATTTGAAGACACAAAGCACTTGTGAACCATTTCAAGTGGTGAGCTTGTCCAGGACAATCTTAAATCTTCACACAGGCTGATAATGTTTGCAACATTTTGTTCTCTAACAAGAGCATTTTGACCTTAAAATCCAGTGAAAAATGTTACCATGATTACACTTCTGAACTGCCCTGCCTCTAAAGTCCTATCTTAGATCAGTAAATGCCTTATATCACCATGGTATGGGAATTCCCAAGGCTGGGCTTCTGGAAAATGAGAGCATATGACTCATTGACAAGTCTATTTCATTTCCAAACGGGGATTGAATCCACTTTGCCTGAGGTTAAAAGACCAGTGCGGTACCGACTGAGAAACACAATGGCTCTTTTGCAGTTGACATTTTTCATTACATTTTCAATAGTTTTATACACACACTTTTTCAACATTCTTCTCTGATTAAATGCATTGATTACTCTGGATCATACAAAAACATCCACATCGGATCCGAGTACCTTTGAGCAATTCATGCTTTCTCAGAAAATGGACACAAGGGAGATGTCAGTAATGTATTTCTTCTGGATTTTTCCATATTCAAGAGCAGTATGTAGTGCAATCTTGGCCATGTGTATCTCGTAAGATGGAGATTAATACCACCTTTGCCACGGAGTGCCCATCATCTGCGACAAAGGCAGTTGTGAAAATAATGGCAAAGATTGTCCAACACTGGTGAATTCTCATAAGCTTTCCAATCTGTGAGATGAGATTCAGGTACAAGTTGTCCAAGCGTGACACTCACACAATGAGGTGAGAACTGCCATTTGATCAAGGAAAACCCTCTTGATGTCCTCGGTGGGGTGAATCAGGCAGGATATGCTATGAGCTTTTGCTTTGTCCTTCGCACAAAAACAGCTCTTTCCCAGATCCCATAAACCAGCAGCAATAGATGTCTTCCGTGACTTGTCCTTGAGTGAAAATGGGGTGCCACATTCCCCGGTATGCTACAGCTGACTGCATCGGACCTTGTGGCGCAACGGTAGCGCGTCTGACTCCAGATCAGAAGGTTGCGTGTTCAAATCACGTCGTGGTCATAAGTGGCTCCCTCTGTGTGTGGGGGCTGATGTTGCTTGCTTTTTCAAACAGGTTCATGGGTAGAATTTTTAAACGCCATCCGATCTCTAGGATGACCATGCATGTTTATGTCAACCTCTTGATTATAGATGAAAGCACTCAGGTAACATCTCACCGACCTAATTACTATTCGGCCATCATCAGCCTACTGTAAGGTGTTTTTCATTCACGCCGCCTGTGCGTGCTGAGAAAAATTCACGCCTGATAAGGCAGTTTTAGATGTTTTCAGAATAGAAGATCCAGCTGGTCTGACAAACATAATCCTAGGTTATCCTTGGTAAAAAAGTGAAATGTTTGAAGCTTCCAGTTTTCTTCTGAAGTAGTGCGTTTATAGTATTTCATCTTTAGATAAGAAAACTTGTGGCAATTCCATCACTTGCTTGAGCTTCATGAGCATAACACAATCTTCTACCAGTAAGTCTCAACTGGTAAATTATGGGAATCCTTGGCAAGGAGTCAGCAATTTACAATTTTCTGCTCTCAAGTATTTCTTAATCCAAGATGGCCCTCTTGAACAAACCAAGTTGGCCCTGTTGAACACTGCCAAATGCTCTTTTTCCCTAGGCACCCATAGACAGCAACACCTGAACAGGGACTTGAACCCTGGACCCTCAGATTAAAAGTCTGATGCTCTACCAACTGAGCTATCCAGGATCTGAAAGAGCTACCGTCCCTCAAACAAAGCAGTTTTATACATGCTTTCCCAACGCTCGTCACCTGTTTGAAACATTTGAAGACACAAAGCACTTGTGAACCATTTCAAGTGGTGAGCTTGGCCAGGACAATGTTAAATCTTCACACAGGCAGATAATGTTTGCAACATTTTGTTCGCTAACAAGAGCATTTTGACCTTAAAATCCAGTGAAAAATGTTACCAGGATTACACTTCTTTTTTTTTTTTTTTTGGATTTTTCCCCGATTTTCTCCCTAATTTAGTCGTGTCCAATTCCTCCCCGTCACTAGGGGGCTCCCACATTAAGGCTACTACTACCACTCAGCCGGGAGGGCCGAAGACTATCACGTGTTTCCTCCGAATCACGTGACGCCAGCCGACCGCATCTTTTCGAACTGCTCGCTCGCGCACCGTTGGGGGCGGCGTAACACACTCGGAGGACAGCGCTTGTGAACCATTTCAAGTGGTGAGCTTGGCCAGGACAATGTTAAATCTTCACACAGGCAGATAATGTTTGCAACATTTTGTTCGCTAACAAGAGCATTTTGACCTTAAAATCCAGTGAAAAATGTTACCAGGATTACACTTCTGAACAGACCTGCCTCTAAAGTCCTATCTTAGATAATGCTCATCCACAGTTTGAAACATTTGAAGACACAAACCACTTGTGGCCCCTTTCAAGTGGTGAGCTTAGCCACGACAATCTTAAATCTTCACATAAGCTAATAACTCTTGGAGGATTTAAACTAAGGTCAATCAAAACATTAAGATTTCTCTTTTACTCAAATGTTTGCAACATTTTGTTCCGTAACAAGAGTAATTTGACCTTCACCTCCAGTGAAAAATGTTACCAGGATGATTCTTCTGAACTGCCCTGCCTCTAAAGTCCTATCTTAGATCAGTAAATGCCTTATATCACCATGGTATGGGAATTCCTTTAAAAAGATCAACATTAACAAACAAGGCTGGGCTTCTGGAAAATGAGAGCATATGACTCATTGACAAGTCTATTTCATTTCCAAACGGGGATTGAAGCCACTTTGCTTGAGATTAAAAGACCAGTGCGGTACTGACTGAGAAATACAATGGCTCTTTTGCAGTTGACATTTTTCATTACATTTTCAATAGTTTTATACACACACTTTTTCAACATTCTTCTCTGATTAAATGCATTGATTACTCTGGATCATACAAAAACATCCACATCGGATCCGAGTACCTTTTAGCAATTCATGCGTTCTCAGAAAATGGACACAAGGGAGATGTCAGTAATGTATTTCTTCTGGATTTTTCCATATTCAAGAGCAGTATGTAGTGCAATCTTGGCCATGTGTAACTCTTAAGATGGAGATTAATACCACCTTTGCCACGGAGTGCCCATCATCTGCGACAAAGGCAGTTGTGAAAATAATGGCAAAGATTGTCCAACACTGGTGAATTCTCATAAGATTACTAATCTGTGAGATGAGATTCAGGTACAAGTTGTCCAAGCGTGACACTCACACAATGAGGTGAGAAGTGCCATTTGATCAAGGAAAACCCTCTTGATGTCCTCGGTGGGGTGAATCAGGCAGGATATGCTATGAGCTTTTGCTTTGTCCTTCGCACAAAAACAGCTCTTTCCCAGATCCCATAAACCAGCAGCAATAGATGTCTTCCGTGACTTGTCCTTGAGTGAAAATGGGGTGCCACATTCCCCGGTATTCTACAGCTGTCTGCATCGGACCTCGTGGCGCAACGGTAGCGCGTCTGACTCCAGATCAGAAGGTTGCGTGTTCAAATCACGTCGTGGTCATAAGTGGCTCCCTCTGTGTGTGGGGGCTAATGTTGCTTGCTTTTTCAAACAGTTTCATCGGTAGAATTTTTAAACGCCATCCGATCTCTAGGATGACCATGCATGTTTATGTCAACCTCTTGATTATAGATGAAAGCACTCAGGTAACAGCTCACCGACCTAATTATTATTCGGCCATCATCAGCCTACTGTAAGGTGTTTTTCATTCACGCCGCCTGTGCGTGCTGAGAAAAATTCACGCCTGATAAGGCAGTTTTAGATGTTTTCAGAATAGAAGATCCAGCTGGTCTGACAAACATAATCCTAGGTTATCCTTGGTAAAAAAGTGAAATGTTTGAAGCTTCCAGTTTTCTTCTGAAGTAGTGCGTTTATAGTTTTTCATCTTTAGATAAGAAAACTTGTGGCAATTCCATCACTTGCTTGAGCTTCATGAGCATAACACAATCTCCTACCAGTAAGTCTCAACTGGTAAATTATGGGAATCCTTGGCAAGGTGTCAGCAATTTACAATTTTCTGCTCTCGAGCATTTCTTAATCCAAGATGGCCCTCTTGAACAAACCAAGTTGGCCCTGTTGAACACTGCCAAATGCTCTTCTTCCCTAGGCACCCATAGACAGCAACACCTGAACAGGGACTTGAACCCTGGACCCTCAGATTAAAAGTCTGATGCTCTACCAACTGAGCTATCCAGGCTCTGAAAGAGCTGCCGTCCCTCAAACAAAGCAGTTTTATACATGCTTTCCCAACGCTCGTCACCTGTTTGAAACATTTGAAGACACAAAGCACTTGTGAACCATTTCAAGTGGTGAGCTTGTCCAGGACAATCTTAAATCTTCACACAGGCTGATAATGTTTGCAACATTTTGTTCTCTAACAAGAGCATTTTGACCTTAAAATCCAGTGAAAAATGTTACCATGATTACACTTCTGAACAGACCTGCCTCTAAAGTCCTATCTTAGATCAGTAAATGCCTTATATCACCATGGTATGGGAATTCCCAAGGCTGGGCTTCTGGAAAATGAGAGCATATGACTCATTGACAAGTCTATTTCATTTCCAAACGGGGATTGAATCCACTTTGCCTGAGGTTAAAAGACCAGTGCGGTACCGACTGAGAAATACAATGGCTCTTTTGCAGTTGACATTTTTCATTACATTTTTAATAGTTTTATACACACACTTTTTCAACATTCTTCTCTGATTAAATGCATTGATTACTCTGGATCATACAAAAACATCCAGATCGGATCCGAGTACCTTTGAGTAATTCATGCTTTCTCAGAAAATGGACACAAGGGAGATGTCAGTAATGTATTTCTTCTGGATTTTTCCATATTCAAGAGCAGTATGTAGTGCAATCTTGGCCATGTGTAACTCTTAAGATGGAGATTAATACCACCTTTGACACGGAGTGCCCATCATCTGCGACAAAGGCAGTTGTGAAAATAATGGCAAAGATTGTCCAACACTGGTGAATTCTCATAAGATTTCTAATCTGTGAGATGAGATTCAGGTACAAGTTGTCCAAGCGTGACACTCACACAATGAGGTGAGAAGTGCCATTTGATCAAGGAAAACCCTCTTGATGTCCTCGGTGGTGTGAATCAGGCAGGATATGCTATGAGGTTTTGCTTTGTCCTTCGCACAAAAACAGCTCTTTCCCAGATCCCATAAACCAGCAGCAATAGATGTTCTCCGTGACTTGTCCTTGAGTGAAAATGGGGTGCCACATTCCCCGTTATGCTACAGCTGACTGTATCGGACCTCGTGGCGCAACGGTAGCGCGTCTGACTCCAGATCAGAAGGTTGTGTGTTCAAATCACGTCGTGGTCATAAGTGGCTCCCTCTGTGTGTGGGGGCTGATGTTGCTTGTTTTTTCAAACAGGTTCATGGGTAGAATTTTTAAACGCCATCCGATCTCTAGGATGACCATGCATGTTTATGTCAAACTCTTGATTATAGATGAAAGCACTCAGGTAACAGCTCACCGACCTAATTACTATTCGGCCATCATCAGCCTACTGTAAGGTGTTTTTCATTCACGCCGCCTGTGCGTGCTGAGAAAAATTCACGCCTGATCAGGCAGTTTTAGATGTTTTCAGAATAGAAGATCCAGCTGGTCTGACAAACATAATCCTAGGTTATCCTTGGTAAAAAAGTGAAATGTTTGAAGCTTCCAGTTTTCTTCTGAAGTAGTGCGTTTATAGTTTTTCATCTTTAGATAAGAAAACTTGTGGCAATTCCATCACTTGCTTGAGCTTCATGAGCATAACACAATCTCCTACCAGTAAGTCTCAACTGGTAAATTATGGGAATCCTTGGCAAGGTGTCAGCAATTTACAATTTTCTGCTCTCGAGTATTTCTTAATTCAAGATGGCCCTCTTGAACAAACCAAGTTGGCCCTGTTGAACACTGCCAAATGCTCTTTTTCCCTAAGCACCAATAGACAGCAACGCCTGAACAGGGACTTGAACCCTGGACCCTCAGATTAAAAGTCTGATGCTCTACCGACTGAGCTATCCAGGCTCTGAAAGAGCTGCCGTCCCTCAAACAAAGTTTTATACATGCTTTCCCAACACTCGTCACCTGTTTGAAACATTTGAAGACACAAAGCACTTGTGAACCATTTCAAGTGGTGAGCTTGGCCAGGACAATGTTAAATCTTCACACAGGCTGATAATGTTTGCAACATTTTGCAAAAAAAAAATGTTACCAGGATGACTCTTCTGAACAGACCTGCCTCTAAAGTCCTATCTTAGATAATGCTCATCCACAGTTTGAAACATTTGAAGCCACAAACCACTTGTGGCCCCTTTCAAGTGGTGAGCTTAGCCACGACAATCTTAAATCTTCACATAAGCTAATAACTCTTGGAGGATTTAACCTAAGGTCAATAAAAACATTAAGATTTCTCTTTTACTCGAATGTTTGCAACATTTTGTTCCGTAACAAAATCTTTTCCAAGTTGGCGCCGGTGAGGTCGGCTGCCGTCGCGACTGCTCCGACCTATTTTTCCTTGTTTTCGCTTTTTAAGTTAACTTTCAATAACTTTAATCCGGCTAATTCACCATCATTGAGTGCATTAAGTACGATAGAGATACTCTTATTTCTATTGGTTTACAATGTACTCACAATTCGACGTTTTTAACTCCGGATCCGAGCTGGCCGAGTGAGATCCTGAGGGTAAACAAAGGACGCGACGCGAAGCGACGGCCCCGAGGAAAACGAGCCGGCGTCAGGAACAGGCTGAGAGCGCGTGCACACCGCACACCTCTGCCTAGCATCCTGCTCGCCAACGTCCAGTCACTGGAGAACAAGCTCGATGACCTCAGGGCCCGGATAAAGTTCCAGAGAGACATTCGGGACTGCAATCTTCTCTGCTTCACCGAGACATGGCTGAACCCAGCGGTGCCGGACCACGCCATCCAGCCGGCCGAGTTCTTCTCGGTTCACCGCATGGACAGGACACGGGACTCGGGGAAGACAAGGGGAGGCGGCGTGTGCTTAATGGTGAACAGCAGCTGGTGCAACAGCGCGAGCGTTGTTCCTCTCGCACGCTCCTGCACACCCAACCTGGAACTATTAACTATCAAATGTCGTCCTTTTTATCTTCCTCGGGAGTTCACATCGGTCATAATCAGCGCCGTTTATATTCCGCCACAAGCGGACACGGACACTGCCTTATGCGAGTCGCATGAGGCACTCACACAGCACCAAACACAACACCGGGACGCTGCGCTTATTGTGGCGGGGGACTTTAACAGTGCCAACCTCAAACGTGCAGCGCCTAACTTCCATCAGCACATCACCTGCCCGACCAGGGGCGAAAGGACACTGGACCACTGTTACACACCAGTTAAAGACGGCTACAAGGCACAATCTTGTCCACCGTTTGGGAAATCTGACCATGCCGCCATCTTCCTCATGCCAAAATATAAACAAAGGCTTAAACAGGAACTTCCGGTTCAGAGGGAGGTCGCGCGCTGGACGGACCAATCGGTGGCCGCGCTTCAAGACGCACTCGATGACGCAGACTGGGACATGTTCCGAAACAGCTCCGATGACGTCAGCGTGTTTACGGAAGCGGTTGTGGGATTCATCGGGAAACTAGCGGATGATACCGTACAGAAAACGACCATCAGAACGTTTCCCAATCAGAAGCCGTGGGTGGATAAAACCATCCGCGACGCTCTGAGATCTCGCGCTGCTGCCTACAATGCGGGACTTGCTTCGGGGGACATGGACATGTACAAGGCTGCGGCATATAACGTCCGGAAGGCGGTGAAGGAGGCGAAGCAGCGCTACGGGAGGAAGCTAGAGTCACAACTCCAACAGAGTGACTCTAGGAGCCTGTGGCAGGGACTAAGAACGATAACGGACTACAAAGCTCCAACATCCGGTATGACAAACGCGGACACGACTCTGGCAGACGAGCTGAACACCTTTTATGCTCGCTTCGAGGCTGCAGCTAAAGACGTTAGCGTTGCTAATGCTAGCGCTGCTAATGGCTGCAGACAGGAAGTCATTGCCAGCACCGGAAACGCGTTTATCATCTCCGAGCATGACGTGAGGAGAGCCTTCAGGAGAGTGAACACCAGGAAAGCAGCAGGACCAGACGGCATCTCAGGTCGAGTCCTCAGAGCCTGCGCAGACCAGCTAGCACCAGTGTTCACAGAGATATTCAACCTCTCCTTATCTCAGTCGGTGATCCCCACATGCTTCAAAGAGTCCATCATTGTTCCTGTTCCAAAGAAACCACATCCTGCTTCCCTCAATGACTATAGACCTGTAGCCCTCACATCAGTGGTGATGAAGTGCTTTGAACGGCTGGTCAGAGACTTCATCATCTCTTCATTACCAGACACACTAGATCCACTTCAGTTTGCTTACCGTTCAAACCGCTCTACAGATGACGCCATCGCTCATCTACTCCATACTGCTCTCACTCATCTGGACACTAGAAGGGGGAATTATGTGAAAATGCTTTTCATCGACTACAGCTCAGCATTTAACACCATAATTCCCTCTACACTCACCACCAAGCTGGAGCACCTGGCACTCAGCTCATCCTTGTGTCAGTGGATCTCCAATTTCCTAACGGGGAGACCACAGGCAGTAAGGATGGGTGGACATGTCTCAGCCTCCATCACCCTCAGCACTGGAGCCCCACAGGGTTGTGTTCTGAGCCCTCTACTGTACTCTTTGTACACTCACGACTGCGTAGCCACTACCAACTCCACCACCATCATCAAGTTTGCTGACGACACAGTCGTGGTCGGCCTGATCACTGACAACGATGAGACGGCCTACCTGAAGGAGATTGGAAATCTGGAGAACTGGTGTCAGACGAACAACCTCCTTCTCAACGTCAGCAAGACAAAGGAGTTGATAGTGGACTTCAGCACAAAGCAGAAGAGGAACTACCAGACCCCCGTCATCAACAAGAGCCCAGTGGAGAGAGTGGACAGCTTCCGTTACCTCGGTGTACACATCACGCAGGACCTGTCTTGGTCCTGTCACACCAACACCGTGGTGAAGAAGGCCCGACAGCGTCTCTACCACCTCAGACGCCTGAGAGACTTCAGACTGCCCTCCAAGGTGCTTAGGAACTTCTACTCCTGCACCATAGAGAGCATCCTGATGGGAAACATCACGTCCTGGTTCGGGAACAGCACCATGCAGGACAGACGAACTCTTCAGAGGGTGGTGCGATCAGCTGAGCGCATCATCCACACCGAGCTCCCTGACCTGCACTCGATCTACAGCAAGCGGTGCTGGACCAAGACCAGGAAGATCATGAAGGACCTCAGTCACCCCAGCAATGGACTGTTCTCTCTGTTGAGGTCAGGAAAGCGATTCCGCTCCCTGAAGGCCAACACAGAGAGACTGAGGAGGAGCTTCTTCCCGCAGGCGATACGGTCTCTTAATCAGTACAACACACAGTACTGATCCATTTTGCACACCCACACATGCTTCTGCACTCACTCTGGACACTCTGGACATTCAGGACATTTGCTCACTTGTCTTCACTGCACACCTGCTCACTCATGGGTAGTATGCACATTAGTCACTTAAATATGCACACAAGCCACTTTAACATTTAACATGTCACTTTACTGCATATTTGCATATTCAATATTTTTATTTCCACTTGTACAATTACAATTTTTTTACTTACTTACATTTTATATTTTATATTCTTACATTTTACATTTTATATTCTATATTTTATATTTTATTTAATTTTATTCTCTTAGGTCAGGGCAGTTGCCTAAGCATTTCACTGCATATCGTACTGTGTAGGATTGTGTATGTGACAAATAAAATTTGAATTTGAATTTGAATTTGAATAACAAGAGTAATTTGACCTTCACCTCCAGTGAAAAATGTTACCAGGATGATTCTTCTGAACTGCCCTGCCTCTAAAGTCCTATCTTAGATCAGTAAATGCCTTATATCACCATGGTATGGGAATTCCTTTAAAAAGATCAACATTATCAAACAAGGCTGGGCTTCTGGAAAATGAGAGCATATGACTCATTGACAAGTCTATTTCATTTCCAAACGGGGATTGAAGCCACTTTGCCTGAGATTAAAAGACCAGTGCGGTACCGACTGAGAAACACAATGGCTCTTTTGCAGTTGACATTTTTCATTACATTTTCAATAGTTTTATACACACACTTTTTCAACATTCTTCTCTGATTAAATGCATTGATTACTCTGGATCATACAAAAACATCCACATCGGATCCGAGTACCTTTCAGCAATTCATGCTTTCTCAGAAAATGGACACAAGGGAGATGTCAGTAATGTATTTCTTCTGGATTTTTCCATATTCAATTCCAGTATGTAGTGGAATTTTGGCCATGTGTAACTTGTAAGATGGAGATTAATACCACCTTTGCCACGGAGTGCCCATCATCTGCGACAAAGGCAGTTGTGAAAATAATGGCAATGATTGTCCAACACTGGTGAATTCTCATAAGCTTTCCAATCTGTGAGGTGAGATTCAGGTACAAGTTGTCCAAGCGTGACACTCACACAATGAGGTGAGAAGTGCCATTTGATCAAGGAAAACCCTCTTGATGTCCTCGGTGGTGTGAATCAGGCAGGATATGCTATGAGCTTTTGCTTTGTCCTTCGCACAAAAACAGCTCTTTCCCAGATCCCATAAACCAGCAGCAATAGATGTCTTCCGTGACTTGTCCTTGAGTGAAAATGGGGTGCCACATTCCCCGGTATGCTACAGCTGACTGCATCGGACCTCGTGGCGCAACGGTAGCGCGTCTGACTCCAGATCAGAAGGTTGCGTGTTCAAATCACGTCGTGGTCATAAGTGGCTCCCTCTGTGTGTGGGGGCTGATGTTGCTTGCTTTTTCAAACAGGTTCATGGGTAGAATTTTTAAACGCCATCTGATCTCTAGGATGACCATGCATGTTTATGTCAACCTCTTGATTATAGATGAAAGCACTCAGGTAACAGCTCACCGACCTAATTACTATTCGGCCATCATCAGCCTACTGTAAGGTGTTTCTCATTCACGCCGCCTGTGCGTGCTGAGAAAAAATCACGCCTGATAAGGCAGTTTTAGATGTTTTCAGAATAGAAGATCAAGCTGGTCTGACAAACATAATCCTAGGTTATCCTTGGTAAAAAAGTGAAATGTTTGAAGCTTCCAGTTTTCTTCTGAAGTAGTGCGTTTATAGTTTTTCATCTTTAGATAAGAAAACTTGTGGCAATTCCATCACTTGCTTGAGCTTCATGATCATAACACAATCTCCTACCAGTAAGTCTCAACTGGTAAATTATGGGAATCCTTGGCAAGGTGTCAGCAATTTACAATTTTCTGCTCTCGAGTATTTCTTAATCCAAGTTGGCCCTCTTGAACAAACCAAGTTGGCCC
This sequence comes from Clarias fuscus, assembly GCA_030347435.1. Taxonomy (NCBI): domain Eukaryota; kingdom Metazoa; phylum Chordata; class Actinopteri; order Siluriformes; family Clariidae; genus Clarias; species Clarias fuscus. The sequence continues at coordinate 2,309,485 of CM059209.1, read as the reverse complement.
AGTTGAACGCTGCCAAATGCTCTTTTTCCCTAAGCACCAATAGACAGTAACACCTGAACAGGGACTTGAACCCTGGACCCTCAGATTAAAAGTCTGATGCTCGAGAGACTCGACGCGGATTGGTCAAGAGCTGGGGAACAATAGTCTGTTTTGCCGTGGGAAGAGGGTTAAAAGAAGGGGAAGAGGGAAAAAGAAGAAAAAATTGAAGAGAAAAAGGAAAAATTGAGAAAAAAAATGAAGTGAAATGAGAGTTAATACCATCTTTGCTGTTTCCCCTAGTTGTAGATGGCTAATGTCATAGTAATTTTAAGATTTGAATCAAAAATGAACATTTTTATGCATTAGGCAGGGGAGGTTGTGGATCCAAAGGTCCCAGGTTCGATTCCCGAGTATGACTTTTTTTTTTTTTTTTTACCTAAAAATCTGACAAGTGTCACAAAAATTAAAATTACAGCCTAATTAATCATAACATGAGGTTAGGTTATTGTAAAAGTATTAGAGTTTGTTGTTAAATGCTTCATGTTGTCAGTGTCACACAAAGAAAATTGACTAATATAATCAAATTAATAATTAAAAGTTAAAAAGTGTAAAGCAATGCACCAGTGCATTTGCCTTCTCTATATGACTGTGACCTGCTTGAATGAAGGCAAATTCATTACAAATGAAATATTAATCTGGTGATGTATTTATAGAGAAACATTTTGGAATTTATTTCATCTTGAGTCTGTAAAAAAAGCCAAACTCTGCTTGACTCCTGTTTGTACAGATATTTCTGATAGAAATAAATCATAAAGCTTCTTTAAAAATATAATGCAAATTTATTAGCAAATTATTGTATCATTATACAGTTATATATTGCACTCATTCATTATCTTCCAGTTTCACCTTCTTGCAGTTTTTTAAAACATCCACACATGTAAAAATAAATGCTATGAAGAAATATATACAAAAAAATTAATGAATAAATACTGACTTTCTTGTCAAATTGGTGATAAAACAATAAAATCCCAGCTGCAATGTGCAACTTAGACACTATTTACACAAAGTTTTACAAAATATGTCTATTTTGTACCAGCCCTTTAATCACTGTCCATTTTGTCAATGCATAATGACTTGTGAATGTCACAGAATACGACTAAGATGGCCTCTACTAGGCGACAACAGTCTGGTCACTGGCCAGGTGATCCGATGGATCTTAAGACACAACATGCCAGGGTCCCCACATCTTGTGTAAATTCACCCTTTGTTTTTGGATGTCTAAAGCGTTCAGTGGTCAGCCGCATCTTATGCCAAGCAGAGTATGCTTCACGTTGCTTGTTGTATGGCAGAAAGTTTCAACAGAGAGCTCTGATGGTGCAGGCCTGCTGCTTGCTGAGCGTTCAACCAGTTTCAGTTCTCGGCCAGGCTCGATCCCTTCATGGGACAGTGCTCATCCACAGCCTGGTAAATATAGCACATACTATAAAAATAATGATACTACCACAAGCAAGAAAACAATACACATGATGCTGCATAAACTCGCACCAAAAGACCTACAGTAGCAGCTGTTGCTCAGGTGCCAGATTAGACCCAGACAGATTTTTTCATTTCTTTTTCAGACCCAGACTACTTATTTCATTTTGATATATACAATATTTTTTTTCTATATTTTTCTAGATAGATAGATAGATAGATAGATAGATAGATAGATAGATAGATAGATAGATAGATAGAATATTGGTGTATAATACAGAAGAACAGATAAGAATGCACAGAATAGACAGTTTGGTTGATCCAGTTCAGTCATATTAACTGTATTCGTGCCTAAAAATACTCAGGGTGTACTTGTACCACAACAGATGCACTAACTGACTAAGGTTATAACACAAATCTCATTCATATTGTGATCCAAATCTGTATGAGAATATAATCTACTGGTCTACTAACATTATGGCGTTAATGTAGTCGGGCTGCAGTTAGAGGAGAGTTGTGATTATTCATTGTTTTGGCGAGTGCACAGTAATTTATTGTAAAGCATCTGATAATAATCTCATGTTAGTTAAATATGAGATTATTTTAAAGTATCTGATAATAATCTCATGGTAGTTAAGTATGAATGCATCACATGCCTGTTATAATGCTGTTATGCATTCCAACAGGGACTGTTACATGTTGGAATGCAAAAGAAATGCATGTGCATACAAAAGAAACGTTTGTGTTTCTGGTCTGATCATATGCAGGGCAAATTCACCCAGGACTAACATCACCACGACCATGTGTTAAATACAGGAAAAGTGTCATTACTGGACAAATAAACTGCGAAAACAGAAGCATTAAACGCTGTAATCACTAAAATGCACCGCTAATGTGTAACTAATGTAACTCAATGAAGTCATGTCTCCCTAAGAAACGTGAATGTTAATACAGCATTGGTCGGCAACTTTACACTAACGTTATATACTGCAAACAAACCACTTAAAGTCTATTTATCGCTGAAATCAATACCTTTTAAAGAGCAGTCTTACCGTGTTACGTTGAAAGAATATTTATATTCCGAACCGTTTAGAAGTTTGAATAAGTCGCGTCCAGACTGGGGGGCGGGTGCAAGCCAGAAATTTTGCAAACGGAGAAACCTGATTGGCTTCGAATTTTGCAAACGGAGACACCTGATTGGCTTCGAATTTTGCAAACGCCAGAACGTGATTTGACAGAGAGACTCGACGCGGATTGGTCAAGCTGATATTTTTGGAAGCGAGGAAAGATGATTGGCTGTGAATTATGGAGAATTTTACAAATGGGGAAAGATGGTTGGCTTCGAATCTTGCGGAGGGGTGAGACGCGATTGGCCGAAAGAAGCAGCCGCGAGGTAGCGCGACAGAGCCAACCAATTGATGCTTCTGGTGTATTTCATTTCAGCCTTCCCCAGATTCATGGAAGGCGCAGGACTTGCATTGTTGAGTTAAATAGCCAGATTCTTTTCTGTTGCTTCCAATCAAATTCCATTAAATGCAAACAACTATGGCAGGAGCTGAAACCAGATGCTGTCAACAGCATGGACAGAATGCCTTGATTTCACCATGGAATTTGCCACTGGCTTGCAAGGTTATTCATCTCTGGCTGTAAGAAAGGCAGAAAAGGGATAGCTCTCGCACCACCTGATGATTGTTGCAGTAGACACTGCTTAGACTACACAGTAGCATGGAGATCTATTCATATGCACATTAGAGTAAGCTCTAGATAACATATAGAATAGGGCATCTCCTCATGACACGTGCATTGCTCGTTTTTGTGGTGTAACGTCCTACAAATTCGAGACATCAGGTTTCACACGAATGCTGATTTGGTAGAGGCATTTATCAGTTGCGTTTTTGTGAATGCGCCTCATACCCTTGATTTGATGCTTGCAAATGTCCCAAACAGGTGAATAATCGCAACCACAGCTCAAGTTATATGTCAAAAATGGGAGCCAAACCAATGCAAACACAAGAAAATATCTGCTCTAGTCGTCGTCCTAAGAGACAGATGGCTAAAGGCTAAAAGAATTGCAGTCGCAGTGTAGTGCATAACCAAACCAAAATGGTGACAGCACTTGCGCTAAGGATAGACAAGTTGGGTGCTAATCTTTGCTACTCAGATAGCTTGCGCATTGTGTGACCATAACCCACGAGCTGTTAACGGTTGGACATAAAGCAAAGATTTTGCTTTCTTCAATGAAACCAGTCTGACGTGCACAGCAACAGAAGTGCACATCGAGAGGCACTGCTGGGATTCAAACACAGGATCTCCTGTTTACTAGACAGGCGCTTTAACCAACTAAGCCTCAGCGCCAGAAGCCAAGCGCAGGAGCATCTCTAATGCCTCAAACTCATATCTGAGAAGCTCCCGAACAGGAAGTTGACTCCCATGCTGAGCTCGCCTCCACTGGCGTGCAGTCTTATTGTACCATGAATGAAATTCTACAATACTATACCATGTTCCACAGTGCTGCCAGTCATATTGTTTCAACTCAGGTTCTTCCAAGTTGATTGCAGGCAACGACCGTGTCTGTTGCAGGAGATTTCAGGCTTGCATGATCTGTAAATGGCACACAAGTCGCAGCAAACTTAAGTTTCTGGCTGATCTCTATTCAAAGTCCAAACAAGCCTAACGCCAACAGTCAGCAGAAAAAAATTAAAATCGGACATCTGAAAGCAAGCAAGCGTTCATCAGATTGCTTCTGTGGGCTTTGGCTGTTTGAACCACAACGATAGCATGATTCAATGTCATAATCTTTTGTAGAAACTGCGGTTTAGCCCGAGGGATTGATTTGGGACAAGTGAGCAGAAACATGTCAAAAACAATGATATTTCTTTCATTGGGCTGACAAAACATTCAATCAAATATGGGACATACAGTAGGGAAGTGCAACTTGAACTGGGATTCCTGATAAGCGATTTCATCTCAGACATGGTGCATGGATGAAAAGAAAATGACAAGCTAGCGACTCTGGAGGGACTCGAACCCACAACCTTTGAATAGCTCCACAGCTGAGTCTAGAAGTCCAATGCGCTATCCATTGCGCCACAGAGCCAACCAATTGATGCTTCTGGGGTATTTCATTTCAGCCTTCCCCAGATTCATGGAAGGCGCAGGACTTGCATTGTTGAGTTAATTAGCCAGATTCTTTTCTGTTGCTTCCAATCAAATTCCATTAAATGCAAACAACTATGGCAGGAGCTGAACCCAGATGCTGTCAACAGCATGGACAGAATGCCTTGATTTCACCATGGAATTTGCCACTGGCTTGCAAGGTTATTCATCTCTGGCTGTAAGAAAGGCAGAAAAGGGATAGCTCTCGCACCACCAGATGATTGTTGCAGTAGGCACTGCTTAGACTACACAGTAGCATGGAGATCTATTCATTTGCACATTAGAGTAAGCTCTAGATAACATATAGAATAAGGCATCTCCTCATCACACGTGCATTGCTCGTTATTGTGGTGTAACGTCCTACAAATCCGAGACATCAGGTTACCACATGAATGCCGATTTCGTAGAGGCATTTATCAGTTGCGTTTTTGTGAATGCGCCTCATACCCTTGATTTGATGCTTGCAAATGTCCCCAAGAGGTGAATAATCGCAACCACAGGTCAAGTTATATGTCAAAAATGGGAGCCAAACCAATGCAAATGCAAGAAAATATCTGCTCTAGTCGTCGTCCTAAGAGACAGATGGCTAAAGGCTAAAGGAATTGCAGTCGCAGTGTAGTGCAAGACCAAACCAAAATGTTAACAGCACTTGCGCTAAGGATAGACAAGTTGGGCGCTAATCTTTGCTACTCAGATAGCTTGCGCATTGTGTGACCATAACCCACGAACTGTTAACGGTTGGACGTAAATCAAAGATTTTGCTTTCTCCACTGAAACCAGTCTGACATGCACAGCAACAGAAGTGCACATCGAGAGGCACTGCTGGGAGTCGAGCCCAGGATCTC
>CM059209.1:2275982-2303532 GCA_030347435.1 Clarias fuscus | reverse complement strand
CTGTTTACTAGACAGGCGCTTTAACCAACTAAGCCACAGCGCCAGAAGCCAAATGCAGCAGCATTTCTAATGCCTCAAACTCATATCTGTGAAGCTCCCGAACAGGAAGTTGACTCTCAAGCTGAGCTCGCCTCCACTTGCGTGCAGTCTTATTGGGCCATGAATGAAATCCTACAATACTATACCATGTTCCACAGTGCTGCCAGTCATGTTGTTTCAACTCAGGTTCTTCCAAGTTGATTGCAGGCAACGACCGTGTCTGTTGCAGGAGATTTCAGGCTTGCATGATCTGAAAATGGCACACAAGCCGCAGGAAACTTAAGTTTCTGGCTGATCTCTATTCAAAGTCCAAACAAGCCTAACGCCAACAGTCAGCAGAAAAAAATTAAAATCGGACATCTGAAAGCAAGCAAGCGTTCATCAGATTGCTTCTGTGGGCTTTGGCTGTTTGAACCACAACGATAGCATGATTCAATGTCATAATCTTTTGTAGAAACTGCGGTTTAGCCCGAGGGATTGATTTGGGACAAGTGAGCAGAAACATGTCAAAAACAATGATATTTCTTTCATTGGGCTGACAAAACATTCAATCAAATATGGGACATACAGTAGGGAAGTGCAACTTGAACTGGGATTCCTGATAAGCGATTTCATCTCAGACATGGTGCATGGATGAAAAGAAAATGACAAGCTAGCGACTCTGGAGGGACTCGAACCCACAACCTTTGAATAGCTCCACAGCTGAGTCTAGAAGTCCAATGCGCTATCCATTGCGCCACAGAGCCAACCAATTGATGCTTCTGGGGTATTTCATTTCAGCCTTCCCCAGATTCATGGAAGGCGCAGGACTTGCATTGTTGAGTTAATTAGCCAGATTCTTTTCTGTTGCTTCCAATCAAATTCCATTAAATGCAAACAACTATGGCAGGAGCTGAACCCAGATGCTGTCAACAGCATGGACAGAATGCCTTGATTTCACCATGGAATTTGCCACTGGCTTGCAAGGTTATTCATCTCTGGCTGTAAGAAAGGCAGAAAAGGGATAGCTCTCGCACCACCAGATGATTGTTGCAGTAGGCACTGCTTAGACTACACAGTATCATGGAGATCTATTCATTTGCACATTAGAGTAAGCTCTAGATAACATATAGAAAAGGCATCTCCTCATCACACGTGCATTGCTCGTTTTTGTGGTGTAACGTCCTACAAATCCGAGACATCAGGTTACCACATGAATGCCGATTTCGTAGAGGCATTTATCAGTTGCGTTTTTGTGAATGCGCCTCATACCCTTGATTTGATGCTTGCAAATGTCCCCAAGAGGTGAATAATCGCAACCACAGGTCAAGTTATATGTCAAAAATGGGAGCCAAACCAATGCAAACGCAAGAAAATATCTGCTCTAGTCGTCGTCCTAAGAGACAGATGGCTAAAGGCTAAAGGAATTGCAGTCGCAGTGTAGTGCAAGACCAAACCAAAATGTTAACAGCACTTGCGCTAAGGATAGACAAGTTGGGGCGCTAATCTTTGCTACTCAGATAGCTTGCGCATTGTGTGACCATAACCCACAAGCTGTTAACGGTTGGACGTAAATCAAAGATTTTGCTTTCTCCACTGAAACCAGTCTGACATGCACAGCAACAGAAGAGCACATCGAGAGCACTGCTGGGAGTTGAGCCCAGGATCTCCTGTTTACTAGACAGGCGCTTTAACCAACTAAGCCACAGCGCCAGAAGCCAAATGCAGCAGCATTTCTAATGCCTCAAACTCATATCTGTGAAGCTCCCGAACAGGAAGTTGACTCTCAAGCTGAGCTCGCCTCCACTTGCGTGCAGTCTTATTGGGCCATGAATGAAATCCTACAATACTATACCATGTTCCACAGTGCTGCCAGTCATGTTGTTTCAACTCAGGTTCTTCCAAGTTGATTGCAGGCAACGACCGTGTCTGTTGCAGGAGATTTCAGGCTTGCATGATCTGAAAATGGCACACAAGCCGCAGGAAACTTAAGTTTCTGGCTGATCTCTATTCAAAGTCCAAACAAGCCTAACGCCAACAGTCAGCAGAAAAAAATTAAAATCGGACATCTGAAAGCAAGCAAGCGTTCATCAGATTGCTTCTGTGGGCTTTGGCTGTTTGAACCACAACGATAGCATGATTCAATGTCATAATCTTTTGAAGAAGCTGCGGTTTAGCCCGAGGGCCTGATTTGGGACAAGTGAGCAGAAACATGTCAAAAACAATGATATTTCTTTCATTGGGCTGACAAAACATTCAATCAAATATGGCACATACAGTAGGGAAGTGCAACTTGAACTGGGATTCCTGATAAGCGATTTCATCTCAGACATGGTGCATGGATGAAAACAAAGTGACAAGCAAGCAACTCTGGCAGGACTCGAACCCAGAACCTTTAAATAGCTCCACAGCTGAGCCTAGAAGTCCAATGCGCTATCCATGAACTGGCTGTGAATTATGGAGAATTTTGCAAATGGGGAAAGATGGTTGGCTTCAAATCTTGCGGAGGGGTGAGACGCGATTGGCCGAAAGAAGCAGCTGCACGGCGTCCGGGGTAGCGCCATCCAGGCTCTGAAAGAGCTGCCGTCCCTCAAAGAAAGCAGTTTTGTCCATGCTTTCCCAACGCTCGTCACCTGTTTTTTTCCATATTCAAGAGCAGTATGTAGTGCAATCTTGGCCATGTGTATCTTGTAAGATGGAGATTAATACCACCTTTGCCACGGAGTGCCCATCATCTGCGACAAAGGCAGTTGTGAAAATAATGGCAAAGATTGTCCAACACTGGTGAATTCTCATAAGCTTTCCAATCTGTGAGATGAGATTCAGGTACAAGTTGTCCAAGCGTGACACTCACGCTTCCATCACTTGCTTGAGCTTCATGAGCATAACACAATCTCCTACCAGTAAGTCTCAACTGGTAAATTATGGGAATCCTTGGCAAGGTGTCAGCAATTTACAATTTTCTGCTCTCGAGTATTTCTTAATCCAAGATGGCCCTCTTGAACAAACCAAGTTGGTCCTGTTCAATGCTGCCAAATGCTCTTTTTCCCTAAGCACCACTAGACAGCAATGCCTGAACAGGGACTTGAACCCTGGACCCTCAGATTAAAAGTCTGATGCTCTACCAACTGAGCTATCCAGGCTCTGAAAAAGCTGCCGCCCCTCAAACAAAGCAGTTTTATCCATGCTTTCCCAACGCTCGTCAGCTGTTTGTAACATTTGAAGACACAAAGCACTTGTGAACCCTTTCAAGTAGTGAGCTTGGCCAGGACAATGTTAAACCTTCACACAGGCTGATAATGTTTGCAACATTTTGTTTGCTAACAAGAGCATTTTGACCTTAAAATCCAGTGAAAAATGTTACCAGGATGACTCTTCTGAACAGACCTGCCTCTAAAGTCCTATCTTAGATAATGCTCATCCACAGTTTGAAACATTTGAAGACACAAACCACTTGTGGCCTCTTTCAAGTGGTGAGCTTAGCCACGACAAACTTAAATCTTCACATAAGCTAATAACACTTGGAGGATTTAACCTAAGGTCAATCAAAACATTAAGATTTCTCTTTTACTCGAATGTTTGCAACATTTTGTTCCGTAACAAGAGTAATTTGACCTTCACATCCAGTGAAAAATGTTACCAGGATGATTCTTCTGAACTGCCCTGCCTCTAAAGTCCTATCTTAGATCAGTAAATGCCTTATATCACCATGGTATGGGAATTCCCAAGGCTGGGCTTCTGGAAAATGAGAGCATATGACTCATTGACAAGTCTATTTCATTTCCAAGCGGGGATTGAATCCACTTTGCCTGAGGTTAAAAGACCAGTGCGGTACCGACTGAGAAACACAATGGCTCTTTTGCAGTTGACATTTTTCATTACATTTTCAATAGTTTTATACACACACTTTTTCAACATTCTTCTCTGATTAAATGCATTGATTACTCTGGATCATACAAAAACATCCACATCGGATCCGAGTACCTTTCAGCAATTCATGCTTTCTCAGAAAATGGACACAAGGGAGATGTCAGTAATGTATTTCTTCTGGATTTTTCCATATTCAAGAGCAGTATGTAGTGCAATCTTGGCCATGTGTATCTCGTAAGATGGAGATTAATACCACCTTTGCCACGGAGTGCCCATCATCTGCAACAAAGGCAGTTGTGAAAATAATGGCAAAGATTGTCCAACACTGGTGAATTCTCATAAACTTTCCAATCTGTGAGATGAGATTCAGGTACAAGTTGTCCAAGCGTGACACTCACACAATGAGGTGAGAAGTGCCATTTGATCAAGGAAAACCCTCTTGATGTCCTCGGTGCTGTGAATCAGGCAGGATATGCTATGAGCTTTTGCTTTGTCCTTTGCACAAAAACAGCTCTTTCCCAGATCCCATAAACCAGCAGCAATAGATGTCTTCCGTGACTTGTCCTTGAGTGAAAATGGGGGTGCCACATTCCCCGGTATGCTACAGCTGACTGCATCGGTCCTCGTGGCGCAACGGTAGCGTGTCTGACTCCAGATCAGAAGGTTGCGTGTTCAAATCACGTCGTGGTCATAAGTGGCTCCCTCTGTGTGTGGGGGCTGATGTTGCTTGTTTTTTCAAACAGGTTCATGGGTAGAATTTTTAAACGCCATCCGATCTCTAGGATGACCATGCATGTTTATGTCAACCTCTTGATTATAGATGAAAGCACTCAGGTAACAGCTCACCGACCTAATTACTATTCGGCCATCATCAGCCTACTGTAAGCTGTTTTTCATTCACGCCGCCTGTGCGTGCTGAGAAAAATTCACGCCTGATCAGGCAGTTTTAGATGTTTTCAGAATAGAAGATCCAGCTGGTCTGACAAACATAATCTTAGGTTATCCTTGGTAAAAAAAGTGAAATGTTTGAAGCTTCCAGTTTTCTTCTGAAGTAGTGCGTTTATAGTTTTTCATCTTTAGATAAGAAAACTTGTGGCAATTCCATCACTTGCTTGAGCTTCATGAGTATAACACAATCTCCTATTAGTAAGTCTCAACTGGTAAATTATGGGAATCCTTGGCAAGGTGTCAGTGTAACAGAGTTAGAATTGCACTTTGTCAAAATTATAATATTTTCATATTGTATTGTGATTTTTATTTATTTAAAGATTTTATTTAATATTTGTGAATTTTATCATTTTGAGAACACATTTTGCAGTCATTCTTATTCATTTTCTGTGGCAATTATAGATTTGCACATCGCCCCTTTTTGTACCTCCTGTGTTTCCGTAGTTTGCCTTCCCCCCTCCCCCTACCCCCTCACAATGCTGCTGTGTATTGATGAGGGTAAGTTGTACTGAGAGTTGCTCCTGAGAATAATTAAGTTTCTTTTGTTGTAATGCAAATGTTTGTCATTTCATGGAAACTATATTACATTATTATGGTATTTCTTTTTGGGTTTTATTGCTAAATTAAGTTGTGGCAGTTTTATGGAGTTTAACATACATGCTAAATGCACGTTGGCAAGTCGCCATTTTGTATTTGTAACTCCTATTTCTCAGTAAAAAGTTATTTTTGTATGTATAGGGGTCAGATGTGCAGTGGAGTGAGAAGACAATATATATGTGTTTAATTGTCTTCTACAGGTACGTTTATTGTCCATTACTCTGTTTACATTTTATTTACCTACATGCACACTTCTATTTGTCCATAGGGTGACTCTGGTGATTTTTTTTTTATATATATACAAGTTTTGTATGTAGTTTTTAAGGTTTGTTTAAAGTTTTAAAAAAATGGAAAATGTGTTGATGCTGTTGTAACTGGAAAGAAAAAAAATGTTTTCCTATAAAATTTTAATGCATTCTTATGTATGTACATGTGGGTAAATTGTAAAATTTATGAAATACCCTTACATGTATATTCAAGGAAATAATTAATCTGATCTCACAATGCTGCTGTGTATTGATGAGGGGGTCAGATGTGCAGTGGAGTGAGAAGACAATATATATGTGTTTAATTGTCTTCTACAGGATCAAATAAAATAGTGGAAAGCAGTTCTTGGTGTCGTCCTGGTGTTTAAGAGTAAAAAGCAGATCCGTTACACTGGTGCCGTGACTCCTTGGATCTTAAGATCAGCTTGATGCCGGTCGCCGTGGATACCGTGCTGCTGTTCTAGTCTACACTTCAAGATCAAAGTGGGGTCAGAGAAAGAAAACAATACAAAAAAATAAAATAAAATACGTTACTCGGTGTATATCGTTGTAAATCTCTAGACGTTTAGTAGACCGCTTTTAATGGTAGTTGGTAATATCCTTTTGTTTTTCAAAGTGATTTAGTGTTTTGTTTTATTAAGATCTTGGAAATAATATACACAACGCAAGTACAGTTTCACACACACACAAAAGAAAAACTGTTTGTGAAAAGGGCAATGGATACATATTCAAATCATCAATTACCAAAAGGAAGGGGAATTTGGTTAGATTGCGTTGCTGACAGCAGGGATGTAAGACATTCTAAGCCCATTGCTGATTACACGGATACAGGTTTGGGTCATAGCCCGGGTTCTACACCTGTTAGTGGGTTTAAGAGGGAAAATCTTCGCACCTCCACACCAGCCACTGATGTTGACGCTATTCACCATCTCTCAGACATGGTAGGACAGTTAGGGGCTCAAATTGGTGAATCCATTGTTGAAAGGCTAATGTCAGCTGGTGTAGTGAACATAGCCGGTGAACGTCAGGCTACTGCCCAAACCACTCACAGTGAACATACCAGATATGACTCACCTCATGTGACAGTCCATGTTAAATCAGACAGAGAATTCCCAACCTTTAAAGGTGATATCACTGACAAACATTCAGTCCAAGACTGGATTGACTTGACCAAGACTCATCTCAGAAAACATGTGATTCCTGTGAATGACCAGGCAGAGGAAATTATGAGCCATTTAATGGGCAAAGCCAGAGATGTTGTCAAGATTGCCTTGCGTAGTGATCCAGCGATTGATCTTACACAAACACCTGATAAAATCTATGAAGTTCTCCTCCATTATTTCAGTGAAGCTTCTTCATGTCTCCCTCTCACCGACTTTTATGCTACACTGCCCAAACACAAAGAAAATCCAGTTGATTACTGGATAAGACTGAATAAGGCAGCTGACTTGGCTCTAGAGGGCCTACGTAGACAGGGAAAGAAAACAGAGAATATAAATAATGAAGTTGCACTCATGTTTGTCAAAAATTGCCCTGATCCTGAGCTCTCTTGCACCCTAAAGTGTAAACCCATTCATGAATGGACCTCACGTGATGTCCAACTGAGGATTGATGATTATCAGAGAGAGTTAAGAGCTAGTGGCAGAGCCATTGGGACTGCACAGCTCAAAAACCACGTCAGTGCAGTGACCCCTGAGCAGCCCAGTGTTCCTCCAGTGAATGTGGCAATGCCTTCCCAATGTCACACTCCAAATCTCTCTCTCCAAGCCCAGCATTCAGTGTGCCCTTCAATTTGCTGTGTCCCTGCCCAGGGCGAATCCATTGACAGTCTGAGCCACTCTTCTGCCCCAGCTGTGGCACAAAATCTCCAGTCACAATCAGATGAGAGACTTCTAACCCGTATGGTTGATATCTTTCAGGATATGATGGATAAAATGCAGCAGCGCAACACCCACCATCTATCCAGGGGTGGCAGATTTCGACGCACTCCTCGTGAAAGACGCCCCAATCAGATGGTTTGTAAAGTCTGTAATGACTCGAGCCACAACACCATTTCACACTGCATGTCTGAAAGATTGTGTTTTGCCTGTTTTGGATCTGGTCACACCAGACTAAATTGCCCAGTCAGTAGCTCCTCTCAGTCCCAGTCTGGGGGAAACTAGCTGACCTGTATTTGGAGGGAGGCAGTACAGGTCTCAGCAACCACTCCCACATTGGTGACACTTTTGATGCTGAATCAGTCTACATATCTGCAAGAGACTCATCTGATGATTCTGAAATTGTTGTTTATCAAAATATTCACAGAGTCCGCAGTAGTGAGAGCCTTTTCTACACACCTGTGTTACTGGGTGGGACAATGAAAATTGGTGGCATGTTGGACACTGGCTCTATGGCTTGCAGTATGAGTGAAGAGGCTGAGATGAAAATGAAAGAGGCTGGAGTGATAAATGATCTACACAAGGTTGATGTGAATGTGGTCCTCGTTGGATGTGGTGGGCTTTACGTTAAACCCAAGTGTGCTTTTGATGTGGAGATGGAGGTGTATGGCTGTAAGATTGTTGTTCCCACGCTTGTTGTCCAGGGCCAGCGGGATGAACTAATATTGGGAACCAATGTTATAAAACATATCCTGCATCAGTCTAAGCTGTGTGAGTCTTACTGGAAAACAGTGTCAAGTCCTTGCCCAAAAAAAGATCATGAGATGGAACAGTTCTTGTCTATGCTCTCAGGTCTCAAGCCATGGAAGGGTGATGAAGCTCCTCAGAAGGTCGGTACTGTCAGGTGCAACTCTGCCGTCTGCCTTGAGTCTGGCTGTGAATATCTTATTTGGGGAAAACTGCCTAAAAATACTGCTATTTCACCAGGTAGCACTGTGATGACAGAGCCAACGTCATCCCGCTCAGCTCCCAGAGGTGTTCTGGTGTCTAGAGTTGTGACTCCATTGTGGGGAGATAAGTGGGTCCCACTGAAACTCATCAATGGTTCTGACAGGCCTGTGTTGTTAAGACGCAATGCAAAGTTGGCAGATGTTTTCTCCTGCATGGCGATTGAGGATATGGACATAACTGAGTTACCAGAGGGTCCTTGGGCTAGCTTTTCACATTCGCTGATGCTTCAACCTCTTGCTGCTATGAAGTCCACCGAAGAAAATCTCAGGTCAGTTGGTCTCAGTAACATTGACGTTGAGTCCTGCGAGGTGTCTGAGGTATATAAGAGGAAGATGACTGACCTTATTTTGCAGTATGAAGATATATTTTCACGCCATCATCTCGACTGTGGAGAGGCAAAGGGTTTTGTACACCGCATTCATCTTTCAGATAAAAGACCGTTCAGACTACCCTATAGGAGAGTGGCCCCTGGACAATATCAAAAACTGCGCCAGGTGTTAAGTGAGATGGAGGCCAAAGAAATCATCAGGAAATCAACCAGTGAATATGCATCACCACTCGTTCTCGTGTGGAAGAGGAATGGGGACCTTCGTATATGTACAGATTTTCGCTGGCTAAATAAAAGGACTCTGAAGGATGCTCACCCTCTTCCCCATCAGGCAGACTGCCTAGCTGCATTAGGAGGCAACAGTTTATTCAGCACGATGGATTTAACGTCTGGGTTCTACAATATGCCACTTCATGAGGAAGACAGGAAGTACTCAGCTTTTACAACTCCCATGGGCCTCTATGAGTACAACCGTCTCCCTCAGGGCCTGTGTAATAGCCCAGGGAGTTTCATGCGAATGATGATGAGCATTTTTGGAGACCAGAACTATCTGAGTTTGCTGTGCTATTTAGACGACCTGTTGGTGTTTGCCCCAGATGAGGAGAGTGCCTTGTTACGCCTGAAGATGGTATTTGAGAGACTGCGTAGCCATAATCTAAAGTTGGCTCCAAAAAAATGTTTCTTCCTCAAGAGGTCTGTGAGGTTTCTTGGGCACATAGTTGGTGAAAATGGTGTTTCAACAGACCTCAGTAAAGTCGAGAGCATCACAAATATGACTAGTGCTGATCTTATGGATCCTGATGGTGTGACCCCATCACAGAAGAGGATTAGGTCCTTTCTAGGAATGATAAATTATTATCAGCACTTTGTGCCTGGATACTCCGCCATAGCCAAGCCACTCTTTGACCTGTTGAAGGGTGAGAAGAGAAAAAGGACAGGTCAGAAAGTCAGGATAACGGGCAGAAAGTTGTGTGCAGCAGACTGGACACCACGACAGGAACAGGCCTTTGACCACCTTAAGGCTTCGCTGGTCAACTCTACGATTCTGGCCCATCCTGACTTCACCCGTCCTTTTATGTTGTCGACAGATGCATCCTTGGAAGGCATAGGTGCTGTCCTGTCCCAAGTACAGGATGGAGACACGCGAGCCAGACCGATTGCGTTTGCCAGCAAACTGGTCGATTTGGTGACAAGTTCAGTCACTGGCTCAAAGGTCACAAATTCACAGTCTGGACTGACAACAACCCGTTGACTCATATACTTACAAAGCCGAAGCTGGACTGTTGTGAGCAACGCTGGGTAGCCAAGTTGGCAAGTTACGACTTCGACATCAAGTATGTCCCAGGACGGCAGAACATCGTAGCTGATGCTTTGAGCCGTGTGCCTTTTGTCAAGGAGAGTGTTGGCCAAAGACTTCTTACTGAACCCTACGCAAACCTTCTGAGTGATGTAAAAGATGTGTCATGTAATTCTGTTAAAAATGCCTTCAGGTCATCCAGTGGTCAAGTGAAACCCATTACAGTGAGTAATATTGTCCAGTCAGCATGTGACTCACCTCATGTATGGGCTCAGTCTATTGGAATGGACGACGTGTCTGCAGTCCTGCAATCACATATGGTTTGGGAAGCTGGTCCCAGGGCCCGTGCAGTGCAAACACTGCAGTTCCTTCCTCAGTTGATACCACCTGGAATTAACACCTTACCTGCATACACCGAAAAAGACCTCCGTGACAAGCAGTTGGATGATGGAACGCTCTCTCGTGTCCTGTATTATGTTGAGAGGCGATGGAGGCCTTCTAGGAGGTCAAGAGCTAAAGAGTCTGTCTCTGTCACAAGATACCTGAAACACTGGGACAAACTTATCGTGAGCAATGGTGTCCTGTGCAGAGTTTCAAAGGACCCTAAGACTAGAGCAAAACGGTCCCGATATGTTGTTCCTGACTCTCTCAAAGATGAAGTCCTGAAAGGAGTTCACGATGAGGCCGGTCATCAGGCCCAGTCCAGGACCCTTAGTTTAGTAAGAGAGAGGTTCTTTTGGACAAACATTGACAGAGATGTGAGAGACTATGTTCGCCATTGTCAGCGATGCATTGTCAGTAAGACAGCTGAACCTGCAGGGAGAGCTCCTTTGGAGAGTATAACAACAACTAGACCACTGGAGCTCGTCTGTATTGATTTTTGGTCGGCTGAAAACTCCTGTAACAAGTCCATAGATGTCCTAGTAATAACGGATCATTTTACGAGAATGGCTCAGGCGTTTCCCTGTAAAGACCAGACAGCCAAGCAGGTAGCAAAAGTTCTCTGGGACAAATATTTCTGTGTCTTTGGATTCCCAGAAAGGATCCACAGTGATCAAGGGACTAATTTTGAGAGTCGACTGATAAGTGAGCTCCTCATGATCTCGGGTGTCAGAAAATCACACACCACCCCCTACCATCCAATGGGAAACGGTAGTGTGGAAAGATTCAATAGAACTTTAGGCTGTATGATCCGTGCACTGTCTCCTGAAGCCAAGGCTGACTGGCCGCGCCGTTTACAAACATTGACATTCATGTACAACTGCACAACCCATGAAACAACGGGCTACCCGCCCTTTTACCTCATGTTTGGCCGTGTCCCTCGCCTACCTGTTGATGTTTTGTTTCATACTGTCCTACATGATCCTAATGTGACGAGCTATGGAAAGTATGTGGCTTCTCTCACCAATGATCTAAAGGAAGCATTGTTAATTGCTCAGAAACATGCTGTGAAGGAGCAGAGACGACATGCTGATCTCTACAACAGGAAAGTAAAGGGATCCAGCATCGAAGTTGGAGACAGAGTGCTCATAGCCAACAAAACAGAGAGAGGTAAAAAGAAACTGGCTGATAAGTGGGAATCGACCATTTACACAGTTGTGGACATGAACGCTGAAACACATACCTACAGGATCCGTGACACAGTCACTGGCCGGGAGAAGGTGGTTCATAGGAACTTGCTCATGCTTGTTAACTTCCTTCCTGTGGACGATGAAATCGATATGTCCGAACTGTATCCATCTATGTCTGCCGCTGAATCTTCACCTCAATGTACTGCTGATGTAGGTGATGTATCTGAGGCTCAGTTTGAGAGAGAGAGTGAGAATGGTTGTAGATCTGGTGTAAACTGTGATGTTGGCAGTCTGGACGACTCACATACATGCTCGACAGATGATGTGAGTCTCTTGCCTGATGCGGAGGTTATGGATTCTGAAAGGAGGACCGTAGAATGGATTACACAGTTTTCTGCACCAAGTTTATCACAAGTGGATGTTACTGATGTGGCGAGTGAGACCTCTAGATTGCAAGACGCATTTACCTCACCTGGCAACATCATGACGGAACAGTCTGTGACCTGTGACTCTGTACCCATAACTGACGTTGCTGGTGACATAAGACAATCAGAAGTCGCGCCTGAGAATACAACACAAACATACTATGCACCTCACACTCTATACACTGCTGACCAGTCTTCACGTCAGCGCAGTAATGTTTCCAATGCACAAGCACAGGTCAGATCCAGATTTGGTCGACTAGTCAAACCTGTTAATAGACTGATACAATCCATGTCCAGACAGGATGTTGTTCAGGATAATCTCAGTGTTAAATCTGTTTGCAAGTCTATTTTTCAATCTCTTGTTGAGTAAATTCCAGAGCTGTTTCCCTAGCTTTTATGGGTGTAAGTTTTTTTTGGAAGTGGTGCGTGAATGCTTTGTGTAATTAAATAACATGTCTTGATCTCTTTTATGGGCTTGTTCTACACTGAAAATTTGGGTCTTGTGGGGTGTACAAGGCACCCTGTTTCCAGTAGCTGGATTGGGAGATAGCGCTGCTCTCATACCACTTCGTTCTTATGGAATACCGTAGATGTTGGATTTGTTTTACTGACCCTTTCATTGTGAATTGTTGACGTTGTGTCTGGTATGTACTATGTAGATGTAGCTCAAATTTGATAAAATTCAGTGGTGGTGAATGTAACAGAGTTAGAATTGCACTTTGTCAAAATTATAATATTTTCATATTGTATTGTGATTTTTATTTATTTAAAGATTTTATTTAATATTTGTGAATTTTATCATTTTGAGAACACATTTTGCAGTCATTCTTATTCATTTTCTGTGGCAATTATAGATTTGCACATCGCCCCTTTTTGTACCTCCTGTGTTTCCGTAGTTTGCCTTCCCCCCTCCCCCTACCCCCTCACAATGCTGCTGTGTATTGATGAGGGTAAGTTGTACTGAGAGTTGCTCCTGAGAATAATTAAGTTTCTTTTGTTGTAATGCAAATGTTTGTCATTTCATGGAAACTATATTACATTATTATGGTATTTCTTTTTGGGTTTTATTGCTAAATTAAGTTGTGGCAGTTTTATGGAGTTTAACATACATGCTAAATGCACGTTGGCAAGTCGCCATTTTGTATTTGTAACTCCTATTTCTCAGTAAAAAGTTATTTTTGTATGTATAGGGGTCAGATGTGCAGTGGAGTGAGAAGACAATATATATGTGTTTAATTGTCTTCTACAGGTACGTTTATTGTCCATTACTCTGTTTACATTTTATTTACCTACATGCACACTTCTATTTGTCCATAGGGTGACTCTGGTGAATTTTTTTTTATATATATACAAGTTTTGTATGTAGTTTTTAAGGTTTGTTTAAAGTTTTAAAAAAATGGAAAATGTGTTGATGCTGTTGTAACTGGAAAGAAAAAAAATGTTTTCCTATAAAATTTTAATGCATTCTTATGTATGTACATGTGGGTAAATTGTAAAATTTATGAAATACCCTTACATGTATATTCAAGGAAATAATTAATCTGATCTCACAATGCTGCTGTGTATTGATGAGGGGGTCAGATGTGCAGTGGAGTGAGAAGACAATATATATGTGTTTAATTGTCTTCTACAGGATCAAATAAAATAGTGGAAAGCAGTTCTTGGTGTCGTCCTGGTGTTTAAGAGTAAAAAGCAGATCCGTTACATCAGCAATTTACAATTTTCTGCTCTTGAGTATTTCTTAATCCAAGATGGCCCTGTTGAAAACTGCCAAATGCTCTTTTTCCCTAAGCACCACTAGACAGCAATGCCTGAACAGGGACTTGAACCCTGGACCCTCAGATTAAAAGTCTGATGCTCTACCGACTGAGCTATCCAGGCTCTGATAGAGCTGCTGTCCCTCAAACAAAGCAGTTTTATACATGCTTTCCCAACGCTCGTCACCTGTTTGAAACATTTGAAGACACAAAGCACTTGTGAACCATTTCAAGTGGTGAGCTTGTCCAGGACAATGTTAAATCTTCACACAGGCTGATAATGTTTGCAACATTTTGTTCACTAACAAGAGCATTTTGACCTTAAAATCCAGTGAAAAATGTTACCAGGATTACACTTCTGAACAGACCTGCCTCTAAAGTCCTATCTTAGATAATGCTCATCCACAGTTTGAAACATTTGAAGACACAAACCACTTGTGGCCCCTTTCAAGTGGTGAGCTTAGCCACGACAATCTTAAATCTTCACATAAGCTAATAACTCTTGGAGGATTTAAACTAAGGTCAATCAAAACATTAAGATTTCTCTTTTACTCGAATGTTTGCAACATTTTGTTCCGTACCAAGAGTAATTTGACCTTCACCTCCAGTGAAAAATGTTACCAGGATGATTCTTCTGAACTGCCCTGACTCTAAAGTCCTATCTTAGATCAGTAAATGCCTTATATCACCATGGTATGGGAATTCCCAAGGCTGGGCTTCTGGAAAATTAGAGCATATGACTCATTGACAAGTCTATTTCATTTCCAAACGGGGATTGAATCCACTTTGCCTGAGGTTAAAAGACCAGTGCGGTACCGACTGAGAAACACAATGGCTCTTTTGCAGTTGACATTTTTCATTACATTTTCAATAGTTTTATACACACACTTTTTCAACATTCTTCTCTGATTAAATGCATTGATTACTCTGGATCATACAAAAACATCCAGATCGGATCCGAGTACCTTTGAGCAATTCATGCTTTCTCAGAAAATGGACACAAGGGAGATGTCAGTAATGTATTTCTTCTGGATTTTTCCATATTCAAGAGCAGTATGTAGTGCAATCTTGGCCATGTGTATCTCGTAAGATGGAGATTAATACCACCTTTGCCACGGAGTGCCCATCATCTGCGACAAAGGCAGTTGTGAAAATAATGGCAAAGATTGTCCAACACTGGTGAATTCTCATAAGCTTTCCAATCTGTGAGATGAGATTCAGGTACAAGTTGTCCAAGCGTGACACTCACACAATGAGGTGAGAAGTGCCATTTGATCAAGGAAAACCCTCTTGATGTCCTCGGTGGTGTGAATCAGGCAGGATATGCTATGAGCTTTTGCTTTGTCCTTCGCACAAAAACAGCTCTTTCCCAGTTCCCATAAACCAGCAGCAATAGATGTCTTCCGTGACTTGTCCTTGAGTGAAAATGGGGTGCCACATTCCCCGGTATGCTACAGCTGACTGCATCGGACCTCGTGGCGCAACGGTAGCGCGTCTGACTCCAGATCAGAAGGTTGTGTGTTCAAATCACGTCGTGGTCATAAGTGGCTCCCTCTGTGTGTGGGGGCTGATGTTGCTTGCTTTTTCAAACAGGTTCATGGGTAGAATTTTTAAACGCCATCCGATCTCTAGGATGACCATGCATGTTTATGTCAACCTCTTGATTATAGATGAAAGCACTCAGGTAACAGCTCACCGACCTAATTACTATTCGGCCATCATCAGCCTACTGTAAGCTGTTTTTCATTCACGCCGCCTGTGCGTGCTGAGAAGAATTCACGCCTGATAAGGCAGTTTTAGATGTTTTCAGAATAGAAGATCCAGCTGGTCTGACAAACATAATCTTAGGTTATCCTTGGTAAAAAAAAAGTGAAATGTTTGAAGCTTCCAGTTTTCTTCTGAAGTAGTGCGTTTATAGTTTTTCATCTTTAGATAAGAAAACTTGTGGCAATTCCATCACTTGCTTGAGCTTCATGAGCATAACACAATCTCCTACCAGTAAGTCTCAACTGGTAAATTATGGGAATCCTTGGCAAGGTGTCAGCAATTTACAATTTTCTGCTCTCAAGTATTTCTTAATCCAAGATGGCCCTCTTGAACAAACCAAGTTGGCCCTGTTGAACACTGCCAAATGCTCTTTTTCCCTAGGCACCCATAGACAGCAACACCTGAACAGGGACTTGAACCCTGGACCCTCAGATTAAAAGTCTGATGCTCTACCAACTGAGCTATCCAGGCTCTGAAAGAGCTGCCGTCCCTCAAACAAAGCAGTTTTATACATGCTTTCCCAACGCTCGTCACCTGTTTGAAACATTTGAAGACACAAAGCACTTGTGAACCATTTCAAGTGGTGAGCTTGGCCAGGACAATGTTAAATCTTCACACAGGCAGATAATGTTTGCAACATTTTGTTCGCTAACAAGAGCATTTTGACCTTAAAATCCAGTGAAAAATGTTACCAGGATTACACTTCTTTTTTTTTTTTTTTTGGATTTTTCCCCGATTTTCTCCCTAATTTAGTCGTGTCCAATTCCTCCCCGTCACTAGGGGGCTCCCACATTAAGGCTACTACTACCACTCAGCCGGGAGGGCCGAAGACTATCACGTGTTTCCTCCGAATCACGTGACGCCAGCCGACCGCATCTTTTCGAACTGCTCGCTCGCGCACCGTTGGGGGCGGCGTAACACACTCGGAGGACAGCGCTTGTGAACCATTTCAAGTGGTGAGCTTGGCCAGGACAATGTTAAATCTTCACACAGGCAGATAATGTTTGCAACATTTTGTTCGCTAACAAGAGCATTTTGACCTTAAAATCCAGTGAAAAATGTTACCAGGATTACACTTCTGAACAGACCTGCCTCTAAAGTCCTATCTTAGATAATGCTCATCCACAGTTTGAAACATTTGAAGACACAAACCACTTGTGGCCCCTTTCAAGTGGTGAGCTTAGCCACGTCAATCTTAAATCTTCACATAAGCTAATAACTCTTGGAGGATTTAAACTAAGGTCAATCAAAACATTAAGATTTCTCTTTTACTCGAATGTTTGCAACATTTTGTTCCGTAACAAGAGTAATTTGACCTTCACCTCCAGTGAAAAATGTTACCAGGATGATTCTTCTGAACTGCCCTGCCTCTAAAGTCCTATCTTAGATCAGTAAATGCCTTATATCACCATGGTATGGGAATTCCTTTAAAAAGATCAACATTAACAAACAAGGCTGGGCTTCTGGAAAATGAGAGCATATGACTCATTGACAAGTCTATTTCATTTCCAAACGGGGATTGAAGCCACTTTGCCTGAGATTAAAAGACCAGTGCGGTACTGACTGAGAAATACAATGGCTCTTTTGCAGTTGACATTTTTCATTACATTTTCAATAGTTTTATACACACACTTTTTCAACATTCTTCTCTGATTAAATGCATTGATTACTCTGGATCATACAAAAACATCCACATCGGATCCGAGTACCTTTTAGCAATTCATGCGTTCTCAGAAAATGGACACAAGGGAGATGTCAGTAATGTATTTCTTCTGGATTTTTCCATATTCAAGAGCAGTATGTAGTGCAATCTTGGCCATGTGTAACTCTTAAGATGGAGATTAATACCACCTTTGCCACGGAGTGCCCATCATCTGCGACAAAGGCAGTTGTGAAAATAATGGCAAAGATTGTCCAACACTGGTGAATTCTCATAAGATTACTAATCTGTGAGATGAGATTCAGGTACAAGTTGTCCAAGCGTGACACTCACACAATGAGGTGAGAAGTGCCATTTGATCAAGGAAAACCCTCTTGATGTCCTCGGTGGGGTGAATCAGGCAGGATATGCTATGAGCTTTTGCTTTGTCCTTCGCACAAAAACAGCTCTTTCCCAGATCCCATAAACCAGCAGCAATAGATGTCTTCCGTGACTTGTCCTTGAGTGAAAATGGGGTGCCACATTCCCCGGTATTCTACAGCTGTCTGCATCGGACCTCGTGGCGCAACGGTAGCGCGTCTGACTCCAGATCAGAAGGTTGCGTGTTCAAATCACGTCGTGGTCATAAGTGGCTCCCTCTGTGTGTGGGGGCTAATGTTGCTTGCTTTTTCAAACAGTTTCATCGGTAGAATTTTTAAACGCCATCCGATCTCTAGGATGACCATGCATGTTTATGTCAACCTCTTGATTATAGATGAAAGCACTCAGGTAACAGCTCACCGACCTAATTATTATTCGGCCATCATCAGCCTACTGTAAGGTGTTTTTCATTCACGCCGCCTGTGCGTGCTGAGAAAAATTCACGCCTGATAAGGCAGTTTTAGATGTTTTCAGAATAGAAGATCCAGCTGGTCTGACAAACATAATCCTAGGTTATCCTTGGTAAAAAAGTGAAATGTTTGAAGCTTCCAGTTTTCTTCTGAAGTAGTGCGTTTATAGTTTTTCATCTTTAGATAAGAAAACTTGTGGCAATTCCATCACTTGCTTGAGCTTCATGAGCATAACACAATCTCCTACCAGTAAGTCTCAACTGGTAAATTATGGGAATCCTTGGCAAGGTGTCAGCAATTTACAATTTTCTGCTCTTGAGCATTTCTTAATCCAAGATGGCCCTCTTGAACAAACCAAGTTGGCCCTGTTGAACACTGCCAAATGCTCTTCTTCCCTAGGCACCCATAGACAGCAACACCTGAACAGGGACTTGAACCCTGGACCCTCAGATTAAAAGTCTGATGCTCTACCAACTGAGCTATCCAGGCTCTGAAAGAGCTGCCGTCCCTCAAACAAAGCAGTTTTATACATGCTTTCCCAACGCTCGTCACCTGTTTGAAACATTTGAAGACACAAAGCACTTGTGAACCATTTCAAGTGGTGAGCTTGTCCAGGACAATCTTAAATCTTCACACAGGCTGATAATGTTTGCAACATTTTGTTCTCTAACAAGAGCATTTTGACCTTAAAATCCAGTGAAAAATGTTACCATGATTACACTTCTGAACAGACCTGCCTCTAAAGTCCTATCTTAGATCAGTAAATGCCTTATATCACCATGGTATGGGAATTCCCAAGGCTGGGCTTCTGGAAAATGAGAGCATATGACTCATTGACAAGTCTATTTCATTTCCAAACGGGGATTGAATCCACTTTGCCTGAGGTTAAAAGACCAGTGCGGTACCGACTGAGAAATACAATGGCTCTTTTGCAGTTGACATTTTTCATTACATTTTTAATAGTTTTATACACACACTTTTTCAACATTCTTCTCTGATTAAATGCATTGATTACTCTGGATCATACAAAAACATCCAGATCGGATCCGAGTACCTTTGAGTAATTCATGCTTTCTCAGAAAATGGACACAAGGGAGATGTCAGTAATGTATTTCTTCTGGATTTTTCCATATTCAAGAGCAGTATGTAGTGCAATCTTGGCCATGTGTAACTCTTAAGATGGAGATTAATACCACCTTTGACACGGAGTGCCCATCATCTGCGACAAAGGCAGTTGTGAAAATAATGGCAAAGATTGTCCAACACTGGTGAATTCTCATAAGATTTCTAATCTGTGAGATGAGATTCAGGTACAAGTTGTCCAAGCGTGACACTCACACAATGAGGTGAGAAGTGCCATTTGATCAAGGAAAACCCTCTTGATGTCCTCGGTGGTGTGAATCAGGCAGGATATGCTATGAGGTTTTGCTTTGTCCTTCGCACAAAAACAGCTCTTTCCCAGATCCCATAAACCAGCAGCAATAGATGTTCTCCGTGACTTGTCCTTGAGTGAAAATGGGGTGCCACATTCCCCGTTATGCTACAGGTGACTGTATCGGACCTCGTGGCGCAACGGTAGCGCGTCTGACTCCAGATCAGAAGGTTGTGTGTTCAAATCACGTCGTGGTCATAAGTGGCTCCCTCTGTGTGTGGGGGCTGATGTTGCTTGTTTTTTCAAACAGGTTCATGGGTAGAATTTTTAAACGCCATCCGATCTCTAGGATGACCATGCATGTTTATGTCAAACTCTTGATTATAGATGAAAGCACTCAGGTAACAGCTCACCGACCTAATTACTATTCGGCCATCATCAGCCTACTGTAAGGTGTTTTTCATTCACGCCGCCTGTGCGTGCTGAGAAAAATTCACGCCTGATAAAGCAGTTTTAGATGTTTTCAGAATAGAAGATCCAGCTGGTCTGACAAACATAATCCTAGGTTATCCTTGGTAAAAAAGTGAAATGTTTGAAGCTTCCAGTTTTCTTCTGAAGTAGTGCGTTTATAGTTTTTCATCTTTAGATAAGAAAACTTGTGGCAATTCCATCACTTGCTTGAGCTTCATGAGCATAACACAATCTCCTACCAGTAAGTCTCAACTGGTAAATTATGGGAATCCTTGGCAAGGTGTCAGCAATTTACAATTTTCTGCTCTCGAGTATTTCTTAATTCAAGATGGCCCTCTTGAACAAACCAAGTTGGCCCTGTTGAACACTGCCAAATGCTCTTTTTCCCTAAGCACCAATAGACAGCAACGCCTGAACAGGGACTTGAACCCTGGACCCTCAGATTAAAAGTCTGATGCTCTACCGACTGAGCTATCCAGGCTCTGAAAGAGCTGCCGTCCCTCAAACAAAGTTTTATACATGCTTTCCCAACACTCGTCACCTGTTTGAAACATTTGAAGACACAAAGCACTTGTGAACCATTTCAAGTGGTGAGCTTGGCCAGGACAATGTTAAATCTTCACACAGGCTGATAATGTTTGCAACATTTTGCAAAAAAAAAATGTTACCAGGATGACTCTTCTGAACAGACCTGCCTCTAAAGTCCTATCTTAGATAATGCTCATCCACAGTTTGAAACATTTGAAGCCACAAACCACTTGTGGCCCCTTTCAAGTGGTGAGCTTAGCCACGACAATCTTAAATCTTCACATAAGCTAATAACTCTTGGAGGATTTAACCTAAGGTCAATAAAAACATTAAGATTTCTCTTTTACTCGAATGTTTGCAACATTTTGTTCCGTAACAAAATCTTTTCCAAGTTGGCGCCGGTGAGGTCGGCTGCCGTCGCGACTGCTCCGACCTATTTTTCCTTGTTTTCGCTTTTTAAGTTAACTTTCAATAACTTTAATCCGGCTAATTCACCATCATTGAGTGCATTAAGTACGATAGAGATACTCTTATTTCTATTGGTTTACAATGTACTCACAATTCGACGTTTTTAACTCCGGATCCGAGCTGGCCGAGTGAGATCCTGAGGGTAAACAAAGGACGCGACGCGAAGCGACGGCCCCGAGGAAAACGAGCCGGCGTCAGGAACAGGCTGAGAGCGCGTGCACACCGCACACCTCTGCCTAGCATCCTGCTCGCCAACGTCCAGTCACTGGAGAACAAGCTCGATGACCTCAGGGCCCGGATAAAGTTCCAGAGAGACATTCGGGACTGCAATCTTCTCTGCTTCACCGAGACATGGCTGAACCCAGCGGTGCCGGACCACGCCATCCAGCCGGCCGAGTTCTTCTCGGTTCACCGCATGGACAGGACACGGGACTCGGGGAAGACAAGGGGAGGCGGCGTGTGCTTAATGGTGAACAGCAGCTGGTGCAACAGCGCGAGCGTTGTTCCTCTCGCACGCTCCTGCACACCCAACCTGGAACTATTAACTATCAAATGTCGTCCTTTTTATCTTCCTCGGGAGTTCACATCGGTCATAATCAGCGCCGTTTATATTCCGCCACAAGCGGACACGGACACTGCCTTATGCGAGTCGCATGAGGCACTCACACAGCACCAAACACAACACCGGGACGCTGCGCTTATTGTGGCGGGGGACTTTAACAGTGCCAACCTCAAACGTGCAGCGCCTAACTTCCATCAGCACATCACCTGCCCGACCAGGGGCGAAAGGACACTGGACCACTGTTACACACCAGTTAAAGACGGCTACAAGGCACAATCTTGTCCACCGTTTGGGAAATCTGACCATGCCGCCATCTTCCTCATGCCAAAATATAAACAAAGGCTTAAACAGGAACTTCCGGTTCAGAGGGAGGTCGCGCGCTGGACGGACCAATCGGTGGCCGCGCTTCAAGACGCACTCGATGACGCAGACTGGGACATGTTCCGAAACAGCTCCGATGACGTCAGCGTGTTTACGGAAGCGGTTGTGGGATTCATCGGGAAACTAGCGGATGATACCGTACAGAAAACGACCATCAGAACGTTTCCCAATCAGAAGCCGTGGGTGGATAAAACCATCCGCGACGCTCTGAGATCTCGCGCTGCTGCCTACAATGCGGGACTTGCTTCGGGGGACATGGACATGTACAAGGCTGCGGCATATAACGTCCGGAAGGCGGTGAAGGAGGCGAAGCAGCGCTACGGGAGGAAGCTAGAGTCACAACTCCAACAGAGTGACTCTAGGAGCCTGTGGCAGGGACTAAGAACGATAACGGACTACAAAGCTCCAACATCCGGTATGACAAACGCGGACACGACTCTGGCAGACGAGCTGAACACCTTTTATGCTCGCTTCGAGGCTGCAGCTAAAGACGTTAGCGTTGCTAATGCTAGCGCTGCTAATGGCTGCAGACAGGAAGTCATTGCCAGCACCGGAAACGCGTTTATCATCTCCGAGCATGACGTGAGGAGAGCCTTCAGGAGAGTGAACACCAGGAAAGCAGCAGGACCAGACGGCATCTCAGGTCGAGTCCTCAGAGCCTGCGCAGACCAGCTAGCACCAGTGTTCACAGAGATATTCAACCTCTCCTTATCTCAGTCGGTGATCCCCACATGCTTCAAAGAGTCCATCATTGTTCCTGTTCCAAAGAAACCACATCCTGCTTCCCTCAATGACTATAGACCTGTAGCCCTCACATCAGTGGTGATGAAGTGCTTTGAACGGCTGGTCAGAGACTTCATCATCTCTTCATTACCAGACACACTAGATCCACTTCAGTTTGCTTACCGTTCAAACCGCTCTACAGATGACGCCATCGCTCATCTACTCCATACTGCTCTCACTCATCTGGACACTAGAAGGGGGAATTATGTGAAAATGCTTTTCATCGACTACAGCTCAGCATTTAACACCATAATTCCCTCTACACTCACCACCAAGCTGGAGCACCTGGCACTCAGCTCATCCTTGTGTCAGTGGATCTCCAATTTCCTAACGGGGAGACCACAGGCAGTAAGGATGGGTGGACATGTCTCAGCCTCCATCACCCTCAGCACTGGAGCCCCACAGGGTTGTGTTCTGAGCCCTCTACTGTACTCTTTGTACACTCACGACTGCGTAGCCACTACCAACTCCACCACCATCATCAAGTTTGCTGACGACACAGTCGTGGTCGGCCTGATCACTGACAACGATGAGACGGCCTACCTGAAGGAGATTGGAAATCTGGAGAACTGGTGTCAGACGAACAACCTCCTTCTCAACGTCAGCAAGACAAAGGAGTTGATAGTGGACTTCAGCACAAAGCAGAAGAGGAACTACCAGACCCCCGTCATCAACAAGAGCCCAGTGGAGAGAGTGGACAGCTTCCGTTACCTCGGTGTACACATCACGCAGGACCTGTCTTGGTCCTGTCACACCAACACCGTGGTGAAGAAGGCCCGACAGCGTCTCTACCACCTCAGACGCCTGAGAGACTTCAGACTGCCCTCCAAGGTGCTTAGGAACTTCTACTCCTGCACCATAGAGAGCATCCTGATGGGAAACATCACGTCCTGGTTCGGGAACAGCACCATGCAGGACAGACGAACTCTTCAGAGGGTGGTGCGATCAGCTGAGCGCATCATCCACACCGAGCTCCCTGACCTGCACTCGATCTACAGCAAGCGGTGCTGGACCAAGACCAGGAAGATCATGAAGGACCTCAGTCACCCCAGCAATGGACTGTTCTCTCTGTTGAGGTCAGGAAAGCGATTCCGCTCCCTGAAGGCCAACACAGAGAGACTGAGGAGGAGCTTCTTCCCGCAGGCGATACGGTCTCTTAATCAGTACAACACACAGTACTGATCCATTTTGCACACCCACACATGCTTCTGCACTCACTCTGGACACTCTGGACATTCAGGACATTTGCTCACTTGTCTTCACTCCACACCTGCTCACTCATGGGTAGTATGCACATTAGTCACTTAAATATGCACACAAGCCACTTTAACATTTAACATGTCACTTTACTGC
This sequence comes from Clarias fuscus, assembly GCA_030347435.1. Lineage (NCBI taxonomy): Eukaryota > Metazoa > Chordata > Actinopteri > Siluriformes > Clariidae > Clarias > Clarias fuscus. The sequence continues at coordinate 2,279,392 of CM059209.1, read as the reverse complement.
ATATTTGCATATTCAATATTTTTATTTCCACTTGTACAATTACAATTTTTTTACTTACTTACATTTTATATTTTATATTCTTACATTTTACATTTTATATTCTATATTTTATATTTTATTTAATTTTATTCTCTTAGGTCAGGGCAGTTGCCTAAGCATTTCACTGCATATCGTACTGTGTAGGATTGTGTATGTGACAAATAAAATTTGAATTTGAATTTGAATTTGAATAACAAGAGTAATTTGACCTTCACCTCCAGTGAAAAATGTTACCAGGATGATTCTTCTGAACTGCCCTGCCTCTAAAGTCCTATCTTAGATCAGTAAATGCCTTATATCACCATGGTATGGGAATTCCTTTAAAAAGATCAACATTATCAAACAAGGCTGGGCTTCTGGAAAATGAGAGCATATGACTCATTGACAAGTCTATTTCATTTCCAAACGGGGATTGAAGCCACTTTGCCTGAGATTAAAAGACCAGTGCGGTACCGACTGAGAAACACAATGGCTCTTTTGCAGTTGACATTTTTCATTACATTTTCAATAGTTTTATACACACACTTTTTCAACATTCTTCTCTGATTAAATGCATTGATTACTCTGGATCATACAAAAACATCCACATCGGATCCGAGTACCTTTCAGCAATTCATGCTTTCTCAGAAAATGGACACAAGGGAGATGTCAGTAATGTATTTCTTCTGGATTTTTCCATATTCAATTCCAGTATGTAGTGGAATTTTGGCCATGTGTAACTTGTAAGATGGAGATTAATACCACCTTTGCCACGGAGTGCCCATCATCTGCGACAAAGGCAGTTGTGAAAATAATGGCAATGATTGTCCAACACTGGTGAATTCTCATAAGCTTTCCAATCTGTGAGGTGAGATTCAGGTACAAGTTGTCCAAGCGTGACACTCACACAATGAGGTGAGAAGTGCCATTTGATCAAGGAAAACCCTCTTGATGTCCTCGGTGGTGTGAATCAGGCAGGATATGCTATGAGCTTTTGCTTTGTCCTTCGCACAAAAACAGCTCTTTCCCAGATCCCATAAACCAGCAGCAATAGATGTCTTCCGTGACTTGTCCTTGAGTGAAAATGGGGTGCCACATTCCCCGGTATGCTACAGCTGACTGCATCGGACCTCGTGGCGCAACGGTAGCGCGTCTGACTCCAGATCAGAAGGTTGCGTGTTCAAATCACGTCGTGGTCATAAGTGGCTCCCTCTGTGTGTGGGGGCTGATGTTGCTTGCTTTTTCAAACAGGTTCATGGGTAGAATTTTTAAACGCCATCTGATCTCTAGGATGACCATGCATGTTTATGTCAACCTCTTGATTATAGATGAAAGCACTCAGGTAACAGCTCACCGACCTAATTACTATTCGGCCATCATCAGCCTACTGTAAGGTGTTTCTCATTCACGCCGCCTGTGCGTGCTGAGAAAAAATCACGCCTGATAAGGCAGTTTTAGATGTTTTCAGAATAGAAGATCAAGCTGGTCTGACAAACATAATCCTAGGTTATCCTTGGTAAAAAAGTGAAATGTTTGAAGCTTCCAGTTTTCTTCTGAAGTAGTGCGTTTATAGTTTTTCATCTTTAGATAAGAAAACTTGTGGCAATTCCATCACTTGCTTGAGCTTCATGATCATAACACAATCTCCTACCAGTAAGTCTCAACTGGTAAATTATGGGAATCCTTGGCAAGGTGTCAGCAATTTACAATTTTCTGCTCTCGAGTATTTCTTAATCCAAGTTGGCCTTCTTGAACAAACCAAGTTGGCCCAGTTGAACGCTGCCAAATGCTCTTTTTCCCTAAGCACCAATAGACAGTAACACCTGAACAGGGACTTGAACCCTGGACCCTCAGATTAAAAGTCTGATGCTCGAGAGACTCGACGCGGATTGGTCAAGAGCTGGGGAACAATAGTCTGTTTTGCCGTGGGAAGAGGGTTAAAAGAAGGGGAAGAGGGAAAAAGAAGAAAAATTGAAGAGAAAAAGGAAAAATTGAGAAAAAAAATGAAGTGAAATGAGAGTTAATACCATCTTTGCTGTTTCCCCTAGTTGTAGATGGCTAATGTCATAGTAATTTTAAGATTTGAATCAAAAATGAACATTTTTATGCATTAGGCAGGGGAGGTTGTGGATCCAAAGGTCCCAGGTTCGATTCCCGAGTATGACATTATTTTTTTTTTTTTACCTAAAAATCTGACAAGTGTCACAAAAATTAAAATTACAGCCTAATTAATCATAACATGAGGTTAGGTTATTGTAAAAGTATTAGAGTTTGTTGGTTAAATGCTTCATGTTGTCAGTGTCACACAAAGAAAATTGACTAATATAATCAAATTAATAATTAAAAGTTAAAAAGTGTAAAGCAATGCACCCAGTGCATTTGCCTTCTCTATATGACTGTGACCTGCTTGAATGAAGGCAAATTCATTACAAATGAAATATTAATCTGGTGATGTATTTATAGAGAAACATTTTGGAATTTATTTTCATCTTGAGTCTGTAAATAAAGCCAAACTCTGCATGAACTCCTGTTTGTACAGATATTTCTGATAGAAATAAATCATAAAGCTTCTTTAAAAAATATAATGCAAATTTATTAGCAAATTATTGTATCATTATACAGGTTATATATTGCACTCATTCATTATCTTCCAGTTTCACCTTCTTGCAGTTTTTTAAAACATCCACACATGTAAAAATAAATGCTATGAAGAAATATATACAAAAAAATTAATGAATAAATACTGACTTTCTTGTCAAATTGGTGATAAAACAATAAAATCCCAGCTGCAATGTGCAACTTAGACACTATTTACACAAAGTTTTACAAAATATGTCTATTTTGTACCAGCCCTTTAATCACTGTCCATTTTGTCAATGCATAATGACTTGTGAATGTCACAGAATACGACTAAGATGGCCTCTACTAGGCGACAACAGTCTGGTCACTGGCCAGGTGATCCGATGGATCTTAAGACACAACATGCCAGGGTCCCCACATCTTGTGTAAATTCACCCTTTGTTTTTGGATGTCTAAAGCGTTCAGTGGTCAGCCGCATCTTATGCCAAGCAGAGTATGCCTCACGTTGCTTGTTGTATGGCAGAAAGTTTCAACAGAGAGCTCTGATGGTGCAGGCCTGACTGCTTGCTGAGCGTTCAACCAGTTTCAGTTCTCGGCCAGGCTCGATCCCTTCATGGGACAGTGCTCATCCACAGCCTTGGTAAATATAGCACATACTATAAAAATAATGATACTACCACAAGCAAGAAACAATACACATGATCGCTGCATAAACTCGCACCAAAAGACCTACAGTAGCAGCTGTTGTCAGGTGCCAGATTAGACCCAGACAGATTTTTTCATTTCTTTTCTCAGACCCAGACTACTTATTT
>CM059209.1:2210474-2275482 GCA_030347435.1 Clarias fuscus | reverse complement strand
CATTTTGATATATACAATATTTTTTTTCTATATTTTTCTAGATAGATAGATAGATAGATAGATAGATAGATAGATAGATAGAATATTGGTGTATAATACAGAAGAACAGATAAGAATGCACAGAATAGACAGTTTGGTTGATCCAGTTCAGTCATATTAACTGTATTCGTGCCTAAAAATACTCAGGGTGTACTTGTACCACAACAGATGCACTAACTGACTAAGGTTATAACACAAATCTCATTCATATTGTGATCCAAATCTGTATGAGAATATAATCTACTGGTCTACTAACATTATGGCGTTAATGTAGTCGGGCTGCAGTTAGAGGAGAGTTGTGATTATTCATTGTTTTGGCGAGTGCACAGTAATTTATTGTAAAGCATCTGATAATAATCTCATGTTAGTTAAATATGAGATTATTTTAAAGTATCTGATAATAATCTCATGGTAGTTAAGTATGAATGCATCACATGCCTGTTATAATGCTGTTATGCATTCCAACAGGGACTGTTACATGTTGGAATGCAAAAGAAATGCATGTGCATACAAAAGAAACGTTTGTGTTTCTGGTCTGATCATATGCAGGGCAAATTCACCCAGGACTAACATCACCACGACCATGTGTTAAATACAGGAAAAGTGTCATTACTGGACAAATAAACTGCGAAAACAGAAGCATTAAACGCTGTAAATCACTAAAATGCACCGCTAATGTGTAACTAATGTAACTCAATGAAGTCATGTCTCCCTAAGAAACGTGAATGTTAATACAGCATTGGTCGGCAACTTTACACTAACGTTATATACTGCAAACAAACCACTTAAAGTCTATTTATCGCTGAAATCAATACCTTTTAAAGAGCAGTCTTACCGTGTTACGTTGAAAGAATATTTATATTCCGAACCGTTTAGAAGTTTGAATAAGTCGCGTCCAGACTGGGGGGCGGGTGCAAGCCAGAAATTTTGCAAACGGAGAAACCTGATTGGCTTCGAATTTTGCAAACGGAGACACCTGATTGGCTTCGAATTTTGCAAACGCCAGAACGTGATTTGACAGAGAGACTCGACGCGGATTGGTCAAGCTGATATTTTTGGAAGCGAGGAAAGATGATTGGCTGTGAATTATGGAGAATTTTACAAATGGGGAAAGATGGTTGGCTTCGAATCTTGCGGAGGGGTGAGACGCGATTGGCCGAAAGAAGCAGCCGCGAGGTAGCGCGACAGAGCCAACCAATTGATGCTTCTGGTGTATTTCATTTCAGCCTTCCCCAGATTCATGGAAGGCGCAGGACTTGCATTGTTGAGTTAAATAGCCAGATTCTTTTCTGTTGCTTCCAATCAAATTCCATTAAATGCAAACAACTATGGCAGGAGCTGAAACCAGATGCTGTCAACAGCATGGACAGAATGCCTTGATTTCACCATGGAATTTGCCACTGGCTTGCAAGGTTATTCATCTCTGGCTGTAAGAAAGGCAGAAAAGGGATAGCTCTCGCACCACCTGATGATTGTTGCAGTAGACACTGCTTAGACTACACAGTAGCATGGAGATCTATTCATATGCACATTAGAGTAAGCTCTAGATAACATATAGAATAAGGCATCTCCTCATGACACGTGCATTGCTCGTTTTTGTGGTGTAACGTCCTACAAATTCGAGACATCAGGTTTCACACGAATGCTGATTTGGTAGAGGCATTTATCAGTTGCGTTTTTGTGAATGCGCCTCATACCCTTGATTTGATGCTTGCAAATGTCCCCAACAGGTGAATAATCGCAACCACAGCTCAAGTTATATGTCAAAAATGGGAGCCAAACCAATGCAAACACAAGAAAATATCTGCTCTAGTCGTCGTCCTAAGAGACAGATGGCTAAAGGCTAAAAGAATTGCAGTCGCAGTGTAGTGCATAACCAAACCAAAATGGTGACAGCACTTGCGCTAAGGATAGACAAGTTGGGTGCTAATCTTTGCTACTCAGATAGCTTGCGCATTGTGTGACCATAACCCACGAGCTGTTAACGGTTGGACATAAAGCAAAGATTTTGCTTTCTTCAATGAAACCAGTCTGACATGCACAGCAACAGAAGTGCACATTGAGAGGCACTGCTGGGATTCGAACCCAGGATCTCCTGTTTACTAGACAGGCGCTTTAACCAACTAAGCCACAGTGCCAGAAGCCAAGCACCGGAGCATCTCTAATGCCTCAAACTCATATCTGAGAAGCTCCCGAACAGGAAGTTGACTCCAATGCTGAGCTCGTCTCCACTGGCGTGCAGTCTTATTGTACCATGAATGAAATTCTACAATACTATACCATGTTCCACGGTGCTGCCAGTCATATTGTTTCAACTCAGGTTCTTCCAAGTTGATTGCAGGCAACGACCGTGTCTGTTGCAGGAGATTTCAGGCTTGCATGATCTGTAAATGGCACACAAGCCACAGCAAACTTAAGTTTCTGGCTGCTCTCTAGCCAAAGTCCAAACAAGCCTAACGCCAACAGTCAGCAGAAAGAAATTAAAATCGCACATCTGAAAGCAAGCAAGCATCCATCAGATTGCTTCTGTGGGCTTTGGCTGTTTGAACCACAACGATAGCATGATTCAATGTCATAATCTTTTGTAGAAGCTGCGGTTTAGCCCGAGGGCTTGATTTGGGAGAAATGAGCAGAAACATATCAAAAACAATGATATTTCTTTCATTGGGCTGACAAAACATTCAATCAAATATGGCACATACAGTAGGGAAGTGCAACTTGAACTGGAATTCCTGATAAGCGATTTCATCTCAGACATGGTGCATGGATGAAAAGAAAGTCACAAGCTAGCGACTCTGGAGGGACTCGAACCCACAACCTTTGAATAGCTCCACAGCTCAGCCTAGAAGTCCAACGCGCTATCCATTGCACCACAGAGCCAACCAATTGATGCTTCTGGGGTATTTCATTTCAGCCTTCCCCAGATTCATGGAAGGCACAGGACTTGCATTGTTGAGTTAATTAGCCAGATTCTTTTCTGTTCCTTCCAATCAAATTCCACTAAATGCAAACAACTATGGCAGGAGCTGAACCCCGATGCTGTGAACAGCATGGACAGAATGCCTTGATTTCACCATGGAATTTGCCACTGGTTTGCAAGGTTATTCATCTCTGGCTGTAAGAAAGGCAGGAAAGGGATAGCTCTCGCACCAGATGATGATTGTTGCAGTAGACACTGCTTAGACTACACAGTAGCATGGAGATCTATTCATATGCACATTAGAGTAAGCTCTAGATAACATATAGAATAAGGCATCTCCTCATCACACATGCATTGCTCGTTTTTGTGGTGTAACGTCCTACAAATCCGAGACATCAGGTTTCACACGAATGCTGATTTGGTAGAGGCATTTATCAGTTGCGTTTTTGTGAATGCGCCTCATACCCTTGATTTGATGCTTGCAAATGTCCCAAACAGGTGAATAATCGCAACCACAGGTCAAGTTATATGTCAAAAATGGGAGCCAAACCAATGCAAATGCAAGAAAATATCTGCTCTAGTCGTCGTCCTAAGAGACAGATGGCTAAAGGCTAAAAGAATTGCAGTCGCAGTGTAGTGCAAGACCAAACCAAAATGTTGACAGCACTTGCGCTAAGGATAGACAAGTTGGGTGCTAATCTTTGCTACTCAGATAGCTTGCGCATTGTGTGACCATAACCCACGAGCTGTTAACGGTTGGACATAAAGCAAAGATTTTGCTTTCTTCAATGAAACCAGTCTGACATGCACAGCAACAGAAGTGCACATCGAGAGGCACTGCTGGGATTCGAACCCCGGATATTCTGTTTACTAGACAGGCACTTTAAACAAGTGAGCCACAGCGCCAGAAGCCAAGTGTAGGAGCATCTTTAATGCCTCAAAGTCATATCTGTGAAGCTCCTGAAAAGGAAGTTGACTCTCAAGCTGAGCTCGCCTCCACTGGCGTGCAGTCTTATTGTACCATGAATGAAATCCTACAATACTATACCATGTTCCACAGTGCTGCCAGTCATGTTGTTTCAACTCAGGTCCTTCCAAGTTGATTGCAGGCAACGACCGTGTCTGTTGCAGGAGATTTCAGGCTTGCATCATATGTAAATGGCACACAGGCCGCAGCAAACTTAAGTTTCTGGCTGATCTCTAGCCAAAGTCCTAATAAGCATATCGCCAACAGTCAGGAGAAAGAAATTAAAATCGCACATCTGAAAGCAAGCAAGCGTTCATCAGATTGCTTCTGTGGGCTTTGGCTGTTTGAACCACAACGATAGCATGATTCAATGTCATAATCTTTTGTAGAAACTGCGGTTTAGCCCGAGGGATTGATTTGGGACAAATAAGCAGAAACATGTCAGAAACAATTATATTTCTTTCATTGGGCTGACAAAACATTCAATCAAATATGGGACATACAGTAGGGAAGTGCAACTTGAACTGGGATTCCTGATAAGCGATTTCATCTCAGACATGGTGCATGGATGAAAAGAAAGTGACAAGCTAGCGACTCTGGAGGGACTCAAACCCACAACCTTTGAATAGCTCCACAGCTGAGTCTAGAAATCCAATGCGCTATCCATTGCGCCACAGAGCCAACCAATTGATGCTTCTGGGGTATTTCATTTCAGCCTTCCCCAGATTCATGGAAGGCGCAGGACTTGCATTGTTAAGTTAATTAGCCAGATTATTTTCTGTTGCTTCCAATCAAATTCCAGTAAATGCAAACAACTATGGCAGGAGCTGAACCCAGATGCTGTCAACAGCATGGACAGAATGCCTTGATTTCACCATGGAATTTGCCACTGGCTTGCAAGGTTATTCATCTCTGGCTGTAAGAAAGGCAGAAAAGGGCTAGCTCTCGCACCACCAGATGATTGTTGCAGTAGGCACTGCTTAGACTACACAGTAGCATGGAGATCTATTCATTTGCACATTAGAGTAAGCTCTAGATAACATATAGAATAAGGCATCTCCTCATCACACGTGCATTTCTCGTTTTTGTGGTGTAACGTCCTACAAATCCGAGACATCAGGTTACCACATGAATGCCGGTTTGGTAGAGGCATTTATCAGTTGCGAGCCACAACACCATTTCACACTGCATGTCTGAAAGATTGTGTTTTGCCTGTTTTGGATCTGGTCACACCAGACTAAATTGCCCAGTCAGTAGCTCCTCTCAGTCCCAGTCTTGGGGAAACTAGCTGACCTGTATTTGGAGGGAGGCAGTACAGGTCTCAGCAACCACTCCCACATTGGTGACACTTCTGATGCTGAATCAGTCTACATATCTGCAAGAGACTCATCTGATGATTCTGAAATTGTTGTTTATCAAAATATTCACAGAGTCCGCAGTAGTGAGAGCCTTTTCTACACACCTGTGTTACTGGGTGGGACAATGAAAATTGGTGGCATGTTGGACACTGGCTCTATGGCTTGCAGTATGAGTGAAGAGGCTGAGATGAAAATGAAAGAGGCTGGAGTGATAAATGATCTACACAAGGTTGATGTGAATGTGGTCCTCGTTGGATGTGGTGGGCTTTACGTTAAACCCAAGTGTGCTTTTGATGTGGAGATGGAGGTGTATGGCTGTAAGATTGTTGTTCCCACTCTTGTTGTCCAGGGCCAGCGGGATGAACTAATATTGGGAACCAATGTTATAAAACATATCCTGCATCAGTCTAAGCTGTGTGAGTCTTACTGGAAAACAGTGTCAAGTCCTTGCCCAAAAAAAGATCATGAGATGGAACAGTTCTTGTCTATGCTCTCAGGTCTCAAGCCATGGAAGGGTGATGAAGCTCCTCAGAAGGTCGGTACTGTCAGGTGCAACTCTGCCGTCTGCCTTGAGTCTGGCTGTGAATATCTTATTTGGGGAAAACTACCTAAAAATACTGCTATTTCACCAGGTAGCACTGTGATGACAGAGCCAACGTCATCCCCGCTCAGCTCCCAGAGGTGTTCTGGTGTCTAGAGTTGTGACTCCATTGTGGGGAGACAAGTGGGTCCCACTAAAACTCATCAATGGTTCTGACAGGCCTGCGTTGTTAAGACGCAATGCAAAGTTGGCAGATGTTTTCTCCTGCATGGCAATTGAGGATATGGACATAACTGAGTTACCAGAGGGTCCTTGGGCTAGCTTTTTACATTCGCTAATGCTTCAACCTCTTGCTACTATGAAGTCCACCGAAGAAAATCTCAGGTCACTTGGTCTCAGTAACATTGACATTGAGTCCTGCAAGGTGTCTGAGGTATATAAGAGGAAGATGACTGACCTTATTTTGCAGTATGAAGATATATTTTCACGCCATCATCTCGACTGTGGAGAGGCAAAGGGTTTTGTACACCGCATTCATCTTTCAGATAAAAGACCGTTCAGACTACCCTATAGGAGAGTGGCCCCTGGACAATATCAAAAACTGCACCAGGTGTTAAGTGAGATGGAGGCCAAAGAAATCATCAGGAAATCAACCAGTGAATATGCATCACCACTCGTTCTCGTGTGGAAGAGGAATGGGGACCTTTGTATATGTACAGATTTTCGCTGGCTAAATAAAAGGACTCTGAAGGATGCTCACCCTCTTCCCCATCAGGCAGACTGCCTAGCTGCATTAGGAGGCAACAGTTTATTCAGCACGATGGATTTAACGTCTGGGTTCTACAATATGCCACTTCATGAGGAAGACAGGAAGTACTCAGCTTTTACAACTCCCATGGGCCTCTATGAGTACAACCGTCTCCCTCAGGGCCTGTGTAATAGCCCAGGGAGTTTCATGCGAATGATGATGAGCATTTTTGGAGACCAGAACTATCTGAGTTTGCTGTGCTATTTAGACGACCTGTTGGTGTTTGCCCCAGATGAGGAGAGTGCCTTGTTACGCCTGAAGATGGTGTTTGAGAGACTGCGTAGCCATAATCTAAAGTTGGCTCCAAAAAAATGTTTCTTCCTCAGGAGGTCTGTGAGGTTTCTTGGGCACATAGTTGGTGAAAATGGTGTTTCAACAGACCACAGTAAAGTCGAGAGCATCACAAATATGACTAGTGCTGATCTCATGGATCCTGATGGTGTGACCCCATCACAGAAGAGGATTAGGTCCTTTCTAGGAATTATAAATTATTATCAGCACTTCGTGCCTGGATACTCCGCCATAGCCAAGCCACTCTTTGACCTGTTGAAGGGTGAGAAGAGAAAAAGGACAGGTCAGAAAGACAGGATAACAGGCAGAAAGTTGTGTGCAGCAGACTGGACACCGCGACAGGAACAGGCCTTTGACCACCTTAAGGCTTCTCTGGTCAACTCTACGATTCTGGCCCATCCTGACTTCACCCGTCCCTTTATGTTGTCGACAGATGCATCCTTGGAAGGCATAGGTGCTGTCCTGTCCCAAGTACAGGATGGAGACACGCGAGCCAGACCGATTGCGTTTGCCAGCAAGTCACTAACTCAAGCCCAGAGGAACTACCCAGCTCACCGCTTGGAGTTTCTGGCTTTGAAATGGTCAATTTGTGACAAGTTCAGTCACTGGCTCAAAGGTCACAAATTCACAGTCTGGACTGACATATACTTACAAAGCCGAAGCTGGACAGTTGTGAGCAACGCTCGGTAGCCAAGTTGACAAGTTACGACTTCGACATCAAGTATGTCCCAGGACGGCAGAACATCGTAGCTGATGCTTTGAGCCGTGTGCCTTTTGTCAAGGAGAGTGTTGGCCAAAGACTTCTTACTGAACCCTACGCAAACCTTCTGAGTGATGTAAAAGATGTGTCATGTAATTCTGTTAAAAATGCCTTCAGGTCATCCAGTGGTCAAGTGAAACCCATTACAGTGAGTAATATTGTCCAGTCAGCATGTGACTCACCTCATGTATGGGCTCAGTCTATTGGAATGGACGACGTGTCTGCAGTCCTGCAATCACATATGGTTTGGGAAGCTGGTCCCAGGGCCCGTGCAGTGCAAACATTGCAGTTCCTTCCTCAGTTGATACCACCTGGAATTAACACCTTACCTGCATACACCGAAAAAGACCTCCGTGACAAGCAGTTGGATGATGGAACGCTCTCTCGTGTCCTGTATTATGTTGAGAGGCGATGGAGGCCTTCTAGGAGGGCAAGAGCTAAAGAGTCTGTCTCTGTCACAAGATACCTGAAACACTGGGACAAACGTATCGTGAGCAATGGTGTTCTGTGCAGAGTTTCAAAGGACCCTATGACTAGAGCAAAACGGTCCCGATATGTTGTTCCTGACTCTCTCAAAGATGAAGTCCTGAAAGGAGTTCACGATGAGGCCGGTCATCAGGCCCAGTCCAGGACCCTTAGTTTAGTAAGAGAGAGGTTCTTTTGGACAAACATTGACAGAGATGTGAGAGACTATGTTCGCCATTGTCAGCGATGCATTGTCAGTAAGACAGCTGAACCTGCAGGAAGAGCTCCTTTGGAGAGTATAACAACAACTAGACCACTGGAGCTCGTCTGTATTGATTTTTGGTCGGCTGAAAACTCCTGTAACAAGTCCATAGATGTCCTAGTAATAACGGACCATTTTACGAGAATGGCTCAGGCGTTTCCCTGTAGAGACCAGACAGCCAAGCAGGTAGCGAAAGTTCTCTGGGACAAATATTTCTGTGTCTTTGGATTCCCAGAAAGGATCCACAGTAATCAAGGGACTAATTTTGAGAGTCGACTGATAAGTGAGCTCCTCATGATCTCGGGTGTCAGAAAATCACACACTACCCCCTATCATCCAATGGGAAACGGTAGTGTGGAAAGATTCAATAGAACTTTAGGCTGTATGATCCGCGCACTGTCTCCTGAAGCTAAGGCTGACTGGCCACACCGTTTACAAACATTGACATTCATGTACAACTGCACAACCCATGAAACAACGGGCTACCCGCCCTTTTACCTCATGTTTGGCCGTGTCCCCCGCTTACCCGTTGACGTTTTGTTTCATACTGTCCTACATGATCCTTATGTGACGAGCTATGGAAAGTATGTGGCTTCTCTCACCAATGATCTATTGTTAATCGCTCAGAAACATGCTGTGAAGGAGCAGAGACGACATGCTGATCTCTACAACAGGAAAGTAAAGGGATCCAGCATCGAAGTTGGAGACAGAGTGCTCATAGCCAACAAAACAGAGAGAGGTAAAAAGAAACTGGCTGATAAGTGGGAATCGACCATTTACACAGTTGTGGACATGAACGCTGAAACACATACGTACAGGATCCGTGACACAGTCACTGGCCGGGAGAAGGTGGTTCATAGGAACTTGCTCATGCTTGTTAACTTCCTTCCTGTGGACGATGAAATCGATATGTCCGAACTGTATCCATCCATGTCTGCCGCTGAATCTTCACCTCAATGTACTGCTGATGTAGGTGATGTATCTGAGGCTCAGTTTGAGAGAGAGAGTGAGAATGGTTGTAGATCTGGTGTAAACTGTGATGTTGGCAGTCTGGACGACTCACATACATGCTCGACAGATGATGTGAGTCTCTTGTCTGATGTGGAGGTTATGGATTCTGAAAGGAGGACCATAGAATGGATTACACAGTTTTCTGCACCAAGTTTATCACAAGTGGATGTTACTGATGTGGCGAGTGAGACCTCTAGACTGCAAGACGCTTTTACCTCACCTGGCAACATCATGACGGAACAGTCTGTGACCTGTGACTCTGTACCCATAACTGACGTTGCTGGTGACATAAGACAATCAGAAGTCGCGTCTGAGAATACAACACAAACATACTATGCACCTCACACTCTATACACTGCTGACCAGTCCTCACGTCAGCGCAGTAATGTTTCCAATGCACAAACACAGGTCAGATCTAGATTTGGTCGACTAGTCAAACCTGTTAATAGACTGATACAATCCATGTCCAGACAGGATGTTGTACAGGATAATCTCAGTGTTAAATCTGTTTGCAAGTCTATTTTTCAATCTCTTGTTGAGTAAATTCTAGAGCTGTTTCCCTAGCTTTTATGGGTGTAAGTTTTTTTGGAAGTGGTGCGTGAATGCTTTGTGTAATTAAATAACATGTCTTGATCTCTTTCATGAGCTTGTTCTACACTGAAAATTTGGGTCTTGTGGGGTGTACAAGGCACCCTGTTTCCAGTAGCTGGATTGGGAGATAGCGCTGCTCTCATACCACTTCATTCATATGGAATACCGTAGATGTTGGATTTGTTTTACTGACCCTTTCATTGTGAATTGTTGACGTTGTGTCTGGTATGTACTATGTAGATGTAGCTCAAATTTGATAAAATTCAGTGGTGGTTAATGTAACAGAGTTAGAATTGCACTTTGTCAAAATTATAATATTTTCATATTGTATTGTGATTTTTATTTATTTAAAGATTTTATTTAATATTTGTGAATTTTATCATTTTGAGACCACATTTTGCAGTCATTCTTATTCATTTTCTGTGGCAATTATAGACTTGCACATCGCCCCTTTTTGTACCTCCTGTGTTTCCGTAGTTTGCCTTCCCCCCTCCCCCCACCCCCTCACAATGCTGCTGTGTATTGATGAGGGGGTCAGATGTGCAGTGGAGTGAGAAGACAATATATATGTGTTTAATTGTCTTCTACAGGTATGTTTATTGTCCATCACTCTGTTTACATTTTATTTACCTACATGCACACTTCTATTTGTCCATAGAGTGACTCTGGTGAATTTTTTTTATATATACAAGTTTTGTATGTAGTTTTTAAGGTTTGTTTAAAGTTAAAAATGGAAAATGTGTTGATGCTGTTGTAACTGGAAAGAAAAAAAAATGTTTTCCTGTAAAATTTTAATGCATTCTTATGTATGTACATGTGGGTAAATTGTAAAATTTATGAAATACCCTTACATGTATATTCAAGGAAATAATTAATCTGAGCTCACAATGCTGCTGTGTATTGATGAGGGGGTCAGATGTGCAGTGGAGTGAGAAGACAATATATATGTGTTTAATTGTCTTCTACAGGATCGAATAAAATAGTGGAAAGCAGTCTTGGTGTCGTCCTGGTGTTAAAGACTAAAAAGCAGATCCGTCACATTTACTAGACCGGCGCTTTAACCAACTAAGTCACAGCGCCAGAAGTCAAGTGCAGGAGCATCTCTAATGCCTCAAACTCATATCTGAGAAGCTCCTGAACAGGAAGTTGACTCCCATGCTGAGCTCGCCTCCACTGGCGTGCAGTCTTATTGGACCATGAATGAAATCCTACAATACTATACCATGTTCCACAGTGCTGCCAGTCATGTTGTTTCAAATCAGGTTCTTCCAAGTTGATTGCAGGCAACGACCGTGTCTGTTGCAGGAGATTTCAGGCTTGCATGATCTGTAAATGGCACACAAGCCGCAGCAAACTTAAGTTTCTGTCTGCTCTCTAGCCAAAGTCCAAACAAGCATATCGCCAACAGTCAGCAGAAAGAAATTAAAATCGCACATCTGAAAGCAAGCAAGCGTTCATCAGATTGCTTCTGTGGGCTTTGGCTGTTTGAACCACAACGATAGCATGATTGAATGTCATAATCTTTTATAGAAGCTGCGGTTTAGCCCGAGGGCCTGATTTGGGACAAATGAGCAGAAACATGTCAAAAACAATGATATTTCTTTCATTGGGCTGACAAAACATTCAATCAAATATGGCACATACAGTAGGGAAGTGCAACTTGAACTGGGATTCCTGATAAGCGATTTCATCTCAGACATGGTGCATGGATGAAAAGAAAGTGACAAGCTAGTGATTCTGGAGGGCCTCGAACCCACAACCTTTGAATAGCTCCACAGATGAGCCGAGAAGTCCAATGCGCTATCCATTCGCCACAGAGCCAACCAATTGATGCTTCTGCGGTATTTCATTTCAGCCTTCCCCAGATTCATGGAAGGCGCACGACTTGCATTGTTGAGTTAATTAGCCAGATTCTTTTCTGTTGCTTCCAATCAAATTCCACTAAATGCAAACAACTATGGCAAGAGCTGAACCCAGATGCTGTCAACAGCATGGACAGAATGCCTTGATTTCACCATGGAATTTGCCACTGGCTTGCAAGGTTATTCATCTCTGGCTGTAAGAAAGGCAGAAAAGGGATAGCTCTCGCACCACCAGATGATTGTTGCAGTAGGCACTGCTTAGACTACACAGTAGCATGGAGATCTATTCATTTGCACATTAGAGTAAGCTCTAGATAACATATAGAATAAGGCATCTCCTCATGACACGTGCATTGCTCGTTTTTGTGGTGAAACGTCCTACAAATCCAAGACATCAGGTTACCACACGAATGCTGATTTGGCAGAGGCATTTATCAGTTGCGTTTTTGTGAATGCGCCTCATTTGCTTGATTTGATGCTTGCAAATGTCCCCAACAGGTGAATAATCGCAACCACAGGTCAAGTTATATGTCAAAAATGGGAGCCAAACCAATGCAAACGCAAGAAAATATCTGCTCTAGTCATCATCCTAAGAGACAGATGGCTAAAGGCTAAAGGAATTGCAGTTGCAGTGTTGTGCATAACCAAACCAAAATGTTGACAGCACTTGGGCTAAAGATAAACAAGTTGGGCGCTAATCTTTGCTACCCAGATAGCTTGCGCATTGTGTGACCATAACCCACGAGCTGTTAACGGTTGGACGTAAAGCAAAGATTTAGCTTTCTCCACTGAAACCAGTCTGACATGCACAGCAACAGAACAGCACACGGAGAGGCACTGCTGGGATTCGAACCCTGGATCTCCTGTTTACTAGACAGGAGCTTTAACCAACTAAGCCACAGTGCCAGAAGCCTAGTGGAGGAGTATCTATAATGCCTCAAACTCATATCTGAGAAGCTCCCGAACAGGAAGTTGACTCCCATGCTGAGCTCGCCTCCACTGGCGTGCAGTCTTATTGGACCATGAATTAAATCCTACAATACTATACCATGTTCCACAGTGCTGCCAGTCATGTTGTTTCAACTCAGGTTCTTCCAATTGCAGGCAACGACTGTGTCTGTTGCAGGAGATTTCAGGCTTGCATGATCTGTAAATGGCACACAAGCCGCAGCAAACTTAAGTTTCTGGCTGATCTCTAGCCAAAGTCCAAACAAGCATAACGCCAACAGTCAGGAGAAAGAAATTAAAATCGCACATCTGAAAGCAAGCAAGCGTTCATCAGATTGCTTCTGTGGGCTTTGGCTGTTTGACCCACAACGATAGCATGATTCAATGACATAATCTTTTGTAGAAGCTGCGGTTTACCCAAGGGCTTGATTTGGGACAAATAAGCAGAAACATGTCAAAAACAATGATATTTCTTTTATTGGGCTGACAAAACATTCAATCAAATATGGCACATACAGTAGTCAAGTCAAGTCAAGTCAATTTTATTTATATAGCGCTTTTAACAATTGACATTGTCGCAAAGCAGCTTTACACAATAAAAAGAAGTAAGTTTTTATGCAATGTATATGAATCAAAATGATAAGATTGTCCCTGATGAGCAAGCTGAGGGCGACGGTGGCAAGGAAAAACTCCCTGAGAGGAACCAGACTCAACAGGGAACCCATCCTCATCTGGGTGATAACGGATAGCAGGGATTGCTCAGCATAATAATGTGTAAGACTGGAAGTTCAGTATAACAGGAGATGTGTTAAAATTAAAATTAAAAGGAGTCCAGTTTGTTCCCGGAGGCTCGGGTAGACTGTAGGGGATTCCGGTCCTGAGTTATCGAACAACTGAAGTCACAGGTCCCCAGAGCATCAATCGATGACAGGACAGTCTTCATGGAAATCATCCCCAGCCACCATACGAATCCAGGCAGACCACACGGGGCATCCATGCGACGAGATCTCCAACCAGAAGCAGGACTCCAGGACAGGTTAGATGGGTCCAGAGGGCAGAGGGGTCTGGATCACTGGCAACTCAGGAGCAACATGTATAGCTCGACAGAGAGACAGAGAGAGGGAAAGAAGAGAGGGAGAGAGAGAGAGGAGAGAGCAGAAGAGGAGAGAACAGAAAATAAGGAGAGATGGCAGTTAGGTATGGTCACAGTCAACGTGTATAAGGTGAATGTATATTTAGTGCAAAGTGCAAGCAGGGACTCCGGCAGGACTAACTATAACAGCATAACTAAAGGAGAGAGCCAGAAGGAAACACAAACATGAGGGCTCCCTGAGATGTAAAGCAACCAATCACCTCACCGTCAACAAACCTGAGTGAACAATGAGAGTGGGGAGGACAGCATCTAAACATACCAGTTCACCAGAATACTCTGCGTCCAGGAGTCCCCCAGATCTGCTCCTTTACCTAAGGTTAATCTATTTACAAAAATGCTTGGCTAAATAAATAGGTTTTTAGCCTAGACTTAAACACTGAGACTGTGTCTGAGTCCCGAACATTAATAGGAAGACTATTCCATAACTTTGGGGCTTTGTAAGAAAAAGCTCTGCCCCCTGCTGTAGTTTTAATAATACGTGGTACTGACAGGCAGCCTGCATTCTTTGATCAAAGTAGGCGTGGCGGATCGTAAGACACTAACAGTTCACTCAAATACTGTGGCGCGAGACCATTTAGTGCTTTAAATGTCAAAAGTAGTATCTTAAAATCGATGCGAAATTTCACAGGGAGCCAATGCAGTGTAGATAAGATAGGGGTGATGTGCTCGTATCTTCTGGTTTTAGTGAGGACTCTCGCTGCTGCATTCTGTACTAACTGAAGCTTGTTTATACACCTAATTGAACAACCAGACAGTAAGGCGTTACAATAGTCCAACCTAGACGTGATAAAAGCATGAACTACTTTTTCTGCATCATTTAGTGACAATATGTTTCTTATCTTGGCAATATTTCTAAGGTGAAAGAAAGCTATCCTGGTGATATTATCTACATGAGCTTCAAACGAAAGGCTGGAATCTATAATCACACCGAGGTCTTTTACTGTTGCACTTGATGGAACAGAAAGGCCATCTAAAGTTACAGTGTGACCAGAAAGCTTACTTCTAGCTACTTGTGGTCCTATGACCAGAACTTCTGTCTTATCAGGATTAAGCAGAAGAAAATTAATTAACATCCAATCTCGTATGTCCTGCACACACTGCTCGATTTTAGCAAACTGGTTTTTCTCATCTGGTTTTGCTGAGACATATAATTGTGTGTCATCAGCATAACAATGAAAACTAATACCATGTTTACGAATTATGTTGCCCAGAGGAAGCATGTAAAGGGAAAAAAGCAGTGGGCCTAAAACTGAGCCCTGTGGAACACCAAACTCCACTTGAGAACATGAGGAATGGTCACCATCTAAATCTACAAACTGATAACGATCAGTCAAATAGGATCTGAGCCACAAGAGGGCAGTTCCCTTAATTCCTACTACCTTTTCTAATCTGTGAAGGAGAATACTATGATCAATGGTGTCAAAAGCTGCACTGAGGTCCAGTAACACAAGTATAGTGACGCAACCCTGATCAGAGGCCCATAGGAGGTCGTTTACTACTTTAACAAGTGCTGTCTCTGTGCTGTGATGAGGCCTAAATCCTGACTGATACAGTTCATTTATGCTATTTCTGTGTAGATGTGAACATAGCTACTACCTTTTCCAAAATCTTGGAGATAAAGGGAAGGTTTGATATCGGCCTGTAATTAGAAAGCAGACAGGGGTCAAGGTCAGGTTTCTTGATTAGCGGTTTAATAACGGCTAATTTAAAGGATTTGGGGACCTACCCACTACTGAGTGAACAGTTAATTACTTTCAACAGGTGTTCTGTTATTGCTGGTACTATCTGTTTGAGAAAATGTGTCGGTATAGGATCTAATATACAGGTTGACGATTTTGAAGAAGAGATGAGTGAAATTAGTTCCCTCGCTTCAAGGGGAGTAAAGTGTTCTAAGTTCTGATATGATGTGGTTAGATCATGTGAATTATTTAAATTGTCTGGTTTCAAAGCCTGAATTTTTTGCCTAATATTTATGATTTTATTATTGAAAAAGTTCATGAAATCCTCACTACTGCATGATGTTGTTGTGGAGATTTCTGCAGTGGTCTTGTTTTTAGTTAATTTAGCTACGGTATTAAATAAAAATCTCGGGTTGTTTTTGTTATTTTCTATAAGAGTGGAGAGATACGTTGATCTAGCATCACTGAGAGCTTTTTTATAGTTCAGGATGCTCTCCTTCCAAGCTATTTTGAATACTAACAATTTAGTTTTGCGCCATTTACGTTCGAATTTTCGAGCGGTTTGTTTTAAAGCACGAGTGTGGTCATTATACCAAAGAGCGATTTTCTTATCTCTAATCATTTTCCTTTTAACTGGAGCTACATTATCTAAGCTATAACGAAGTGCTGACTCTAGATTTTCATTCGCCTGTTCGAGTTCTGTGAAGTCAGATGGCGATCCAATCAAAGTTGATAACTCTGGAAGATTATTGATAAAGCTCTGTGCGGTATTTGATGTAAATGTACGTTTAAGGTGGAAGCGCGGTGCTGTGCATACATTATTACTATAACACGCTTTAATCGAGACAAGATAGTGATCCGAGATAACTTCAGACTGTGGAATTGTGGTTATATTTCCTATACTTAATCCGAAGGATAATATTAAATCTAAAGTGTGACCTGCTTCATGAGTGGGTCCTACTACACACTGATTTACTCCTACTGAGTCCAGTATGGACAAGAATGCTGTTCTCAGAGGGTCTTCTGGATTCTCAAAATGAATATTAAAGTCTCCAGCAATTAACGCTTTGTCTACAGAAACAACAAGGTTTGAGAGGAAATCTGCAAATTCACAGAGAAACTCCGAGTACGGCCCTGGGGGTCTGTAAATGATGATTAGCGGGATCGACTGAGCTGACTTTATGTTACTATAGAGAACTTCAAATGCATTAGATTTAAAACTGTTTTTGTACGAGAGACAGATTATGGTTATAAATAACTGCGACTCCTCCTCCTCTACCAGTTAGCCGAGGCTGGTGTATGTAGCTGTATCCAGGAGGACTCGCTTCATTTAGAGCTACATACTCGTCCTGTTTAATCCAGGTTTCTGTTAAACATAATATATCAAACTCCTGATCTGTGATAATTTCATTAACAATAACTGCTTTAGATGCGAGAGATCTAATATTTAACAGTCCTAGCTTCAGATCAGAGGTGCCAGCTGCGCATTCAGTTTGATCTGAGTTTGTGGTATCTATGTTAATTAAATTACTAAAACAGACTTTCTGAGTCTTTCTAAATTTATGTTTAGCTCGGGGAACAGACACAGTCTCAATATGATGGACCCTGAGTGACGACTCTCTGCAGCTAACAGACGGTTGGTTTAGCCTGTCTGTCTGCTCCCTGGCCTGGGCTCTGGATTGTCACCGATTAACTAGGCCTCTTCTGAGACTATGTGCTATTCTGCAAGAAATGAGAGCAGCACCTTCCCGAGTGGGATGGACACCGTCCCGCCCTAACAGGCCAGTTTTGCCCTCAAAGGTCTTCCAATTGTCTATGTAGCCCATGTTGTTTTCGGAGCACCACCTGGACATCCAGCGGTTCAGCGACCATAACCTGCTGTAAGCTATGTCGCCACGTCTCATTGGGATGGGACCAGAGCAAAAAGCACAGTAGGAAAGTGCAACTTGAACTGGGATTCCTGATAAGCGATTTCATCTCAGACATGGTGCATGGATGAAAACAAAGTGACAAGCAAGCAACTCTGGCAGGAGTAGAACCCACAACCTTTAAATAGCTCCACAGCTGAGCCTAGAAGTCCAATGCGCTATCCATGAACTGGCTGTGAATTATGGAGAAATTTGCAAACGGGGAAAGATGGTTGGCTTCGAATCTTGCGGAGCTGTGAGACGCGATTGGCTGAAAGAAGCAGCCGCACGGCGTCCAGGTAGCGCCATCCAGGCTCTGAAAGAGCTGCCGTCCCTCAAACCAAGCAGTTTTATCCATGCTTTCACAACGCTCGTCACCTGTTTGAAACATTTGAAGACACAAAGCACTTGTGAACCCTTTCAAGTGGTGAGCTTGGCCAGGACAATGTTAAACCTTCACACAGGCTGATAATGTTTGCAACATTTTGTTCGCTAACAACAGCATTTTGACCTTAAAATCCAGTGAAAAATGTTACCAGGATGACTCTTCTGAACAGACCTGCCTCTAAAGTCCTATCTTAGATATTGCCCATCCACAGTTTGAAACATTTGAAGCCACAAACCACTTGTGGCCCCTTTTAAGTGGTAAGCTTAGCCACAACATACTTAAATCTTCACATAAGCTAATAACTCTTGGAGGATTTATCCTAAGGTCAATCAAAACATTAAGATTTCTCTTTTACTCGAATGTTTGCAACATTTTGTTCCGTAACAAGAGTAATTTGACCTTCACCTCCAGTGAAAAATGTTACCAGGATGATTCTTCTGAACTGCCCTGCCTCTAAAGTCCTATCTTAGATCAGTAAATGCCTTATATCACCATGGTATGGGAATTCCTTTAAAAAGATCAACATTATCAAACAAGGCTGGGCTTCTGGAAAATGAGAGCATATGACTCATTGACAAGTCTATTTCATTTCCAAACGGGGATTGAATCCACTTTGCCTGAGATTAAAAGACCAGTGCAGTAGACACTCACACAATGAGGTGAGAACTGCCATTTGATCAAGGAAAACAGCTCTTTCCCAGATCCCATAAACCAGCAGCAATAGATGTCTTCCGTGACTTGTCCTTGACTGAAAATGGGGTGCCACATTCCCCGGTATTCTACCGCTGACTGCATCGGACCTCGTGGCGCAACGGTAGCGCGTCTGACTCCAGATCAGAAGGTTGCGTGTTCAAATCACGTCTTGGTCATAAGTGGCTCCCTCTGTGTGTGGGGGCTGATGTTGCTTGCTTTTTCAAACAGGTTCATGGGTAGAATTTTTAAACGCCATCCGATCTCTAGGATGACCATGCATGTTTATGTCAACCTCTTGATTATAGATGAAAGCACTCAGGTAACAGCTCACCAACCTAATTACTATTCGGCCATCATCAGCCTACTGTAAGGTGTTTTTCATTCACGCCGCCTGTGCGTGTTGAGAAAAATTCACCCCTGATAAGGCAGTTTTAGATGTTTTCAGAATAGAAGATCCAGCTGGTCTGACAAACATAATCCTAGGTTATCCTTGGTAAAAAAGTGAAATGTTTGAAGCTTCCAGTTTTCTTCTGAAGTAGTGCGTTTATAGTTTTTCATCTTTAGATAAGAAAACTTGTGGCAATTCCATCACTTGCTTGAGCTTCATGAGCATAACACAATCTCCTACCAGTAAGTCTCAACTGGTAAATTATGGGAATCCTTGGCAAGGTGTCAGCAATTTACAATTTTCTGCTCTCGAGTATTTCTTAATCCAAGATGGCCCTCTTGAACAAACCAAGTTGGCCCTGTTGAACACTGCCAAATGCTCGTTTTCCCTAAACAACAATAGACAGTAACACCTGAACAGGGACTTGAACCCTGGACCCTCAGATTAAAAGTCTGATGCTCTACCGACTGAGCTATCCAGGCTCTGAAAGAGCTGCTGTCCCTCAAACAAAGCAGTTTTATCCATGCTTTCCCAACGCTCGTCACCTGTTTGAAACATTTGAAGACACATAGCACTTGTGAACCATTTCAAGTGGTGAGCTTGGCCAGGACAATGTTAAACCTTCACACAGGCTGATAATGTTTGCAACATTTTGTTCGCTAACAACAGCATTTTGACCTTAAAATCCAGTGAAAAATGTTACCAGGATGACTCTTCTGAACAGACCTGCCTCTAAAGTCCTATCTTAGATAATGCTCATCCACAGTTTGAAACATTTGAAGCCACAAACCACTTGTGGCCCCTTTTCAAGTGGTGAGCTTAGCCACGACAATCTTAAATCTTCACATAAGCTAATAACTCTTGGAGGATTTAACCTAAGGTCAATCAAAACATTAAGATTTCTCTTTTACTCGAATGTTTGCAACATTTTTTTCCTTAACAAGAGTAATTTGACCTTCACCTCCAGTGAAAAATGTTACCAGGATGATTCTTCTGAACTGCCCTGACTCTAAAGTCCTATCTTAGATCAGTAAATGCCTTATATCACCATGGTATGGGAATTCCCAAGGCTGGGCTTCTGGAAAGTGAGAGCATATGACTCATTGACAAGTCTATTTCATTTCCAAACGGGGATTGAAGCCACTTTGCCTGAGATTAAAAGACCAGTGCGGTACCGACTGAGAAATACAATGGCTCTTTTGCAGTTGACATTTTTCATTACATTTTCAATAGTTTTATACACACACTTTTTCAACATTCTTCTCTGATTAAATGCATTGATTCCTCTGGATCATACAAAAACATCCACATCCGAGTACCTTTGAGCAATTCATGCTTTCTCAGAAAATGGACACAAGGGAGATGTCAGTAATGTATTTCTTCTGGATTTTTCCATATTCAAGAGCAGTATGTAGTGCAATTTTGGCCATGTGTAACTCGTAAGATGGAGATTAATACCACCTTTGCCATAGAGTGCCCATCATCTGCGACAAAGGCAGTTGTGAAAATAATGGCAATGATTGTCCAACACTGGTGAATTCTCATGAGCTTTCCAATCTGTGAGGTGAGATTCAGGTGCAAGTTGTCCAAGCGTGACACTCACACAATGAGGTGAGAACTGCCATTTGATCAAGGAAAACCCTCTTGATGTCCTCGGTGGGGTGAATCAGGCAGGATATGCTATGAGCTTTTGCTTTGTCCTTCGCACAAAAACAGCTCTTTCCCAGATCCCATAAACCAGCAGCAATAGATGTCTTCCGTGACTTGTCCTTGACTGAAAATGGGGTGCCACATTCCCCGGTATTCTACAGCTGACTGCATCGGACCTTGTGGCGCAACGGTAGCGCGTCTGACTCCAGATCAGAAGTTTCGTTTTCAAATCACGTCGTGGTCATAAGTGGCTCCCTCTGTGTGTGGTGGCTGATGTTGCTTGCTTCTTCAAACAGGTTCATGGGTAGAATTTTTAAACGCCATCCGATCTCTAGGATGACCATGCATGTTTATGTCAACCTCTTGATTATAGATGAAAGCACTCAGGTAACAGCTCACCGACCTAATTACTATTCGGCCATCATCAGCCTACTGTAAGGTGTTTCTCATTCACGCCGCCTGTGCGTGCTGAGAAAAAAATCACGCCTGATAAGGCAGATTTAGATGTTTTCAGAATAGAAGATCAAGCTGGTCTGACAAACATAATCCTAGGTTATCCTTGGTAAAAAAGTGAAATGTTTGAAGCTTCCAGTTTTCTTCTGAAGTAGTGCGTTTATAGTTTTTCATCTTTAGATAAGAAAACTTGTGGCAATTCCATCACTTGCTTGAGCTTCATGAGCATAACACAATCTCCTACCAGTAAGTCTCAACTGGTAAATTATGGGAATCCTTGGCAAGGTGTCAGCAATTTACAATTTTCTGCTCTCGAGTATTTCTTAATCCAAGTTGGCCCTCTTGAACAAACCAAGTTGGCCCAGTTGAACGCTGCCAAATGCTCTTTTTCCCTAAGCACCAATAGACAGTAACACCTGAACAGGGACTTGAACCCTGGACCCTCAGATTAAAAGTCTGATGCTCGAGAGACGGGATTGATCCGCTCGCCGCTGTTTTGCCGTGGGAAGAGGGTAAAAAGAAGAAAAAATTGAAGAGAAAAAGGAAAAATTGAGAAAAAAAATGAAGTGAAATGAGAGTTAATACCATCTTTGCTGTTTCCCCTAGTTGTAGATGGCTAATATCATAGTAATTTTAAGATTTGAATCAAAAATGAACATTTTTATGCATTAGGCAGGGGAGGTTGTGGATCCAAAGGTCCCAGGTTCGATTCCCGAGTATGACTTTTTTTTTTTTTTTTTTACCTAAAAATCTGACAAGTGTCACAAAAATTAAAATTACAGCCTAATTAATCATAACATGAGGTTAGGTTTGTTAGGAACCTCCACTAGAGGTCACTGTTTATGTCTGTCGGTCTTGAGTAGTTCTTGTTGGTTGACTCAGTTTCCCAGAAGGCACCTCAGTCAGATGATGAATGCTCACCTGGACTGAGGTGCCTCATTAAAGCTTCTATAAATAGCAGTCTGTTTTGGGAAACTGGGTCGAGCATTGTTTGTCTGTTTGTCTATTTGCCTGTTTGTCAGTATGTTTGTCTATTTGCCTGTTTGTCAGTAGGTTTGTCTGTTTGGTTTGTTATGTTTGTTTTTGTAACTACCGTCATGTGGGCACTCCTTTTTGTTTAAGTTTATATTTCAGTTATATTGTTTTACCTTTGTTTGTCTAGGGCTCTACTGTTTGTTCTCCTTATGTTCCTTGTGTTGCTGGATTCATGGAGCTATCCTGTTTCATGTTTAGCTAGGCTGTCTCCTCCTGTGTCCTGTGTAAGTACTGTTCTGTCTTCTGGTTTAGTTTTGTGTAGCCACATGCAGGCCCAGCCGCTAGCAGGGTTAGCCGCTAGTAGGCCTTAATTGCTAGTAGGGTTAGCCCTTAGTAGGGTTAGCCTCCTGTAGGCTAGCCTCTAGGGGAATTGACTGCTAGTGGTTCTGGTCGCTAGTAGGTTAGCCGCTAGTTTGGAGTAGCCTCATGTGTGCTTTGCCTTTGTGTTCAGTTCCCCACCATTAGGTCAGTACTAACCTGGTTAGCCACTAACCCCTTTAGATACTAACCTGGTTAGGTCAGCATCCAGTGTCCCCAGCATTCCATGTAGCTACTAACCCAACTAACCACTAACCCAGCCTGTTCCATCTCTTGTCCTGTCTCCAGTCTCTCCTGTCTCCAGTCTCTCCTGTCTCCAGTCTCTCCTGTCTCCAGTCTCTCCTGTCTCCAGTCTCTCCTGTCTCCAGTCTCTCCTGTCTCCAGTCTCTCCTGTCTCCAGTCTCTCCTGTCTCCAGTCTCTCCTGTCTCCAGTCTCTCCTGTCTCCAGTCTCTGTGCTCCCAGTCCTGTCTCTCCAGTCTCCAGTCCTGTCTAGCCCTGTCTCTCCCGTCTCCTGTCTCTCCAGTCTCTAGTTCCCCTATGTGTCTTAGTTAGCTTCAGCTCCATGTTTCCTCATCCCCAGCTCTCTGTCGGTTCCCTGTGTCAGTTCCTAGTTCCCTGTGTCAGTTCCTAGTTCCCTGTATCAGCTCCTGGTTCCCTGTCAGTTCCTGGCTCCCATGTCAGCTCTTGTCCCCGTGTTGGCGCGCCGTCCCTGTTTTTCCTGAGCCCTAGTTTTAGTTTGAGTTTGTTGTTTTGGTTCCTTTGTTTGTTTTTGTCTGTTTTGAGTTTTGTTAAATAAAGACTTTTTCTGTTTGCAACACCCCTCTGCCTTCATGCCTACCTCCATGCCCACGGCAACCCCATCAGCCGGGTCTAGCCAGCACCCCCAGCTAGACCCATGACAAGGTTATTGTAAAAGTATTTGTTTGTTGTTAAATGCTTCATGTTGTCAGTGTCACACAAAAAAATGTGACTAATATAATCAAATTAATAATTAAAAGTTAAAAAGTGTAAAGCAATGCACCAGTGCATTTGCCTTCTCTATATGACTGTGACCTGCTTGAATGAAGGCAAATTCATTACAAATGAAATATTAATCTGGTGATGTATTTATAGAGAAACATTTTGGAATTTATTTCATCTTGAGTCTGTAAAAAAAGCCAAACTCTGCTTGACTCCTGTTTGTACAGATATTTCTGATAGAAATAAATCATAAAGCTTCTTTAAAAATATAATGCAAATTTATTAGCAAATTATTGTATCATTATACAGTTATATATTGCACTCATTCATTATCTTCCAGTTTCACCTTCTTGCAGTTTTTTAAAACATCCACACATGTAAAAATAAATGCTATGAAGAAATATATACAAAAAAATTTATGAATAAATACTGACTTTCTTGTCAAATTGGTGATAAAACAATAAAATCCCAGCTGCAATGTGCAACTTAGACACTATTTACACAAAGTTTTACAAAATATGTCTATTTTGTACCAGCCCTTTAATCACTGTCCATTTTGTCAATGCATAATGACTTGTGAATGTCACAGAATACGACTAAGATGGCCTCTACTAGGCGACAACAGTCTGGTCACTGGCCAGGTGATCCGATGGATCCTAAGACACAACATTCCAGGGTCCCCACATCTTGTGTAAATTCACCCTTTGTTTTTGGATGTCTAAAGTGTTCAGTGGTCAGCCGCATCTTATGCCAAGCAGAGTATGCCTCACGTTGCTTGTTGTATGGCAGAAAGTTTCAACAGAGAGCTCTGATGGTGCAGGCCTGCTGCTTGCTGAGCGTTCAACCAGTTTCAGTTCTCGGCCAGGCTCGATCCCTTCCTGGGACAGTGCTCATCCACAGCCTGGTAAATATAGCACATACTATAAAAATAAGGATACTACCACAAGCAAGAAAACAATACACATGATGCTGCATAAACTCGCACCAAAAGACCTAGCAGCTGTTGCTCAGGTGCCAGATTAGACCCAGACAGATTTTTTTTCATTTCTTTTTCAGACCCAGACTACTTATTTCATTTTGATATATACAATATTAATTTTTTTCTATATTTTTTCTAGATAGATAGAATGTTGGTGTATAATACAGAAGAACAGATAAGAATGCACAGAATAGACAGGTTGGTTGATCCAGTTCAGTCATATTAACTGTATACGTGCCTAAAAATACTCAGGGTGTACTTGTACCACAACAGATGCACTAACTGACTAAGGTTATAACACAAGTCTCATTCATATTGTGATCCAAATCTGTATGAGAATATAATCTACTGGTCTACTAACATTATGGCGTTAATGTAGTCGGGCTGCAGTTACAGGAGAGTTGTGATTATTCATTGTTTTGGCGAGTGCACAGTAATTTATTGTAAAGCATCTGATAATAATCTCATGTTAGTTAAATATGAGATTATTTTAAAGTATCTGATAATAATCTCATGTTAGTTAAATATGAGATTATTTTAAAGTATCTGATAATAATCTCATGGTAGTTAAGTATGAATGCATCACATGCCTGTTATAATGCTGTTATGCATTCCAACAGGGACTGTTACATGTTGGAATGCAAAAGAAATGCATGTGCATGCAAAAGAAACGTTTGTGTTTCTGGTCTGATCATATGCAGGGCAAATTCACCCAGGACTAACATCACCATGACCATGTGTTAAATACAGGAAAAGTGTCATTACTGTACAAATAAACTGCGAAAACAGAAGCATTAAACGCTGTAAATCACTAAAATGTACCGCTAATGTGTAACTAATGTAACTCAATGAAGTCATGTCTCCCTAAGAAACGTGAATGTTAATACAGCATTGGTCGGCAACTTTACACTAACGTTATATACTGCAAACAAACCACTTAAAGTCTATTTATCGCTGAAATCAATACCTTTTAAAGAGCAGTCTTACTGTTACGTTGAAAGAATATTTATATTCCGAACCGTTTAGAAGTTTGAATAAGTCGCGTCCAGACTGGGGGGCGGGTGCAAGCCAGAAATTTTGCAAACGGAGAAACCTGATTGGCTTCGAATTTTGCAAATGGAGACACCTGATTGGCTTTGAATTTTGCAAACGCCAGGACGTGATTTGACGGAGAGACTCGACGCGGATTGGTCAAGCTGATATTTTTGGAAGCGAGGAAAGATGACTGGCTGTGAATTATGGAGAATTTTGCAAACGGGGAAAGATGGTTGGCTTCGAATCTTGCGGAGGGGCGAGACGCGATTGGCCGGAAGAAGCAGCCGCACGGCGTCCAGGTAGCGCCATCCAGGCTCTGAAAGCAGTTTTATACATGCTTTCACAACGCTCGTCACCTGTTTGAAACATTTGAAGACACAAAGCACTTGTGAACCCTTTCAAGTGGTGAGCTTGGCCAGGACAATGTTAAACCTTCACACAGGCTGATAATGTTTGCAACATTTTGTTCGCTAACAACAGCATTTTGACCTTAAAATCCAGTGAAAAATGTTACCAGGATGACTCTTCTGAACAGACCTGCCTCTAAAGTCCTATCTTAGATAATGCTCATCCACAGTTTGAAACATTTGAAGACACAAACCACTTGTGGCCCCTTTCAAGTGGTGAGCTTAGCCACGACAATCTTAAATCTTCACATAAGCTAATAACTCTTGGAGGATTTAACCTAAGGTCAATCAAAACATTAAGATTTCTCTTTTACTCGAATGTTTGCAACATTTTGTTCCATAACAAGAGTAATTTGACCTTCACCTCCAGTGAAAAATGTTACCAGGATGATTCTTCTGAACTGCCCTGCCTCTAAAGTCCTATCTTAGATCAGTAAATGCCTTATATCACCATGGTATGGGAATTCCTTTAAAAAGATCAACATTATCAAACAAGGTTGGGCTTCTGGAAAATGAGAGCATATGACTCATTGACAAGTCTATTTCATTTCCAAACGGGGATTGACGCCACTTTGCCTGAGATTAAAAGACCAGTGCGGTACAGACTGAGAAATACAATGGCTCTTTTGCAGTTGACATTTTTCATTACATTTTCAATAGTTTTATACACACACTTTTTCAACATTCTTCTCTGATTAAATGCATTGATTACTCTGGATCATACAAAAACATCCACATCGGATCCGAGTACCTTTCAGCAATTCATGCTTTCTCAGAAAATGGACACAAGGGAGATGTCAGTAATGTATTTCTTCTGGATTTTTCCATATTCAAGAGCAGTATGTTGTGCAATCTTGGCCATGTGTAACTCGTAAAATGGAGATTAATACCACCTTTGCCACGGAGTGCCCATCATCTGCGACAAAGGCAGTTGTGAGAATAATGGCAATGATTGTCCAACACTGGTGAATTCTCATAAGCTTTCCAATCTGTGAGATGAGATTCAGATACAAGTTGTCCAAGCGTGACACTCACACAATGAGGTGAGAAGTGCCATTTGATCAAGGAAAACCCTCTTGATGTCCTCGGTGGTGTGAATCAGGCAGGATATGCTATGAGCTTTTGCTTTGTCCTTCGCACAAAAACAGCTCTTTCCCAGATCCCATAAACCAGCAGCAATAGATGTTCTCCGTGTCTTGTCCTTGAGTGAAAATGGGGTGCCACATTCCCCGGTATGCTACAGCTGACTGCATCGGACCTCGTGGTGCAACGGTAGCGCGTCTGACTCCAGATCAGAAGGTTGCGTGTTCAAATTACGTCGTGGTCATAAGTGGCTCCCTCTGTGTGTGGGGGCTGATGTTGCTTGCTTTTTCAAACAGGTTCATGGGTAGAATTTTTAAACGCCATCCGATCTCTAGGATGACCATGCATGTTTATGTCAACCTCTTGATTATAGATGAAAGCACTCAGGTAACAGCTCACCGACCTAATTACTATTCGGCCATCATCAGCCTACTGTAAGGTGTTTCTCATTCACGCCGCCTGTGCGTGCTGAGAAAAATTCACGCCTGATAAGGCAGTTTTAGATGTTTTCAGAATAGAAGATTCAGCTGGTCTGACAAACATAATCCTAGGTTATCCTTGGTAAAAAAGTGAAATGTTTGAAGCTTCCAGTTTTCTTCTGAAGTAGTGCGTTTATAGTTTTTCATCTTTATATAAGAAAACTTGTGGCAATTCCATCACTTGCTTGAGCTTCATGAGCATAACACAATCTCCTACCAGTAAGTCTCAACTGGTAAATTATGGGAATCCTTGGCAAGGTGTCAGCAATTTACAATTTTCTGCTCTCGAGTATTTCTTAATCCAAGATGGCCCTCTTGAACAAACCAAGTTGGCCCTGTTGAACACTGCCAAATGCTCTTTTTCCCTAAGCACCAATAGACAGCAACACCTGAACAGGGACTTGAACCCTGGACCCTCAGATTAAAAGTCTGATGCTCTACCGACTGAGCTATCCAGGCTCTGAAAGAGCTGCCGTCCCTCAAACAAAGCAGTTTTATCCATGCTTTCCCAACGCTCGTCACCTGTTTTAAACATTTGAAGACACAAAGCACTTGTGAACCCTTTCAAGTGGTGAGCTTGGCCAGGACAATGTTAAACCTTCACACAGGCTGATAATGTTTGCCACATTTTGTTCGCTAACAAGAGCATTTTGACCTTAAAATCCAGTGAAAAATGTTACCAGGATGACTCTTCTGAACAGACCTGCCTCTAAAGTCCTATCTTAGATAATGCTCATCCACAGTTTGAAACATTTGAAGACACAAACCACTTGTGGCCCCTTTCAAGTGGTGAGCTTAGCCACGACAAACTTAAATCTTCACATAAGCTAATAACACTTGGAGGATTTAACCTAAGGTCAATCAAAACATTAAGATTTCTCTTTTACTCGATTGTTTGCAACATTTTGTTCCATAACAAGAGTAATTTGACCTTCACCTCCAGTGAAAAATGTTACCATTTTTTTCAGAAGGATGATTCTTCTGAACTGCCCTGCCTCTAAAGTCCTATCTTAGATCAGTAAATGCCTTATATCACCATGGTATGGGAATTCCTTTAAAAAGATCAACATTAACAAACAAGGCTGGGCTTCTTGAAAATGAGAGCATATGACTCATTGACAAGTCTATTTCATTTCCAAACGGGGATTGAAGCCACTTTGCCTGAGATTAAAAGACCAGTGCGGTACAGACTGAGAAACACACTGGCTCTTTTGCAGTTGATAAAAGCATGAACTAGTTTTTCTGCATCATTTAGTGACAATATGTTTCTAATCTTGGCAATATTTCTAAGGTGAAAGAAAGCTATCCTGGTAATATTATCTACATGAGCTTCAAACAAAAGGCTGGAATCTATAATCACACCAAGATCTTTTACTGTTGCATTTGATGGGACAGAAAGGCCATCTAAAGTTACAGTGTGATCAGAAAGCTTACTTCTAGCTACTTGTGGTCCTATGACCAGAACTTCTGTCTTATCAGGATTAAGCAGAAGAAAATTAATTAACATCCAATCTCTTATGTCCTGCACACACTGCTCGATTTTAGCAAACTGGTTTTTCTCATCTGGTTTTGCTGAGACATATAACTGTGTGTCATCAGGATAACAATGAAAACTAATACCATGTTTACGAATTATGTTGCCCAGAGGAAGCATGTAAAGGGGCAGTTCCCTTAATTCCTACTACCTTTTCTAATCTGTGAAGGAGAATACTATGATCAATGGTGTCAAAAGCTGCACTGAGGTCCAGTAACACAAGTATAGTGACGCAACCCTGATCAGAGGCCCACAGGAGGTCGTTTACTACTTTAACAAGTGCTGTCTCTGTGCTGTGATGAGGCCTAAATCCTAACTGATATAGTTCATTTATGCTATTTCTGTGTAGATGTGAACATAGCTGCTGTGATACTACCTTTTCCAGAATCTTGGAGATAAAGGGAAGGTTTGATATCGGCCTGTAATTAGAAAGCTGACTGGGATCAAGGTCAGGTTTCCTGATTAGCGGTTTAATAACGGCTAATTTAAAGGATTTGGGGACATACCCACTACTGAGTGAACAGTTAATTACTTTCAACAGGGGTTCTATTATTGCTGGTACTATCTGTTTGAGAAAATGTGTCGGTATAGGATCTGATATACAGGTTGACGATTTTGAAGAAGAGATGAGTGAAAGTAGTTCCCTCGCTTCAAGGGGAGTAAAGTGTTCTAAGTTCTGATGTGATGTGGTTAGATCTTCTGAATTATTTAAATTGTCTGGTTTCAAAGCCTGAATTTTTTGCCTAATATTTATGATTTTATTATTGAAAAAGTTCATGAAATCCTCACTACTGCATGATGTTGTTGTGGAGATTTCTGCAGTGGTCTTGTTTTTAGTTAAGTTAGCTACGGTATTAAATAAAAATCTCTGGTTGTTTTTGTTATTTTCTATAAGAGGGGAGAGATACGTTGATCTAGCATCACTGAGAGCTTTTTTATAGTTCAGGATGCTCTCCTTCCAAGCTATTTTGAATACTAACAATTTAGTTTGGTGCCATTTATGTTAAAATTTTCGAGCGGTTTGTTTTAAAGCACGTGTGTGGTCATTATACCAAGGAGCGAGTTTCTTATCTCTAATCATTTTCCTTTTAACTGGAGCTACATTATCTAAGCTATAACGAAGTGCTGACTCTAGATTTTCATTCGCCTGTTCGAGTTCTGTGAAGTCAGATGGCGATCCAATCAAAGTTGATAATTCTGGAAGATTATTGATAAAGCTCTGTGCGGTATTTGATGTAAATGTACGTTTAAGGTGGAAGCGCGGTGCTGTGCGTACATTATTACTATGACACGCTTTAATCGAGACAAGGTAGTGATCTGAGATAACTTCAGACTGTGGAATTGTGATTAAATTTCCTATACTTAATCTGAAGGATAATATTAAATCTAAAGTGTGACCTGCTTTATGAGTGGGTCCTACTACAGACTGATTTATTCCTAACGAGTCCTATATATACACAAGAATGCTGTTCTCTGTAACATCTGTACCTCCACAGCTCAGGGGAATAAGATCAAGTTCCCCGGATTACTGAGTTGATACTTTGTCCCCACCTAGTGTGTCTATGTATGTACTACCAGCACTTAAACACTAAACACGAACACCTGTGATCTCCTTGTGTGTCTGACTATTTATTCCAGTCGAACCTGTAGGGCTTCGCCTGTTCACTGTTGTGCACACGTCTTTTCGTCACCTGGTTTTTGTCTAAATGTTGTGTGTTAAACGTTCTGTCTCCTCTCCCCGTCTCACTCCCAGGACTGAGCGTGTCTGCAGGTGAAGGATCCTTGGGGAAAAGGAAAATCCCTCACTAGCCGCATGGACTTTGCAAGTGCATTATTTACGTTATCGTTCTCCTCACGTGTGAGACTGTTTTCGTTCGTCCACCTGCAGACCCGGGTGGGAGGTCAGCTCCGGACCGCAGTACGCGCCCGGAGACGTTGTGTGTATTGTGAAAAAAGAAATAAAAAGGATTATACTTTGTGAATATGGAAACTGCATCTGCGTCTGATTATTCTCCAGGAGACATGATATTCTCAGAGGGTCTTCTGGATTCTCAAAATGAATATTAAAGTCTCCAGCAATTAATGCTTTGTTTACAGAAACAACAAGGTTTGAGAGGAAATCTTCAAATTCACAGAGAAACTCCGAGTACGGCCCTGGGGGTCTGTAAATGATGATTAGCGGGATCAACTGAGCTGACTTTATGTTACTATAGAGAACTTCAAACGCATTAAATTTAAATCTGTGTTTTTTTTACGATAGTCAGATTATCATTGTAAATAACTGCGACTCCTCCTCCTCTACCAGTTAGCCGAAGCTGGTGTATGTAGCTGTATCCAGGAGGACTAGCTTCATTTAGAGCTACATACTCGTCCTGTTTAATCCAGGTTTCTGTTAAACATAATATATCAAACTCCTGATCTGTGATAATTTCATTAACAATAACTGCTTTAGATGCGAGGGATCTAATATTTAACAGTCCTAGCTTCAGATCAGAGGTGCCGGCTGCACATTCAGTGTGATCTGAGTTTGTGGTATCTATGTTAATTAAATTACTAAAACAGACTTTCTGAGTCTTTCTAAATTTATGTTTATGTTTAGCTCGGGGAACAGACACAGTCTCAATATGATGAACCCTGAGTGACGACTCTATGCAGCTAGCAGACGGTTGGTTTAGCCTGTCTGTCTGCTCCCTGGCCTGGGCTCTGGATTGTCACCGATTAACTAGGCCTCTTCTGAGACTATGTGCTATACTGCAAGAAATGAGAGCAGCACCTTCCCGAGTGGGATGGACACTGTCCCGCCCTAACAGGCCAGTTTTGCCCTCAAAGGTCTTCCAATTGTCTATGTAGCCCATGTTGTTTTCGGAGCACCACCTGGACATCCAGCGTTTCAGCGACCATAACCTGCTGTAAGCTATGTCGCCACGTCTCATTGGGATGGGACCAGAGCAAACTACTTCTTCGGACATCGCCTTCGCTATTTTAAACACCTCTGTAAAGTTATGCTTGCTAACCTCTGACT
This sequence comes from Clarias fuscus, assembly GCA_030347435.1. Lineage (NCBI taxonomy): Eukaryota > Metazoa > Chordata > Actinopteri > Siluriformes > Clariidae > Clarias > Clarias fuscus. The sequence continues at coordinate 2,243,495 of CM059209.1, read as the reverse complement.
GATGAAGCCATATATCATTAGCTCCAGCATGCACCACTATCTTAGAGAACCTATGCTGTCCTAGAGCCCTAAGATTACCTGCTATGTCCGGTGCTCTGGCTCCCGGGATACACCTGACCACTGCCGCTGGCGCCCCTAAAGGCCTGGCTAATTTCACATGTCTCAGTATAGAGTCTCCTATAACCAGAGCTCTTTCAGGTTTCTCAGCGGGTGCATCACTGAGGAGAGCGAACCTGTTGGACACGTGAAGCGCAAAAGAGGTGTGCTCCGTTGGGCTAGCCTTAGCGTTAACTTTGGCTGAACGAGTATGCCGCCGAGTCGTCACCCACTCGCCCCGCTGTGAAGGCTCTACTGCCGGAGTCGGGGGATGATTATCTCCACCTGTGGCACCCAGACTTTCCGCTACAGGATTAACACTGCTCTCGCGCTCTCTAACCCTCTCTAAAGTCTGGATGCGCTCCTCTAATGCTACTATCTTCTCCGTCAGGGTGCTAACTAACACACACCTATCACAAATAAAATTGTCACTAATGACGGAGGAAGAATGTCTAAACATCCTGCACTACACACACTGAGCGAGCTGAATGGTAGACATAATAACGAACCTTTATGCCGGAGTTACTTGCTGATGGATTCGCTTTTTGTTGGTCAGATGATAGGCGTGTTCTCTCAAAAAGCGCAAAAAACTGATAAAGTCCAGTAGTGTTAAAGCGTAAAAACTAGTTTGTTATTTAGAAAAAATGGGAAAAATATATAATTATAAAAAACTAAACAAAATATAATCTAAAACGTTGTTACAAACAGACGAGGAACTTTTGTGGGAACAACACGAAAAACCCAATACGAAAAAGTGAGAAAGTCCAGTATCCATGAATAGAGTGTGGTGGTTAGTCCCAAGTTGCTGAGCTTGCCGACTAGTTTGTGGCATACTATTGTATTAAATGCAGAGCTAGAATCTACAAATAACATACTAACATATGTGTTGGGATGCTCCAGGTGAAACAGGCTTGTATACTGTGCGATTGAGATTACATCCTCCTTTGATCTGTTACTACAGTAAGCAAACTGATGGCTGTCCAGATCAGTGGGAATGTTGGCTTTTCGGACGTGGGAAAGGACAAGCCTCTCAAAGCACTTCATGATAATTTGTGTCAGAGCAACTGGGCGATAGTCATTCAGCACTGAAACAATGGTTGTGGATTTGAAGCATGTAGGGTCTACAGCTTTCTGCAGGGACAAGTTGAAGATGTTGGTGAACGGGCCTCCGAGTGGCGCAGTGGTTAAAGCGCTCGCCCTATCATCCGGAGATCGCCAGTTCGAATCCCGGGTGGTGCTGTGACCTCTCGCAGCCGGAGGTCTAGAGAGAGCTGATTGGCCGAGCTCTCTCAGAGGGGAGGGATGAGAGGTACTTAGTGCTCCCACATTAATCACGGCTCTACAGCCAGTCAGGGGCGTCTGTGAGCTCGCGCAACGGAGGGAGCGGATAGCGCTGTGTGTTACGCCGCCTCCAACGGTGCGCGAGCGAGCAGTTCGAAAAGATGCGGTCGGCTGGCGTCACGTGGTTCGGAGGAAACACGTGATAGTCTTCGGCCCTCCCGGCTGAGTGGTAGTAGTAGCCTTAATGTGGGAGCCCCCTAGTGACGGGGAGGAATTGGACACGACTAAATCAGGGAGAAAATCGGGGAAAAATCCAAAAAAAAAAAAAAGAAGATGTTGGTGAACACTCCCGCTTGTTGGTCAGCACATGACTTCAGTGTGCAGCCTGGCACCATGTCTGATCCTGCTGCTTTGTTGATGTCAATCCTCCTTAGAGTTGATCTCCCCTGATGACATTTGAAGACGAGTACCGTCTCCTCTGTGGGTGATGGTGCTGTCTGAGTTTCAGTTGTAAAATCAGCACTACAGTATCCCTCAGATACTGCAGAGTGAGACCATTTAATGCTTTATACGTCAATAGTAGTATTTTAAAATCGGATTGGATTGGATCGGAGGATTTGCAATGTCGTGTCACCGACCCTACTTGGGGTTCTTTCTTTACTGCCAATCTTGGCAAAAAGTCCAGTGATGGCTCAACCACAATAGCACTTTGGTGCTGACAGGTGTTTATTGTGAAAAAAAGGTGCTCAAGTGGTCCAAACAGTGTACAAAAAAAGTGAGGAAAAGAAAATAATAAATAAAGAAACCAAACAATAATTTACAAAATATATACAAAAATTTACACTCCAACTCAGCTCTCTCAATTATCACAAATTCTACCTCTACTCTCATCAACTCCAACCAACAACCCTCCTCTTGGCCTCAGCCGATGATAGCCTTATATGTAGGAGGCTCCGCCTCCTGGAATATACCATCCAAATTTTCCCCTTGTCCCTTTTTACCCACACACATGTCAGAGACAGTTAAACAGAAACAGCATTTCTACAAAATCATACTCCTCAATATTTAAACATATAAATATATTATTAATATGCAGAAATGCCTAAATATAGAATTATATAAATATAACCCCTCTGGGTAAACATTGAATGGTTTTTCCCCCTGATTCAGCAGTAACGCGCATGCTCAGGGTGGGAAATCCGCGTATATCAACCCGAGAGCCCTCAGGACTCGGTTTCCCCTAATGCCCTGGTGATGACGCTGACGCAATCAATTGCAGTACCCGGAAGACTCCAGTAAGGAAACTGAACTTGTGCCGCAACAAACAATAAACAATCAATCTCTTTTAACCGAGACAGCGTTTGTGTTGTGTATGTATCAACTGTAATAGGTATGATGTATAACTGATATATAACTGATGTATAAATATGTTTGTATATATATATATGTGTGTGTGTGTGTGTGTGTGTGTGTGTATGCTGCCGTAAATTCGTAGCGCAGATGTGTGCACCCATCCGCGCTAGCTTCTTGCCTCAAATGAGTTGTGTATGTGTGCTGTAGCTGACCGTGGTGAGCTCCTTGTGACATCACCTCCCTCTTCTCAAAGATTGCCAACCTCCCTCAACATTGGCAATCGGGACAAATAGTCGGCGGTCACGTTTCTGGACCCCGCTCGGTGTCTTACCTGGAACGTGACGGGTTGCAACGTTAAATACCATCTGGTAACACTGGAATTGGTGTCCTTCATCGTGATGATCCATGTCAGTGCACGATGGTCTGTTTCCAGTTTAAACTCCCTTCCCAGGAGGTAATAACGTAGACCTTCCAGGGCCCACTTGATTGCAAGGCCCTCCTTTTCAATGGTAGAGTACCTCACCTCTCTGGGTAACAGCTTTCTGCTCAGGTATAATATGGGTCTCTCTTCCCCTTCTTCACCTTGAGCAAGTACCGCTCCCAGCCCTACTCCTGAGGCATCTACCTGTAAAATGAAGGGTTTCTCAAAGTCTGGGCTTCGCAGCACAGGTGAGGAGCACAAATAGTCCTTCAGTGCATAGAAGGCCTTTTCACAATCCTCCGTTCACTGTACTGGGTTCTTTGCTGCTTTTGCCGTGAGGTTGGTAAGAGGTGCTGCAACAGTCGCAAAGTGTGGTATGAACCTTCTATACCACCCCACTAGCCCCAAATATGACCTCACATGCTTCTTGGTGATGGGTTTTGGACTGTTTTTGATCGCCTCTATCTTGTCGATCTGTGGCCATATTTTTCCAGACCCCAAGAGATACCCCAAATAGCGGGTTTCCTGTTTCGCCCATTCACATTTGGTGCTGTTTAATGTGAGTCCAGGTTCTGCAATTTTACCTAATACCAGTCTCAGGTGGGCAAGATGTTCAGCCCAGGTAGTACTATAAATGACTACATCATCGAGGTATGCTGCACAGTAGTTTTCTGTACCTCATAGGCCCTGGTCCATTAATCGCTGGAAGGTGGCTGGTGCCCCATGTAGCCCAAAGGGCATTACCGTAAACTGGTATAGAACAATTGGAGTCCGGAATGCTGTGTAGGGCCTTGAGTCTTCCTGCAGGGGAACCTGCCAATATCCTTTACAGAGGTCTAGGGTGGTTATATATTTTGACTTTCCTATCCTCTCCAGCAGGTCATCTATTCTTGGCATGGGGTAAGCATCGAACTTTGAGACTGCATTCAGTTTCCTGAAGTCCAGACAGACCCTTAAGCTCCCATCTTTCTTTGGCACAATAACGATTGGGCTGCTCCACTCACTTACCGATGGCTCAATTACACCCAATCTCTGCATGGTCATAATTTCCGTCTTTAGGGGCTTCACCCACCTTTCAGGCACTCTGTATGGTCGCTGTCTGATGGGTGTTGGATCTTTGAGGTGGATTGTATGCTTCAGTGCTTGGGTTCTGCCTGGTTTCTGGGTGAATAGTGCTGGAAGATCCCCAAACAGCTGTTTCAGTTCAGTAACTTGCTTTGCTTTTAGGTGGTTAAGATTCACCGGTCCTTCTTGCCTTACAGGCGAGATCTCACTCTCCAGGTCTTCTACGTCTTGTACCTGACGAATCAGGAACACCTCAGTGCAAGGACTGTCTTTTTCCCTCCACTCTTTTAACAGTGGAGGGAATGGACTTCATAGGTGACCTGCCCCATCTGCCTGGTGATTGTATATGGTCCTTGCCACTTTGCTAAGAGTTTGCTTGCAGAGGATGGTAGTAACAACAACACCTTCTGTCCCGGTTTAAACTCACGATGTCGAGCATGCTGGTCATACCATTGTTTCTGTCACGAACTAACCGGAGATGAATCAGAAGACTAGCAGTTAGCCCTGTAGCGTGGATGGTAAACCCAAACGCGGAAGTAGCGCGAGCAGGCAGGATAACCACGCTGGTTATTATTAGAACTCTCCCGAAGCAAGAGCAAGAGTTTACACAAATAAACCCGCGCTCTAAATACACACACCCAATCGGAAGCGATAACCCAAGAAAGTGAGTACTCACGTTTAGACGAGCGAGGCGTTGCCAATAGAATGGGCAAAACTCAATGACTGAGCAATGTGAAGCGCCATCTTGTTTCCTTTTATGCTTCCTGAAACCTGACCATATTACTTCCGGGTCCTAGTGCCGGTCATGTTACGAGTGTGCCTCTTCACGATACTTCTCCAGCCGGTCCCTCATTTCCAGGATGTAACTTATGATACCCTTCTCCCGGGTTTCGGATGTTGGTTGCTCCCAGCATTTCTGAAGCAGGTCTAAAGCATCTTTATTAGCATTCTTTTTAGGGTCTGATTGTATCTTTCCACCAAGCCATCTGTCTGTGGGTGATATGGGCTGGTCTTGATGGCACTAATCCCAAGCTGCTGGTGGAGCTGCTTCATCAGGCGTGATGTAAAATTGGTTCCTTGGTCTGTTATAATCTCATCTGGGATGCCTACCCTGGAGAATAACTGCACCAGTGCGCTAATGATTTTAGGCGTGGTAATAGAGAGGGAACGCTTCCAGGAATCTGGTTGCATAATCACACACTACCAGGATATATTGGTAGCCAGAACTGCTCTTCTCTAATGGCGCCACAATGTCCATAGCAATGCGGCAGAACGGAGTTGAAATAACAGGTAAGGAATGGAGAGGAGCTCGGTCAGAACGACGAACCGTACTAGTTTTCTGGCAGACTGGGCATGTGGTGCAATATTTCTTTACATCAGTGTACATTGATGGCCAAAAGAACCGTGAACTGACTCTAATGTACATCTTCTGATGCGCTAGGTGTCCTGACCATGGAATGGTGTGTGCAAGATGTAACACAATAGAGCGGCAACAGGCAGGAACAATTAACCGTTTACAATACACATTATCTTTGACATACAAAATGTTATTGTCAAGGTAAAAGGTCTCCCCCACGTTAGTACATTTCCCCGTATGTGCACACTCAAACAATGGTTTTAGCGTTACATCTGCTGCTTACAGTTCACTAATATTGTCAGGTACATCCCAATTCACACATTCCAGCCCACTTACATCATCTTTTTTTATGGGTGTCCCCAGGTACTTAGCTAGCCATCGTTGCTGCCTCGTCTTCCTAGGCCCCTTGCTCCCCCCTTCACATAAACTGTCCAACATTTCTGGCAAAGACTGCTGACCAGCTTTGGCCTGAGCTCTAGTCACAAAAGGACATGACCGCTGTTCTGCTGTAGTTGCTTTAGAACTACCATTAGGTTCACCATCACCCTTTTTTAGCAACTCTATTAAAATAGGCATGTCCCTCCCCAAAACCATGTCAGCTGGCAGTTTTTCTACCACCCCCAACTTTAGCAAAAACCGAGCATCATTCACTGCTACTGTTACCTCAACCACTGGGTAAGACCTTTCATCACCATGTACACGTTGAATCACAGTTGATGCAGTATAATCAGTATTAGAGTCCAGAACATGACATTTCTTGATCAGCGAAACAGCACTACCTGTATCTATCAAAGCATGTAACTCTTTACCATTAGCCAATACCTTGCATACACTGTAAAAAAAAACGGTTGTAAATCCATAAATTTTACGGTAAAAAAGTGGCAGCTGTGGTTACCAGAATTTTACCGTAAAAAATACGGTAGCACCGTTATTGCACTGTAAAAAAAAAAACAAAGCATAAATTTGACAGTAAAAAAACAGCAGCTGTGGTTGCCAGAAGTTTACTGTAATTGTTCTTTTTTTCAAGTCTGACCGGGAATCAAACCCAGACTCTGGAGGTGCAAAGTGACAGTGCCAATCACTACACTACCATGCTTGCTAGGCAACTGTTGTCATTGTTGGACTTCCTCGGTTTCCCCACGTCCCCTCGCACGACTTGCACTCGAGCAACGACAACACTTATGTAGCAAGCATGGTAGTGTAGTGGTTATCACTGTCGCCTTGCACCTCCAAGGTCTTGGTTTGATTCCCGGCTAGGCTTGAAAAAAGAACAATTAAAATCCGTAAAATATGCCACATAATGAGTGCTACTGTGTTTTTAAAAGTAAACTTCTGGCAACCACAGCTGCCGTTTTTTTATCGTAAAATTTACGTTTTTTTTTTTTTTACAGTGCAATAACGGTGCTACCGTATTTTTTACGGTAAAATTCTGGTAATACTGTCTTTTTTACAGTGTACCATTCGGTCCTCCACCTTGTTTATATCAGTGTCCAAGTCCCTAGGCACATAGCATACTCCGGCTAACTTGGGCTTACGCACCGGGCATACAGCAGCTTTATGGCCAGGCTGCTGGCAGTAAAAACACACAAAGTCTTTCTTTGTAGAGTCTTTTTCTGCTTTACCCGCCCCAGACCCCACCAGCTTACCTCGAGTGTCCAGTCTGTCTCTGCTGGCTGTGCTGGGGTTTACCTGGCGCCGTGCTGACAGTTCCTTGCGGTCGTTGGTGTACTGCTGTGCCAGCTTTGCTGCAGGTTCATGTTCTCGTACCCAGGTCCTTACCTCCGGTGGGAGGACACGTAGCATTTGTTCAAGGATGATCACCTCCCCGACCTCTTCTTTGCTGCAGCTTTCGGGCCGGATCCACCTCCTGTAGAGGCCCTTCAGATGGTGGTAGGTCTCTGTCGGCGACTCTCCAGGTGGTACACTGCACTGCCGGAATCGCTGACGGTAGGTTTCGGGTGAAATGTCAAACTTTTGCAGCAGCGCTGCCTTCAGGTCCTGGTGTACGTTGGAACTCTCCTCATCCATCGCTGTATATGCCTCCAGTGCTCGTCCCGTCAACAGGGGTACCAGCCGACACGCCCATTCTTCTTCTGGCCACTGCTACGTTCTGGCCAGTCGCTCAAAGCGAAGAAGATAGTTCTCGATATCCTCCCCAGGCTGATACTGGGGCATTTTTGGGTCTTTCCTCCACCCACGGCTGTCGCTGGGTGAGGCGTCTGCTGATGTGGCAGGCCGTGGACATGGAGCAGGAGTCGGCAGAGCAAGCATGGAGTGCTCTGTGTTCGCTGAGTTGGGGGTCCGTAACTGGGAGGCATCTGGACCGACCACTGGGGCACTCTGTAAGGTTTCCCTTAAACCCCGAAGTTCCTGTAGCAGCCCCTCCTCTCTGGACTGCTGTGCCACCAGGAAACTCCTTAGCAGCGCCACCATCTCTGCTTCAAGTGCCCTTCCTCTGGTCCCACTCGCCTCTAAGTTTTCCTCCTCCTCAACTGTGTCCCATGCTGCATCCTCTTCCTGCAGGGTAGACTTTACTTGGGACCTCAGTCCTGTACGGTGCTTGATCACTGACCTCTTCTTGCGGCTGGCCATCCCACTTCTGACACCACTTGTCACGGAGGCTTTGCAATGTCGCGTCACCGACCCTACTTGGGGTTCTTTCTTTACTGCCAATCTTGGCAAAAAGTCCAGTGATGGCTCAACCACAATAGCACTTTGTGCTGACAGGTGTTTATTGTGAAAAAAAGGTGCTCAAGTGGTCCAAACAGTGTACAAAAAAAGTGAAGAAAATAAAATAAAGAAAGAAAGAAACCAAACAATAATTTACAAAATATATACAAAAGTTTACACTCCAACTCAGCTCTCTCAATTATCACAAATTCTACCTCTACTCTCATCAACTCCAACCAACAACCCTCCTCTTGGCCTCAGCCGATGATAGCCTTATATGTAGGAGGCTCCGCCTCCTGGAATATACCATCCAAATTTTCCCCTTGTCCCTTTTTACCCACACACATTTCAGAGACAGTTAAACAGAAACAACATTTCTACAAAATCATATTCCTCAATATTTAAACATATAAATATATTATTAATATGCAGAAATGCCTAAATATAGAATTATGTAAATATAACCCCTCTGGGTAAACATTGAATGGTCCCCCCCCCCCCCCCCCCCCCCCATATATATATATATATATATATATATATGTGTGTGTGTGTGTGCTGCCGTAAATTAGTAGCGCAGCTGTGTGCACCCATCCGCGCTAGCTTCTTGCCTCAAATGAGTTGTGTATGTGTGCTGTAGCTGACCGTGGCGAGCTCCTCGTCACAATGCGAAACTTCCAATGCAGTGTGGATAAGATAGGGGTGATGTGCTCATCTGTTCTAGTGAGGACTCTAGCTGCTGCATTCTGAACTAACTAAAGTTTATTTATGCACCTAGTTCAAGTCAAGTCTAGTCAAGTAGGCTTTAATTGTCATTTCAACCATATAAAGTACAGTACACAGTGAAACGAAACAACATTCCTCCAGGACCAAGGTGCTACATATATGCAAATAACATAAATTAACAACACAACATAAATTCACATCACAACATAACAAACTAACAACGTAATGACAGATTTAGAATTTTTTTTTTTTCAAATAAGTTTTATTGAAAGACAAAGATTAGGTGATGGATTAACATGGTTACAAAGTTTGAGTCTTTTTTTTTTCTTATACAAACACAATTGAAACTAGAGGAAAGCAATAACAATGATAATAATAATATAAAGAATAACATAAAATAGTGACAATAGTAACAATAATAAAATAAATAAAATTACAAAAAAAAGAGGAGGAAAAAAATAAATAATAAATAATAATAATTCACAAACCCGTCCTCACCAAACCTGTTTAGTTAAAATATAAAAGTATGATGAAACATTAAAGTATCGCATTAACAAATAATGTATTAGTCTGTAGAGTTTCAGCCAAGATAACAGAGAAAAGGATGCCATATTTTGTCAAACTGCTCCAATTTGCCCTTCAAACAGTATCTAATTTGTTCCAAATGTAGAGTGGAAATCATTTCTCCAAGCCATAACTTGAGTGTAGCAGCCTCCTTTTTCTTCCAGAACAGTAAGAGTAACTTCTTGGCTGTAATTAAACTATATGCTAACAGTTTGTGCTGTGCTCTTGATAACGAATGTGTATGTTCAGAAAGTCCCATAATAATAAGTTCTAGCTGTATTTGCTGTCCAAACATTTCTGAAAGGACATCAGAAATTCCATTCCAATAACTCTGTATCTTGGAGCACGAGATAAAGCTATGGGACAAATCAGCATCTACAAAATTACATTTGTCGCAAAGAGGGGAGATATTTTGGAAAATTCTATGCAGTTTCTTTTTTGAATAATGCAATCTGTGAATAATTTTAAACTGAATAAGGTGATGTCTAGAATTGATGGAGTGTTCATTAATATCGTTTAAGCTCTTCTGCCATGTTTCATCAGAGATTTTCACTCTTAGTTCTTTCTCCCACTCTTCCTTAAGAAGTATAGTAGAAGGAGAATCAAAGGATTGTAGGAGATCACAAATTATTAATAATGCCTTTTTACTTCCTTCGATCGTTTACTTCGATAACTCAGGACCGGAATCCCCTACAGTCTACCTGAGCCTCCGGGAACAAACTGGACTCATTTTTATTTTTAAAACATCTCCTGTTATACTGAACTTCCAGTCTTACACATTATTATGCTGAGCAATTCCTGCTATCCGTTATCACCCAGATGAGGATGGGTTCCCTGTTGAGTCTGGTTCCTCTCAAGGTTTCTTCCTATTACCATCTCAGGGAGTTTTTCCTTGCCACCGTCGCCCTCGGCTTGCTCATCGGGGACAATCTTGTCATTTTGATTCATATACATTACATAAAAACTTACTTCTTTTTATTGTGTAAAGCTGCTTTGCGACAATGTCAATTGTTAAAAGCGCTATATAAATAAAATTGACTTGACTTGACTTGACTTCCTTTACTGCGATCAAGACACTTATCAATAACCGATGGTGATATATTATCTGATGGAAAATTATAAAATTTCTGTTGGATCTGACTAAATGACATCAAAATACCGTCCATGAAAAGGTCCCCAATGTAACGTATACCCATTTCTTTCCATTGCACAAAAGTCCCATCCAGTTTTGATGGTATGAATGGTGGATTCTTAGAAATGGGTAATTAACTGAAATTAATCTAATGTAAGAAGCCCAGTAATAAAGGCGAAAATCAGGAAGTGCCAGACCACCCTCTTGTTTAGATTTACACAGATGTGCTTTCTTTACTCTATGGTTTTTATATCCCCACAAAAAAGGAAGAATAATAGAATCTAATTGCTTAAAGAAGGATTTAGGTAAAAAGATTGAAACATTCTGGAATAAGTAAAGTATCTGTGGTAAGAATATAATTTTAATTGCATTTATTCTGCCAAGCAGAGAAATCTGTAGTGTTTTCCAGAACTGTATATTAGCTTGCAATTTGGAAATTAAAGGGGTAAAGTTGGCTTTTAAAAGTGAAGAGTATTTATTGGTTACTACAATTCCTAGATAAGTGAATTGTTCTAGTGAGAGTTTAAATGGAGAAGATTGTATTGAAGACAGATCTTTTAATCATACAGGCATTAATTCACTTTTACTTAAATTAACCTTGAATCCTGAGAATGTCCCAAAAACGTCATTAGTGTCTAGAATAATCGGCAGACTTACATGGGGCTTGGTGATATATAACAGGATATTGTCTGCATATAAAGATATTTTATTAACTGTATTTAAGGTGTTAAAGCCATGAATAGAAGGATCAGAACGAATGGACTGAGCAAGGGGTTCCATGGTTAGCGCAAATAAAAGAGGAGAGAGGGGGCAACCTTGCCTAGTCCCTCTTCGAAGATTGAAGGAGCCAGACAGAGTATTATTAGTTAAGACTTGTGCTGTAGGATTTTTATACAGGATTTTAGTCCAATTTATAAATTTATCACCTAAGCCAATTTTTTTTTAATACTCCAAAAAGAAAGTGCCATTCAACACGGTCAAAAGCTTTTTCAGCATCGAGAGTTATAATTACCAGATTGTCTTGAATTGCTTGGTGTTGGTACATTATGTTAAATAGGCGCCTGGTATTCTGTGAGACATTCCTACCGGGAATGAATCCAGTTTGATCAGGATGAATCAGACCAGTCAGTAATCAACCAAGTCTATTTGCAAAGATTTTTGAAAGTATCTTCTGGTCAACATTAAGGAGAGAGATTGCTCTGTATCCTTCTACCTCCTCTGTATTTTTTCCTTTTTTTGGGGATAACAGTTATGATCGCTTCATTGAATGTTGGTGGTAGTCCAGTCACTAATGCACTCTTCAGTGTTCTGAGTAGGTAGGGGGAAAGTACGTCATTAAATTGTTTTGTATAACTCAGAAGGCAAGCCATCTGTGCCTGGAGTTTTACCACTCTTTAAGGAATTTATTGAACCCTTTAACTCCTCTAAGGATACATCCCTATCAAGGGAATCGCGATCAAAGTGTGGGGAGATTACATTTATTTAGAAACTTATCCATATCTTGTAGGTCAATGCAAGAGTTAGAGGAGTATAAGATTGAGTAGAATTCCGTAAAGCAGTTATTTATATCTTTAGATGAGGTACATTGTGCTCCCAGTTTTGTTTTAATCTTATGGATTGTCTTATCATTTTCTAATTTACGTAACTGTCTTACAAGTAATTTATGAGGCTTATCCCCGAATTCAAAATATTTCTGTTTTATAAAAGTAAATGATTTATTTAATTTATCTGAAACAATTTTATTATACTCATATCTTCATTGTAGAATTTTTTTGTGTAATTCTAACAAGGGATTTTGGGCATTTTCATTATCTAACTGATGAATTTGTTTTGACAGGTTTAAGAGATTTACTTTATTCTGTTTATTTTTAGACGCCTGATAAGAGATAACACATCCCCTTATGAAGGCTTTCAGTGTGTCCCAAAGCAGTCCAGGTGAAACTTCAGGAGTATCATTATTTTCAAAAAAGATTTCCAATTGTATAAGCATATAATCACAAAATTTAGGATCATTAACAAGTTGAGGATCCATCCTCCACACACGAGGTAAGAATGTTATGTTATTAAAGGCAAGTTCAAATGTGATCGGGGCATGATCTGAGATTAGTATGTCATGAATCTTACTATTCATGACATAGGAAATTAATTTGTTTTCTACCAAAAAATATTCAATACGTGTATATACATTGTGAACTTGAGAATGAAACGTATAATCTCTCTCTGTGGGATGAAAAAGTCTCCATAGATCTGCTAAATTAGAATTATTAATAAATGTATTCAAAAAGTTCCTTGAGTTAGATTGAGGGGCTCTCTTAGATGATCTGTCCAGATATGCATCCAAGACACAATTAAAATCCCCCCCAATGACAAGATTAGTTTGAGATGTATTAGTAATGAGAGCAAAAACTTTCCGGAAAAAATCTGGATTGTCAAAATTTGGAGCATAGTCATTCACTAGGGTGAAAGGAAGTGAATGTATCTCACCAGATAATATAATGTACCGACCTTCTCTGTCTGTTTTCAAGATTAGTGGTTTAAATGGCACACCTTTTCGTATTAGAATAGCGACCCCTCGAGCTTTAACAGAAAAGTTGGATTGAAATATATTTCTTATCCTGCATTTCAACTTGTCTTTGGAATCACATTTCAGGTGTGTTTTCTGTAAAAAGATTACATCCGCAGAAAGTGATTTTAAGTGTGACAGTACCTTACTTCTTTTAACAGGATGATTTAATCCTTTCACATTCCACGAAGCAAAAACAAGCCCTTGTCTTAGAAGATACAAAGGAGAGACAACAATAGACAACAAAGTGCATGTGCAAATGTGCAAACAAAGAGCTACAGAATGACAAACACAACAATGTAACACGTTACAAGTTTTTTTTAAAGAGTGATGAGGTATGGGTTGAGGTAGTGGGAAGAGCAGCAGTAAACAATTGACATTTCTGAAGTAGCAACAATGATTTAAAAAAGATATAAAAAATATATTGTGTGCAAATAGCAAAGTAGAATAAATATTGTGCAAATAATGCAAGAGCAGTTCAGGTAGGTGGGTATGAACCGTTTTGAGATGGCTGCAGATCAGGGTGATTGTGCATGTGTGTGTTTATTAGTTCAACAATTCACAATAAAAGTTCAAAATATCAGTTGAACAATCAGACAGTAAGCCATTAAAATAGTCCAACCTAGAATTTAAAAAAGCATGAACTAGTTTTTCTGCATCATTTAGTAATAATATATTCCTTATCTTGGCAATATTTCTGAGGTGAAAGAATGCTATCCTGGTAATATTAGAACTTAACATTCAGAGAACCCTCTGCTTTGCACTCGATAGTTAGATTCCAGTCTAATATTTGTTGGTTCGAAAGTGTTAAATAGTAGGGCAGAGACAAGGGGGTCATAAATGGGAGGCTTAATGAGAGAGGGATGGATGGAAAGTTATAAGAAGTTAAACAGAAATTAATAACTGATATGGGGATGGTTCACCTCACCTCTGCTTGTCAGCGAGTCCTGGTATCGACCTTGTGTGTGATTGGGAGGGATGAAGTTTACACTAATCAGGCTGTTATTACACCATTGCATTGCACTCTGAGTAAATTCTGTCTGAAGCTGAATGGCACTCTGGATAAGCAGGATGTTGGTAACCTCGAGCACCCAGGCTAGAAATGTACCGGTCACATTTGGTTTGTGATGCAGCTTCCTGGATACTGGAGTCTATGGGCAGAATAAAGATTTATATTATCATAATGTTATGTTATGCCTTTCACAATCTACCAAGTTCTTCGGTCATTTGATCAAAGTATCCGGAAACATGGCCTTGAGTTTTCTAATGTGTTCGTAAAGTGTCTCCCCTTACTAAACTAAAAGTTCCAACTGTGGTTGATTGATTGATTCTCGAATTCTGATATCTGTGACAATTCTGCCATGATGTGGTGGAGCATTATCATCTGTGAACAGAAAGTTGGGGGTGTGCTGGTGGAATTGGGGCATGATGATGGGTTCTATGATGTCTCTGAGGTAAGAACATGCCGTGACTGAGCCATCCACAATAACCAAATCTGTTTTGCACTGACTGGTGATGCCTGCCCAGACTGTTTCACCTCCAACAACTAAGCAAACCCTGGGGACCATATTGACCTCAGCGTATCGCTCAACTCGCCTTCTCCAGCAACGGTGATCCGACACTCATCAGTGAATAGGACGGTAGGCCATTGCTGCATTGTCCAGGTCACATGGTCTTGTGCCCATTGCAAATGTTCACGGCGGTGTCTTGGTGTCAGTGGAGTCACCTGAAATGGTCGTCTGGCATTCAAGCCAAAGCGGTAGAGTCGGTTGTGAATGGTTTGTCTGGAAATCCTAGTACCCCTCACATCTTGGCCTGCAGCTGTGTGGAAGTTGCATAACGATGTCTGAGTGCATAGGTCCTTAGGTACTGGCCATCGTTGCGGTCTGTCACTCGTGGGGCTCCACTCCTGGGTCTGTCATAACCGCTGCCAGTAGTTCTGTGTCTTGATGAAAGTCTGCTGATGACACTTTGAGGCAGACCAAGTTCACGAGGATCATCTGACTGCCTGCCACCGACCCAAAGGTGCGGAATGGCCAGGTGGCGCTGCTCGTCCGTTAAGTGACGTCATGTGTTCATGGGCGTTTGAATGATGAACTTGACTTACTGACAATACCAGCTTTTTACAACCCCAGAATGTTTAAATTGATGCCACATTGAAAAGGGTTTTTTTTCATGCAGCAAAGCTTTCATGCTGCTTTCAGATAATTTCCTATAAGATATATATTCCTATTGTCATGGGTCTAGCTGGTGGTGCTGGCTAGACCCGGCTGATGTTGCCGTGGGCATATGGGTAGGCATGAAGGCAGAGGGGTGTGCGAACGGAAATAGTCTTTATTTAAACTCAACTCAAAAACAGACATAAACAAACAAAGGAACCAAAACAACAAACGTAAACTAAAACTAGGGCTCAGGAACAACAGGGACGGCGCGCTAACATGGGGACAAGAACTGACATGGGAACCAGGAGCTGACACAGGGATCTGACAGAACCGGGGATGAGGAAACATGGAGCTGAAGCTAACTAAGACACATAGGGGAACTAGAGACTGGAGAGACAGGAGACAGGGCTAGACAGGACTGGAGAGACAGTACTGGAGACTGGAGAGACAGGACTGGAGACTGGAGAGACAGGACTGGGAGCACGGAGACTAGAGACAGGAGACTAGAGACAGGAGACTAGAGATGGAACAGGCTGGGTTAGTGGTTAGTTGGGTTAGTAGCTACATGGAATGCTGGGGGCACTGGATGCTGACCTAACCAGGTTAGTATCTAAAGGGGTTAGTGGCTAACCGGGTTAGTACTGACCTAATGGGGGGAACTGAACACAAAAGGCTAAGCACACATGAGGCTATTCCAAACTAGGGGCTAACCCTACTAGCAATCAAGTCCTAGTAGCGGCTAACCCTGCTAGCGGCTAGGCCTGCATGTGGCTACACAAAACTAAACAGACAAAGAACTAGACCAGAAGACAGAACAGTACTTACACAGGAGGAGACACAGCCTAGCTAAACATGAAACAGGATAGCTCCATGAATCCAGCAACACAAGGAACATAAAGAGAACAAACAGTAGAGCCCTAGACAAACAAACAAAGGTAAAACAATATAACTAAAATATAAACTTAAACAAACAAAAAGGAATGCCCACATGACAGTAGTTACAAAAACAAACAAACAAACAAACAAACCAGACAAACAAACCTACAGACAAACAATGCTCGACCCAGTTTCCCAGAACAAACTGCTATTTATAAAGACTTTAATGAGGCACCTCAGTCCAGGTGAGCACTCATCACCTGACTGAGATGCCTTCTGGGAAACTGAGTCAACCAACAAGAACTACAGACATCGGGACAGTGACCTCTGGTGGAGGCTCCTAACACCTATAATATATGTATCAAGTACTAATGTTTGGAAATGTGATTTTTTTTTTTTTACTGGCTTTTGCACGTTAATATATATACTTGTGTAAAATACTCAGCAGATCAGTGAAAAAATCTGTAAAAGCAATCAGTTTCACACATATTATCTAATGGATTAAATATTTAATTAACACAAGTTCTTTTGGACAGGATAGTTCAAACTTTGCTGCGTCAGAATTTCTGTTCCCTGTTTGTTTATTTGGTATTTGATCTAAAAATTTATCATCTCTTTCTCTCTCTCTTATTATTGTCTTTCCCAGATATTTACCAGTAAATTAATTTAAGTTAAACTGAGAATTTGAAGATGCCAACACAACACTCTGTGGGTTAGCAATTTATGCAGCATTTATTTTGTTAGTATTTTAGTTTCAGGTAATTTTTCCGCGACACTAAAACCCAATGCATATAATTATACCTCCTATTAGCAGTAAGCTTCAATCCTTAGTTGGGCTAATAACTACATTTGCTAACCTCTGTTAGTGCCCAAAATGGTGACCCCGCACCTCGCAGTGAGTTAGTGCTTAGCCACTTAGCAAAGCTCAGGCTACGTCTCAGTACTGCTTAGACTGGTTTACACTGGACTAGACTTTGATATGCATGTGATATTTGTTACAAGAGCCAGTATTAGTACCTAAAAAAATGTTGACATTCTAAACAAAGTTACAGCGAAACCTTGGATAGCGAGTAACGTGGTTTGCGAGTGACGAGCAAAGATTTCCGCAAGATGAGCAAAGATTTTAAATAACAAGCAAGTCTAGATTTACAAATACCAGTATCATGTAGCACACATGCGCTTCTTGTTTTGATGCTGGGCGTCACATGATTACAACCAAGCGAACAGGTTTTCTCTCTTTTTTGCGCTGCGGAATTGCTGCAGTGTGTATTTCGTGTTTGTATGTGTGTGTGTACAGCACGCGTGTACTGCATGTAACACACATGTGTGCACATGTAAAGGCAAAAGCAAGTCTCATTAGAGAGGTTGAAGATCCACTTTCTCTCTCTCTGTGTTAGCCTGCACTTTGCGCATGCGTCATTGGACACTGTGCCCCTTTACACCCACCCCTCCTCCTTTCATCTTCAGAGTGTCACACACACACACACACACACACACACACACTCTCTCTCTCTGCTCTACACAGAAATCTGTGTATCTGTGTTTACAGAATAAATTATTACTCTAGATGGGCAAGGTACCAAATAACCTTGGTTTATAACATAAAATGACAGATTAAAAATGTAAAAACAAAAGTAAAAAGATTTCTTGGAAAAGTATTTACATTTTTTTTTATTTGAGTAACCTATGATGGGTTAAAGAAAGAAAAATACTTTGCCCATAATGCGTTTATTTGGGCTGGGAGATCATAAAAACTGGGCCCACTGGTGTAATTGGGTATGTCATTTCAGCATCTGCAAATAAGAATGTGTATAAAAAGTTTTTTGTTTGAATTAAATGCTAAAAGTAATCTCAGACATAAGATTATGGTGGAGGGATGGTGGAGGAAATTGTTTTTCTTAACCTATTTATGTTTAATATTTAAATGTAAAAAGAATTGTCATGTTAAAATATCACACACCTACTGTATACACACAAACCATCTGTATGAGCAAACTGTACCACAATAAAATTGTGACTGCAACAATGATGAGGATCAACAAATAAATGGTAAGGGCATATCTAAAAGACAAAATTTTTTATCAAACGTGAGCAATTTACAAAGATATAGTGGAATCTATGTATACGAATACTATGATCATTATGGCACTCCAGTTCTCCCAGTATATTGCAGGCAGTTATGCAAATTAGTATGTGTTGCTTCTGTGTATGTTTCAAATGTTTTATGCTTTTATTTGTATTTATTATCGTTTACAGCAATTTGTCAAGCGGTGATTATACAAAGCTATCCTTTTTATTTAATTTGGTGGGTAATTTTTTTCTCACCACTGTTGTGAATTGTATCATGTTTAATGGGTCCTTGTGTTGTGAGTACAATGGTATGTTAATGTATTCATGTTCCATTGTGATGAGAAGGAAATGCTTTTAATAATGTGCCCAGGCCCTGGTTGTAAGGCGGGCTCCTAGGCAACCACCACCTGTATTGCCTGTTGGACGGGCCTGCACTGTGTTCCCCCATATATATTATGAACCTAAAGGCATTAGGGTTCTTTCCTGAATCCACTCCCGGGCCATGTTAATTAGTTGAAATTTTACATTAACTTGACAGAAGAGCATCAGAGTGATATGAGCATGAATGAGTTACTGCATGGCTGAAATAAACAAACAAGTAATAAAAGGCTGGTTACTAAGGGAAACATATTTTAAATTAATTGTTCAATTTTATCTAGTTTTTTGTTGGAGTTTTGTTGGAGTTAAAATGTGGTTTTCACTTCAGTTAAGAAAATAATGGACCTTAAATGGTATGTGACATTGTTGAAAGAGGAAAAAGAGCTTATGAGATCAAGTTAATATTTTACATAAAACCTGTAATACCCATTACAACCACATGACACTTCGTGTATAGATATTACAGAAATATTATAATAAAGATTAATTGAATCCATATGCACATAGAGATGGTATCTTATATATATATTGCCCTAAATCTGTCACCTAGATTTAATATAGCAAATACTTAAACATTCCATTGTATAATTACTGCAGTGATTAATACAGTTCAGCTGCAACTAATTATTTAACCCTAACTGATGCGTCAGAACAACCACGTCAGAAGACATATCCTGTGGGTGTGGCAAAAATTGTTTCTCTGTTGCATAGGGGTCAAATTATTTCCATCAGCAATGCAAAAAACTAGTTTTATTGAAACTACTACATTTGGGTTAAGAACTCAAAAAGCATTATAAAAACATAGAGAAATCACTTAACCGCTTAGTGTAATCAAATTATAAAAACATATTCCAAGATGATGATGCCAGGATTCAAGTGAGTTCACCGAGCACATATATGTAATATATGCATACTGTATATACACACGTGGACAAAATTGTTGGTACCCTTCGGTCAATGAAAGAAAAACTCATAATGGTGTTAGGAACCTCCACTAGAGGTCACTGTTCATGTCTGTCTGTCTGTGTAGTTCTTGTTGGTTGACTCAGTTTCCCAGAAGGCATCTCAGTCAGGTGATGAGTGCTCACCTGAACTGAGGTGCCTCATTAAAGTTTCTATAAATAGCAGTTTGTTCTGGGAAACTGGGTTGAGCATTGTTTGATTGTTTGTTTGTCTGCCTGGTTTGTTTGTTTGTTTGTTTGTTTGTTTGTTTGTTTGTTTGTTTGTTTGTTTGTGATTGTTTTTTGATTACCGTCATGTGGGCATTCCTTTTTGATTGTTTCTTTGAGTTTATATTTTAGTTATATTGTTTTACCTGTTTTTCTAGAGGGCTCTACTGTTTGTTTTCCTTATGTTCCTTGTGTTGATGGACTCATGGAGCTGTCCTGTTTCATGTTTAGTTAGGCTGTGTCTCCTCCTGTGTACAGTGTAAGTACTGTTCTGTGTCTTCCCAGTGTTTGTCTTCCGGTCTAGTTCTTTGTCTGTTTAGTTTTGTGTAGCCACATGAGGGCCTAGCCACTAGCAGGGTTAGCCGCTAGTAGGCCTTGATTGCTAGTAGGGTTAGCCTCCAGTAGGCTAGCCTCTAGTGGGATTGACTGCTAGTGGTTCTGGTCGCTAGTAGGTTAGCCGCTAGTTTGGAATAGCCTCATGTGTGCTTTGCCTTTTGTGTTCAGTTCCCCACTATTAGGTCAGTACTAACCCGGTTAGCCACTAACCCCTTTAGATACTAACCTGGTTAGGCCAGCATCCAGTGTCCCCATATTCCATATAGCTACTAACACAACTAACCACTAACCCAGCCAGTCTAGTCCTGTCTCTAGTCCCTGTGTCCCTGGTCCCGTCTCTAGCCCTGTTTCTAGTCTGTGTTCTGGTCCTGTCTCTAGTCTGTGTTCTGTCTCATGTCTTGTCCTGTGTCTCCAGCCCTGTCTCTCCTGTCTAGCCCTGCCTCTCCTGTCTAGCCCTCTCTCATCTCTAGTTCCCCTATGTGTCTTAGTTAACTTCAGCTCCATGTTTCCTCATCCCCAGTTCTCTCTGTCGGTTCCCTGTGTCAGCTCCTGGTTCCCTGTGTTAGCGCGCCGTTCCCTGTGTTTTTCCTGAGCCCTAGTTTTAGTTTACCTTTGTTGTTTTGGTTCCTTTGTGTTTGTGTCTGTTTTGAGTTTTGTTAATAAAGACACTTTCTATTTGAAAACCCCTCTGCCTTCATGCCTACCTTCATGCCCACGGCAACCACACCATCAGCTAGATCCATGACAAATGGTCACAGAAATAACTTTAATCTGACAAAAGTAATAATTTTAAAAATGTCTATGAATGTTAACCAATGAAAGTCAGACATTGCTTTTCAACCATGCTTCAACGGAATTATAAAAAAAATTTACTCATGGAACAGGCCTGGACAAAAATGATGGTACCCCTAACTTAATAGTTTGTTGCACAACCTTTTGAGGCAATCACTGCAATCAAACGATTCCTGTAACTGTCAATGAGACTTCTGCACCTCTCTGCAGGTATTTTGGCCCACTCCTCATGAGCAAGCTGCTTCAGTTGTTTCCGGTTTGAAGGGTGCCTTTTCCAGACAGCATGTTTCAGCTCCTTCCAAAGATGCTCAATAGGATTGAGGTCAGGGCTCATAGAAGGCCACTTTAGAATAGTCCAATGTTTTCCTCTTAGCCATTCTTGGGTGTTTTTAGCTGTGTGTTTTGGGTCATTGTCCTGTTGCAAGACCCATGACCTGTGACTGAAACCCAGCTTTCTGACACTGGCCAGCACATTTCTCTCTAGAATTCCTTGATAGTCTTGAGATTTCATTGTATCCTGCACAGATTCAAGACACCCTGTGCCAGATGCAGCAAAGCAGCCCCAGAACATAACAGAGCCTCCTCCATGTTTCACAGTAGGGACAGTGTTCTTTTCTTGATATGCTTCATTTTTCCGTCTGTGAACATAGAGCTGATGTGCCTTGCCAAAAAGTTTCATTTTTGTCTCATCTGTCCATAGGACATTCTCCCAGAAGCTTTGTGGCTTATCAACATGTAATTTGGCATATTCCAGTCTGGCTTTTTTATGATTTGTTTTCAACAAAAGTGTCCTCCTTGGTCGTCTCACATGTAGTCCACTTTGGCTCAAACAACGACGGATGAAGCCTTTACCTTTAACATGCTTGTCTATAATTTTCTTTCGAATCTCCTGAGACAACTCTTTCCTTCGCTTCCTCTGGTCCATGTTGAGTGTGGTACATACCATGTCACCAAACAACACAGTGACTACCTGGAGCCCTATGTATAGGCCCACTGACTGATTACAAGATTGTAGACACCTGTGATGCTAATTAGTGGACACACCTTGAATTAACATGTCCCTTTGGTCACATTATTTTCAGTATTTTCTAGGGGTACCATCATTTTTGTCCAGGCCAGTTCCATGTGTTTATTTTTTTTAAATATTTCTGTGGAAGCATGGTTGAAAAGCAATGTCTGACTTTCATTGGTTAACATTCAGTTTTTTTTTTATTATTACTTTTGTCAGATTAAAGTTATTTATGTGACCATTGTGAGTTTTTCTTTCATTGACCGAAGGGTACCAACAATTTTGTCCACGTGTGTATATATTATATATTCATATGTATACTCATGTACAGTACTCATCCAGACCATATGTGCTCTCTCTCTCTCTCTCTCTCTCTCTACAGGGGTTGGACAATGAAACTGAAATGGCTGGTTTAGACCACAATAATTCATTAGTGTGGTATAGGTCCTCCTTTTGCAGCATCAATTCATCTTGGGAATGACACATACAAGTTCTTGCAGAATAGTGTCCAGGTCACTACGTGATGCTGGTGGAGGAAAATGTTTCCTGACTCGCTCCTATAAAACACCCCAAAGTGGCTCAATATTATTAAATCTGGTGACTGTGCAGGCCATGGGAGATGTTCAACTTCACTTTCATGTTCATCAAACTACTCTGTCACCAGTCTTGCTGTGTGTATTGGTGCATTATCATCCTGATACATGGCACCGCCTTCAGGATACAATGTTTGAACCATTGGGTGCACATGTTCCTCGAGAATGGTTCGGTAGTCCTTGGCAGTGACGCGCCCATCTAGCACAAGTTTTGGGCCTAGGAAATGCTGTGATATTGTAGCCCAAACCATAATTGATCCATCCCCATGCCTCACTCTGGGCATGCAACAGTCTCGGTGGTACACTTCTTTGGAGCTTCTCCACACTGCAACTCTCCCAGATGTGGGAAAGACAGTGAAGATGGACTCATCAGAGAACAATACATGTTTCACATTGTCCATAGCTGCTGGCACCATTGAAACCGACGTTTAGCATAGGCATGAGTGACCAAAGATTTGGCAGTAACAGCCTGGCCATGTTGGGTAACTGTGGTTTTATGTTTTTTGGATACAATCCTGGTTAGCACCTGGACATCCCTTTCAGACAGCTTCCTCTTGCGTCCACAGTTACTGTTGTAACTCTGATATGTCACCCATAATGTTGTGTGAATTGCAATATTTTAAGCAAAACTGCATTATTACTCTGTTAATTAAACTTTCACACTCTGCTCTTACTTGTGGAATGTGCAATCAATGTAGAATGACCACCAGGCTGGTCAAATTTAGCCATGAAACCTCCAACACTAAATTGGCCAGTGTTTCATTGTCCAACCACTGTATAATTATGTAGAGTATATATACAGTATACACAGTATACAATATATGACATGGAGATGTCATAAAGTACAATGATTGTTTATAATCTTGCTACAACAGCACATTTAGAAGTGTTTTATTCCTCTTACACCACAATGATTGTCATTCCTTAAAGAACACCACATCATACTCATCATACAGTACATCGGTTTGCGGCCAGTATTAAATTGAGCAGAAACACTTGCACATCTGACATTCTTATTTATGGATTAGTGGGACCAGTGGCCAACTGCGCCAGAGTTAAACTGGAGTGACATGCCAGGTATGCTTAGGAGATTAAGAGCAACTGAAACAAAGCCAACATGTGAAAAGAGAGAGTGTTTATGTGTGTGTGAGTGTGACGAGAGAAAGAGAGACATTGGTAAAATTATGGTTTGCATTCTGTTTATGTAACGTGTGTACTCGTGTACTCATCCAGGCCATGGCTTCTTAATTTAGAGAATTTGTTTAACACAATTGTCTGATGTGTTTAATCCCAATTAGTTTCACCAGCAACACTGTAAGCTATTATTTGTTTAATAAACCTCCAGATCCAGATCTCAGTTGGTGCCAAAATATCAAAAGAATAGTGGGCAGCTAGGGCTGAGATAAAAACTGCTTTCTTTACAGCATATTGGCAGTTCCAGAGCCACCAACCACCAGTACAGGAGAGTGAGACAGCAGTGGAGTGTAGATGAGGTTTCTGGATGATCTACCTCTGCTGTGTGAGAGAAAACGCATCCTAGTCTGTGAGAATTAACCACAGAGATAGTTTGAACACACATCCTTACATGCTAGTCAGGAATGAGGTCATTGTCTATACTAGGCATAAGGAACTAGCCATTCCTTGCTAAACAAGAGCATGTGTTGGTTCTGCTTGCACTTCCTATCTATAACATTGAGAGGAAAAGTCAATTCTGTAGTTATTTGAACTTAATATCACATTATTTTGATTTAATATCTCTTTATTTCAACAGAGTACATCATTAATTTACCAAGATCCCTTTAATTTAGATCAATAACTTGAAACTCTTTTCCCAATGAAATATTCAGTGTTTCGTTACAATCAAATTTCATGAAGAATATGAATCTTTTAATGTGCAGTATTTCATTAATGAACTCTAACTGATCACTCTTACAGAGCACTGAAGTGGGAGGAGCTTCAGAAATCCATTGCCTCTTAAGAATGGCAGTAATTTGTCAGTAAATGTGTGTGTGAAAGTGTGTATGTGTGTGTTAGTGAGAGGGTCTGAGAATGACAGTTTTCCTCTGTCCCAGTCCAGCTGCACTCTGATCCTCTGGAGTTTCTGTGTTACTGAGAGGAGAGTGTGTGGCTGTGGTGTAGACCATACTCTATATTTACCATAAAAATACTCCACACACCAGATATCACTTCTGGAGAATACACCGTCCTTTCTCGGGGCAGATTCTGTCATCACACCCACAAACCACTCTCTACAGTCTCCAACTTCAACATCCCAGCAGTGTGTCCCTGAATTAAAGCCCTCAGAGCCCAGGATACACCAACATTTATCAAATCTCTCTGGATTATCAGGACGTTTCTGTTTCTCATCACTGAGTCTCACACTGGTCAGATCATCAGATACAATGAGTTTGGGATGAGCAGTGTTGGGGTCCAGAGTTACAGGTGCTGAGAATACACACAAAAACAGATTGTTTCAATAGGGCTAGGCCAACTTAAACATTATGTTAGCATGCCACTAGCTTCGGCAATCAAAGTCTTTAACAATAAAAGTCCTCTTATTACATGAGTTCAAAAGGAAAGGTGAACACATCTGTATGTAATAATAATAATAATAATTTACTATTTGTCAGGGATAACCCCTAGAGGGCGCCAAAGCGCCCTGTGTTTTGTTTGTAGTTCAGTTGGTTTAAACTTCAGTTCCCATGTGGCAACTCGGTCAGGTGACCAGGGGGCGCTCACCTGAACCGAGTTGGTCGTTAGTTTCTTTATAAATAGCTTGTTTGAGTTCTTTTGTGTTGTCTTGCAACTGTTAATTTATATTGGTAAATGTCTGCATGTTTCATAGTGTCTTTTGTTTCTTCTATTCGTGTTTTAGTTTCAGTTTCATTTAGAGTATCTTTGTTTGTTGAGTTTCCCTGCCTTTTTTGTGTTCATAATAAAACATCGTTTCCTTTTAATATCTGGATCCTCCTGCGTTTATGCCTCGCACCCAGCACCGTGACACTATTATTATTATTATTATTTAAGGACATATTTTACATATTACACAAATGAAAATCCTTATAAACACCACATTAGGGTTATCAACAAAGGCAGAAAAAATACAACAAATAATTAATTCATGTATAACACACACACACACATGCTCACTCACAACTAGCTACCTTAACCTTATGTTATGATAATACTAATATTTGACTGAACCAAAGAAATATACTCAATAACATATATAACTTAACAACATGCCTTTCGATGTGCTTTGTCGTTTTGATGTGCCTCAGTTACAAATTTAAACTTTCTTGCACCTCAAATAATGAAAAGTCCGTCAGCAATCAAAGCCTTTCAAAATAAAAGTTCCCTTATATTACATTTAAAATGAAAAGTGAACAGATCATCAGCAGCAGCAGCAGCAACAGCAGCAACACCCACACACACACAAACACAAACACACACAGTAGGAAAAAGACTACAGTCCGTCTTACAGTATTGGACAGTGTGCTGCATCTTCTCCCAGACTCTGAACTTGAGGTTGGCCAGATGTTTAGCCACATGGATCAGTGCTCCTGAAAGCTCCTCTGGATGCTGCAGTGTGCACTGGGCTCTGCAGAAACATTCAGGACTCAGTGTTGCTGTGGGTTTGGATTCAGAAACACAGAGAACGAGAGAGACAGGAAGCACATCACTCACCTTTTCACTGTGGCCTTGTAGTTCTGGAAAACAACAAAGCAAACATCAGTGGATATGATTGACATTTTTACACACTGAAATGTGACGTTTCTGATGATGGAGAGAAGTTTGACTTTCTCACAGTATAAATACCGACTAAATGATCCTCACCTGTAAGAACGAGACGTCTTCAGCTCTCATCTCCTCTTCTATGGCTCTGATTGTGTCTGAAAGAGATGATATGTCTCTGCTCAGCGTCTCAATCTTCTCCTTCATCATCTGACTCTTCTGCTCCTCTTCCTCTCTCAGTGCAGTGATCCTGGCTGCCTCTTCATCTCGTAGAAACTGGTGAAGCTTCTCAAACTCCTCCTTAATCTGACGCTCTGTGTGTCGCGCCTGAATCTGCAGTGAAGAGGAAATTAAATCAATTATAACTGATTGTACAGTGATGGAAATATAATTATAATATCAGAACCATGTTATTGATCCACACCTTTATATGTTCTGCAGTCTGACGCCAGTTCAGTTTACAGTCGTTAAAGATCTTCAGTTTCTCCTGTAGGGGCTTCAGTGCAGGTTTGAGCTTCTCCTGAAACAAATCAACACACTGCATGGAGACTCTGTGTTTCAGCTCTTATTTTACACATCATTAACTCACATCACTGACAGGATTTAACTCTACAGTATTTAATGTCAGTTTAAAAGTAATGTAACTGTAATAATTATGTTCTCTGTAATAAGCACTGAGACAGGCTTTAAAAATGCAGTTTAAAATTATAAAAAGTTTAGACTTCAATAATGTTGGTTTATTTGTGTACACTGCTTTAGTCTAATATCTTCTCCTGTTTCTACAGGTGACACTTCAGAAGAAGAAAAAAATCTATATAATAAAATTACAGAATAACAAAGTTAGTCGTTATCTTATGAATAAACTGATAAGTAACTACGATTTAATTATTACATATTATTTTAACACTGACACTCTAGATATTTTAGTTAGAATAAAGCTCTCTCTCATTTACTTATAATATTTACCTTATAGTCTGTTACTGCCTCATCAATGGGGCAGAATTTGTGGCCGGTGTGTTTTCTGGAAGTCTGACACACCACACACACTGTCTGTTGATCGTCCAGACAGAAGAGTTTGAGTTTCTCACTGTGCAGACTGCAGACTGTTTCAGACGCTGATGAAGATCTCTGACTTCTCTCCTGTAAGAAAGTCTCACACAGGTTCCTTAAAGCCAGGCTTACTGGAGGATCATCCATAGACGACTTCCTCCTACAGACAGGACATTCTCTGGATCCTTTGGTCTCCCAGAACTGCTGCAAACACACTTTACACACACTGTGACTGCAATGCAGAACAACAGGATCCTTGAAGATCTCACAGCACACAGGACAGGAGAAATCCTCCTCTGAAAACTTAGAAGCCATTTTATTTCGCTGCTGTTGTTCTCTCCAGTCCGAATTCTCAGAGTTTCACTTTCGTTTTGGTAAAAAGTAATCACACTTTGACTTCAGGTGTGTTTCAGGTCAATCACATGACTTTAAAGGTTCAGGTAATCATTTCCTTTTACAGAGCTAAAATGAGACAAGAAACCAACTGAGAATAAAATTAACCTCACCAGAGCAGAACACTGCAGGCTGTTTATGAAGGACTGCAGTCGTCTCAGACTCGACACTTCCTCAAAAGGAAGAGTTTTAGAGACACGTTATATAACCTGTTACAGTCATCATTTAAATCAGAACAGAAACATCACACATGACTTACTTTAAAGTGCAATAATCATTTATTTTATTCCTTTATGCTTTAGCTGGTGGTTCCGAGGTCACTGAGAAAATCTTTTGGAAAACTGATTTAAACCTGGGGTCAACTCAGATCTTTTAATATTTCTGCATTCAGTGGAAACTATTTATAGATCTGTAAGTCTAGTAATCCATTTTACAGCTGCTTACAACAAATAGGAGCAATGAGAATCAATAAAAAGAAGCATAATTGACCAGGCACAAAAGAATAATGGCAGACCTTAATTCCAAAATTGACATTATACTTTATACTAAATTTCAAATTAATTGTAAAGTGTGTGAGCGATGATTGATTTATTCGTTTAGCTGTAATTCTCTACAGATCCACATGGTGTGTTTAAAGTTTCCACTGTGTCGGCTCAAAACATTTTTATTTAAATTAAAACTATTTAAAATAAGTTCTAAAAACCTAATTTAATAGCATATAATTGAAGACATTTATAAAATTATTTTACTTTAATTTAGCAGTTTATATGTTTCTGGAAGCCTTGAAGTTGAGGGAAATGTTTTGTGCTATTTTATTATTTTAACTTCAGAGTGCATCATTTGGCTTTTAATCAATAACTCACAATGTTAAAATATCAATCTTTTTAGACATTATCTCTTGTTGGCTTAATCGCCTGTTAAAGCTACAGTTTATTTGCTGTTCTATCATTAGAAAAGAAAAATTGTTAAAGCATATAATTAGCAAAATGTCATTATGTGTGGGATCCTCTTAGAAATTCAACTCTAGAAATCTTTCAATTCACAGTTATCCACAATAATCAATTAATTAATTCCTAACAACAAAACAATATCAAATCTAACTAATTTGATTCATTTGTACAGAGCACTGAGATAAGCTTTACAGAGTGACAAGCTACTCTTTATGTGCAGTCCAGGCAAAGGTAAATCCTGTAGTCAGAGTCTGATCAAATATGTCACATTTAATATCACTGTTGCATTTGAAGGCTGGAAAAAGACCAGTTTGATGAGTCTGTGCTCATGATAACTTTAAATTCTTGTTCTTGGCTAAGAGGAGTGGAGACGTACGTGATCTTTTCCTGTTGTAGCCCATCCACTTCAAACTCTGACGAGATGTTTTTCTGCTCACCACAGTTATTTACAGTAAAGATTTCCCTGGAATATGCAGGGAAATCTGAGCGATACATTGGGAACCATAGAATCGGGGGCTTAATAATTAACCAGATATTGGTGATGACATTAAACCATGTATAATGGACCCTGTTGTGGAGGGAAGAGTATATAATGGGCGCAGTGCTCGAGAGAAGTTGTTGCTCTGCAGACCATCCTGTTGGTTATCGATCAGCAATAAAAAATCATTATCTTCTGAAACCCGAGTCGAAAAACCTGAGCTGCGGAGTATTTTCTACAACATCTTGGCATTGTCGGAAGGATTGAAAAAGGGGCTAAGGCATGGCTGATCGCTGTGGGCATCCTTGGTGGGCAGCATAAACAGGTGGCCACCTACAAAGGTAAGCAACTTTCGCTAATATACTGAGTTTGTATTGTTTGCCGGGCATAACCCGTAGTGGTAGGGACGCCTGATAAAGACCTCTCCAATTTAAGCAATTTTTAAATGGTCTTTGTTTCCAGAAGGAAAGGCATGCATTACTAACTGTTGTCTTGGAAGTACATAAATAGTAACTGGTAAAATAAGCATTGCATTGGTCTGATTGTGCTGTCAAGAGGGCCTTGATGGATGACAGCCAAATGTAGCAACAGTATGAGAAAGCGCATATGAGCATCTGTTTGTGTTGTTAAGATGGTTTTGATAGGCTCTATATTAATCTGTACTCGTTGTCAAGTGGGCCTGGATGGATGGCAGCAGGTTAAAGCAGTTTAACATGAACAGGTGCGCTTAATTAGAAAAACTGCTTGTGTGAGGAACCGCAGTGGTTAAACTAGACATTTTTATGAGGATCATACCTGTGTATGTCAAAGAATTGTGTTGCCACTTGTACAGTGGCCATTATGGATATAATTTTTATACTGCTTGTATGTCAATGCTGCTGCCAGACCGGAGAAGTATAAGCCCTCCCCCAAAAGGGACAAAGTGTGCTTATAGGAAAAAGGGACAAAGTTATAGGGAGACCTTATAACTAAGATCCCAAATAAATGGCAAAAGGGAACTAAGAATATGATGACAAAATGGCCAAGGGAGGGAACATTTGATGTGGCATTCTGTGAGGAAATGGAAACTTTGGTAAAAAAATTACAAGACTGCATCTAAAAAGAAAAAGCATGTGCAGAGTTTGTCACTGTTCACCAGGTCACGCCCATGCCCCAAGCCAAGCCATGATCACCCGCGAGTTCGTTCCACATTCCAGTCCACTGCTTTCTTTTTGTTGCCTCATTCACTGGCTCATCACACCTGTTCTTTATTTCATTTATTACTCTGCTCTATGAACTCTTTCACAAACCACCGCCTCTTGCCAGATTATTGTCTGCCCTCATGCCCAGTTTTCCAGCGTTATTTTCAGCCTTGACTTTTGAATCTCGACCCAGCCTCTGTTTCAAGGACCACACTCACGTTTCACGATTTGGATTACTGTTTTTTCGGATTTCTGTATATTGACTCTCGCTCACGTTTCATGACCACGATCCAGGATCACGGACTGTATTTGAATCCTCAACTTTGAACCACGCACGCTCAGAATCATGATTATTCCCAACTGTCCAAACTTGCATTTAGTGCACGCCGGCTCTTCACTCACTGCTCAAGGCTCGCACCACGCCTCCTTTCATTCACAAAACTATCAACATGTTGTTCATCACAGGATAACTGGCACTGTTTTCCATACGCACTAAGCGCTTGGATCCACCTCGCCTGCTCGGATTGTGACAGAGAGGGTTAAAATGACTGCAAGAAAGAGAGGTGTTAGCTCAGTTTAAGGAGGAAGGAGAAAAGGTGGTAAGAAAGAAAAATCAGGAGAGGAAAAAGTTTAAAAAGTCAGACAGTGAGGCACAAAATAACAGCAGGGAAGCATTAGTTACACCTCCCCCATATGTGCAGACAGAAGGGCAGTTCCCAATGCTTTAAGGAGAAAGATTTAGGAGAAATGCAATTGGAAGGTCATGTAGATTTAGATGAAGACTACAAAGAGCCATGTGTGAGATCTAGAGAAAGGCAGTATAGGAGAATGGATTGAGAGGGAAGCATACCGTTTATTATGAGGAAGTAAAGGCAGATCTACAGAGAGTGAAAAAACTACATGGGAAGGCGAAAAGAGTAAAGGAAGATTAGGGGGTGCAGATAAGCAGAGAGAGAGAGGATGGGCAGGAGCACCAAAACACCAGGACAATTAAGATGTCACATAAATACATCATTAAAGACTGGACATAGGCCTTGATACAGTAGAGAGGATGAAGATGAAGAGGAGTTGTCATTTAATGTAGGTAGTTGGAAACAGGGAAGGAACACTGGGAGACTTAGGAACCTAGCTCCACAATTTCCAATTTGAATTAAAGATGCATAGGGACAATATGTGCCATGGGTCACCCAAGACCTCAATGGGCTTGTCAACTGCCTCCCTAACATTTACGAGGCTGCAGGGAAATGGATTAAGGTCTTAGAAGAAGAGAACTCAGACAAGCTTTTATCTGTGAGAGATATAAAAGCTCTCTTGGCAAAGATTTTGGGGGGAGGAAAGATGGAAGATGTCCTCCAAGCTTCTGACTTGTTTGAGGCACTATATACGTACCACATGGATGGAATAGTTTTTGATGCTTACCGCCCTGCTGTGTGGCAGGCGCTGTGTGCCGAGTATCCAACTAGACCCGAAGGCATTAAAGGGTGATCAGTGGGAGGAAACAGATAATCCAACCCTGTAAATCTAGAAGCAGCTAAAGAGGTGGAAGGAAGAGACGGGAAGCGATCCCGAGAAGGACGCATTGCTGTCTACGCTGTTGACTACAGATGGGGCATTTAAAAATGAGCGTTTTTTCCTGCTGCATGCCACAATTCTTCCCACTGAATGCCGCACTCTTCTGGGAGTACACCCCTCACATCTCTGAAAATATTTAGTTATATATTTTCATAGGACAACACTGCATGAATGACTCTTTCTGTCTGCACACAATGAAAAGTAGTCAGTGTAAAGTTTGTATAGCAGTGTAAATTTATTGTCCCCTCAAAATAACTAAAAATACATCCAATAATAGCTGAACCTCTGGCAACAAAAGTGGGTACACCCCTAAGTAAAAATGTACAAATTGAGCACAATTAGTCATTTTCCTTCCCCTTTGTCATGTGACTCAATAGTGTTACACTGTCTCAGGTGTCACCAGTTAGCAGGTGAGTTAAATTTGGTATAAAAGCTCTTCCACTCTCTCAAGCTGGCCACTGAAAGTTCAACATGACACCTCATGACAAACAACTCTCACAAGACTTGAAAAAACAAATTGTTGCTTTACATAAAGGTAAGGCCTAGGCTATAAGAAGATAGCCACCACTCTGCAAGACTCAGCATAAGAACCAAAGATTGGCTTTGGACAACAGATTGATGTGTGCATTGCTGCAGAGATTGAAGGGAGGGGAGGTCAGCCTGTCAGTGCTCAAATCGTACGCCACACACTGCAACAAATTGCTCTGCATGGTTGTCGTCCTAGAAGGAAGCCTCTTCTAAAGATGATGCACAAGAAAGCTTGCAAACAATTTGCTGCAGACATGCAAACTAAGGACCAGGATTACTTTAACCATGTCCTGTGGTCTGATGAGACCAAGATAAACCTATTTGGTTCAGATGGTGTCAACCATGTGTGGCGGCAACCAGGTGAGGAGTACAAAGGCAAGTGTGTCTTGCCTACCCTCAAACATGGTGGTGGGAGTGTCATGATCTGGGGCTGCATGAGTGCTGCTGGCATTGTGGAGCTACAGTTCATTGAGGGAAACATGAATTCTAACATGCACTGTGACATACTGAAGTGGAGCACAATC
>CM059209.1:2014049-2209974 GCA_030347435.1 Clarias fuscus | reverse complement strand
CCCTCCCTCCGGAAACTGGGCCGCAGAGCAGTGTTCCAGCATGATAATGACCCCAAACACACCTCCAAGATCAGCACTGGCTTGCTAAAGTGGCTGAGGGTAAAGGCGATGGACTGGCCAAGCATGTCTCCAGACCTAAACCCCATAGAACACCTCTGGGGCATCCTGAAAAGGAAGATGGAGGAGTGGAAGAGGGTTCCAGTGGCAACCTGTGAAGCTCTGGTGAACTCCATGGCCAAGACAATTTAAGGTGTGCTGGAAAATGATGGTGGCAACACAAAATATTGACATTTCACATTTTCACTTAGGGGTGTACTCACTTTTGATGCCTACGGACTGGGTAGGATTGGTGAATTTCGATGATTGCAGAGGAAAAAAACGCCTTGCCCCACAACGTGTGTCAAGCAATTTCTGATGCTGTTGCAAAGAAATTTCACGCCACAGCCCAGGACTGGAAGCAAATAAAAGACAGAATTAACGAACTACTCAGAAAGAAACGATTAAATTTTCCTCTGTTTTAAGGTGTTGTGCAACAAGGTCTGTTTGAACACTGGTTATTTACTGTTTATTTTTCCTACAAATAAATACTTCCTTTAAATTCTATACTGTCTTGTGATTATGTGAACAAACTGACAGGCCATACACGGCATATACAATTAATATCAAAAACAGATCATAACAATGTTTAAACATTATAAATAATTTTTACAGTAACTAGTTTTTCTAGAAAAAGTCAAACAAAATAAAAGTAGACAAAGTAGCAATACTTGAGAAATAAAGTCAACACTATAATTAAAAATTAGTAAACTCTGGCCAAAAAAACACATAAAAATAAACTACTCAATTTATTGCATTTTATTTAAAATATACTGTTATATTCAACTGGATATATTTTAACTACAGACAGAGTACTTTTTAATCTAAAACAAATAAACTAAACTATGGTTTGCAACTATTTACAGTATGTAAAATCTACATTGTGGGTGTAGCACTTTTTAAAGTGTACTGTACTTATGCATGTAGCACTTGTTAATATATCACATATATTTAAAATATTGCCAACTCATTATCATATGATTCACTCCCCCAATGACATCATGAAATCTTAAGAATAAATGCATTGCATCCACATGCATTATAACAGCATTTTAAAATTACAAAGATCAGCAAGATTCATTCCCAAGAAATCAGGACAATGAGATCTGCAGGATGTTCCACTCGTGAGATACATCGCCATCTGAATTCTATTGATGTTCACGCAGCCCTCTGCAAAATCAGAAGACATTACAAAAGAAAAGATAGCACGCAAACGTAATCCTCAAAAAAAATTACTCTGTAAGTTACTTACCTCAGCACTATCACATATGATAGCCAAAACTACAAAAAATACTAATGTTGTAACATGTCAAATATTTAATATCTTTCGCTTGTTTTTAGGGACATTGTCACAACCATAGACAACATCAGCGACCATAACGATGAAATGGCTGCAAGAGTGAAAAGGCAACTATTGCCTGACTTTGGTGTGGACATTAGTGTTTGGGAGGCAATATCCAGACTTGGACCAGGTCCGATTGCAATATTTGAAGGGATAATTAATCAGTCTTTCTTTGAGGAAGTTCATAAAAGAAACCACCGGAGTTCGCTCACATTTGGAGTTCACTACCATTTTTTCCAGGACAATGACCCGAAGCACACTGCTGCAAGAAAAGTCATTGCCGCAGAGGGCATTAACTGGGTCAAGACTCAGGCTGATTCACCTGATATGAATCCCATTGAGATGGTATGGCACGCAATGAAAGATTATATTAGAAAAACAGCAAAACCACCTACGAAAACCGATTTAATTGTTGCCATAGAAAAGTTCTGGTTTGAAGAACTAAAATATACTATATGCAACAACTACATAAATAGACTGTTTAAAGTTCTTCCAGTCGTGGTTATGAATGTAGTAGATTAATCTGTATTTCTGCCTATGCAACCACTCAATAAAAACCTTACAATAATGAAAATATGGTCTTATTGTATTAAATAGAAATATAAGTAACAAAGCATCTTCAGCTTGCTCTTTTAGTTGGAAAATAGCATATTACACTGATTAAACAAACTAATGACAAGATTGTGAAAATGGTGGAGAGTTATCACAGATCGTCTGAGCACCGGTCAAAACTTTTTTTTTTTTTTTTTACATGTAAATTAAATTTCGCACCCCATTGGGGGAAGAGATGGCGAGAAGAGTTTGACGATGATAAAACTTCCCCCAATTTGATCCACTAACAAACATCATGTAGTCTACAGTATTTTGAAGCTGTGAAGCAATCAAAGTACAATATTAAATCATATCAAAACAGATCAATGTATCAAAACTATTATAGTACGAGGAGGCTCCTGTTTTGCAAATCACTTTGGATGAAAACATTTTTTTTTGGCCAGGAAAGCATGGCAGCGGGCTTGGTTTCGGACACTTCATTCAACCTTGCAACTTTCCTTTTAATCTTTCTTCTTTATTTTGAAGGATAATTTTCCAACAAAAAAAATCTTAAAAACATCTTAAAAATTATTTACAAAATTAATTTGGCCAAGCACGTCGTTCTTAGATAGAAGATCATCCAGCAGATATTCCAATTCCACACAAACTGCTAACCAATGCCGAAGCCAAATACCCTCCTGAAGCCAAATACTTCACTATGATTAATCTTTGTTCAGTATTCCAGTAGCAGAAGAGAGTAGGTATTTGTTTTCATTGACATATGCTGGTGAACAATATACACACATGGACAAAATTGTTGGTACCCTTCGGTCAATGAAAGAAAAACTCACAATGGTCACATAAATAACAAGAGTAATAATTTTAAAAAGTTCTATGAATGTTAACCAATGAAAGTCAGACATTGCTTTTCAACCATGCTTCAACAGAATTATTTAAAAAAATAATGGAACAGGATTGGACAAAAATGATGGTACCCCTAGAAAATACTGAAAATATTGTGATCAAAGGGACATGTTAATTCAAGGTGTGTCCACTAATTAGCATCACAGGTGTCTACAATCTTGTAATCAGTCAGTGGGCCTATATATAGGGCTCCAGGTAGTCACTGTGTTGTTTGGTGACATGGTATGTACCACACTCAACATGGACCAGAGGAAGCGAAGGAAAGAGTTGTCTCAGGAGATTCGAAAGAAAATTATAGACAAGCATGTTAAAAGTAAAGGCTATAAGACCATTTCCAAGCAGCTAGATGTTCCTGTGACTACAGTTGCACATATTATTCAGAAATTTAAGATCCATGGGACTGTAGCCAACCTCCATGGACGTGGCCACAGGAGGAAAATTGATGACAAATCAAAGAGACGGATAATCCGAATGGTAACAAAAGAGCCCAGAAAGACTTCTAAAGAGATCCAAGGTGAACTTCATGCTCAAGGAACATCAGTGTCAGATCGCACCATCCGTCGTTGTTTGAGCCAAAGTGGTATACATGGGAGACGACCAAGGAGGACACCATTGTTGAAAACAAATCATAAAAAAGCCAGACTGGAATATGCCAAACTACATGTTGACAAGCCACAAAGCTTCTGGGAGAATGTCCTATGGACAGATGAGACAAAAATGGAACTTTTTGGCAAGGCACATCAGCTCTATGTTCACAGACGGAAAAATGAAGCATATCAAGAAAAGAACACTGTCCCTACTGTGAAACATGGAGGAGGCTCTGTTATGTTCTGGGGCTGCTTTGCTGCATCTGGCACAGGGTGTCTTGAATCTGTGCAGGGTACAATGAAATCCGCAGGTCATGGGTCTTGCAACAGGACTATGACCCAAAACACACAGCTAAAAACACCCAAGAATGGCTAAGAGGAAAACATTGAACTATTCTAAAGTGGCCTTCTATGAGCCCTGACCTCAATCCTATTGAGCATCTTTGGAAGGAGCTGAAACATGGAAAAGGCACCCTTCAAACCGGAAACAACTGAAGCAGCTTGCTCATGAGGAGTGGGCCAAAATACCTGCAGAGAGGTGCAGAAGTCTCATTGACAGTTACAGGAATCGTTTGATTGCAGTGATTGCCTCAAAAGGTTGTGCAACAAACTATTAAGTTAGGGGTACCATCATTTTTGTCCAGGCCTGTTCCATGAGTTCTTTTTTTTTTTATAATTCCGTTGAAGCATGGTTGAAAAGCAATGTCTGACTTTCATTGGTTAACATTCATAAAATTCTTATTTATTATTACTTTTGTCAGATGAAAGTTATTTCTGTGACAATTGTGAGTTTTTCTTTCATTGACCGAAGGGTACCAACAATTTTGTCCACGTGTGTACCTATCAAACAATGCCAGAAGGGTTCAGACACTCTCCACATATATTTATTCAGGTTTTAAAAGCTGATTTGGGATATTTAATGATAGAAATTCTACTACAGTACATGGATGATCTTTTGATATGCTCATCATCACTAGAAACATGCCACAGAGATTCCATTAAGGTACTGATTAAGTTATCTCAGGGAGATCATAAAGTATTCAAAGCTAAACTACAATATTACAAGCCTCAATTTGAACATTTATGGAAGCTAATTTCACATGGTACAAAAGCCATAGAGCTGTCCCAATTAGAAGCCATAAGTAAAGCACCATTGCTGCAAAAAATTGATGACCTTTTTAGGCCTTTTTAGTGCTGATTGGATAGAGGAGTCTGCAGTAAAAACAGCTCCACTGATGGAATAATGACAGGAATAGGACTCCAAGATCTAAGTGCTCCATTAAAGTGGAATCAGTGGAAACAGATGCATTGTTAGCATTTGAGTCTTTTAAAAAAGAAATACAAACAGCACCTATCTTAGGTATACCTTATTTACCAAACCATTCAATCTGTATTTCGCTAACCGAGCTGATGGATACGTGTCAGCTGTATTGATACAGGAGACCTGCAGTGGTAGGAAAAAACTGTCCCTAGGTTACTACAGCACTAAACTAAATAATGTAGCACGTTACCCACCGTGCTATCAGCAGGGCATTGCAGCAGTACATTGCATATGAAAAAGCATCTGCAATTGTTACCCCGTAACAATTTATGAACATCACAAAGTTCTAGAATTGATAGAACAGAGGAAATTTGTTCTAACTCAAGCTCACATTCTATATTCTTCACTGCTCACATATCCAGATATTACTATAAAGTGATTTGACACAGTTAACAAAGCTGAATTAATTCCTTTAGCATATGAAGGTGTATCTCATTCTTGTGTGGCTAATTCTTTGGCATTTACTAGGTTATGACCTGTTCTTGAATCTAATTTGAAACCTGAAGCAGAAGTCACTTACTTTGTTAATGGGTCTAGTTTTAAAAACCATTTAGGAAATCACACAGGGTATTGCATAATTAATTAGGTTTAAAAGAAGAAGAAGTGTGCCTGAGATAGGTTTCAAGCTAGGAGTTTTAGCTTGTTGTTTCTGCTGCACCTTGATACACTTACCGGTCCGGGCCCGATTGACTGGGAGATACACACACACACACACACACACACACACACACACACACACACACACACACACACACACACACACACACACACACACACACAGGCATGAATATTCAAGATTTCAGCAAAAAGAGTACATTTAAAGTGGTGCTGTGCCCCGAACATCAAAAGATCCAGTCGTTACAGGAGACAGGAGAGAGGAATTACATTTGCATTCTCCTGATTGAACAAAAGGGTTCTAGCGGACAAGAGCCATTTGGATGTATATTTGTCTGGATACAGGATATAGAGGGTGTTATCACTTAAGGCATAAGAAAGCACAGTGAGGGGGCTGTTCTCAGGGCACAGTAATCTTCTTATTAGATTAGGCAAGGCAAGTTTATTTGTATAAAAAATTTCATACATGGTAATTCAATGTGCTTTACATAAAAGAGAATAAAATAATCATAAAATTAAATAGATTATAATGTCTTACAATATTCTAAAACTTTACAATGCCCCCTAAATTCTAACATAATTTACTACAATTTGTCAATGAAACCGACAATAAATGGCCAGGCATTGGCATAGAATAGGTCTATAAAATCACATACAAAAAATTTAACTAATTGGGGACTTTCGGTTAGCAGCCACATGGAGTAGAAGCGTTAGATAGTTGCTGCGACAATTTTTTATTTCTTCACTCCCTTATTCGTCTTGGAATGTCAAATTTAATCTTTAGAATATAATAACTTTATACTCTAGC
The DNA here is from genome assembly GCA_030347435.1 of Clarias fuscus. Lineage (NCBI taxonomy): Eukaryota > Metazoa > Chordata > Actinopteri > Siluriformes > Clariidae > Clarias > Clarias fuscus. Next base: position 2,203,750 of record CM059209.1, on the reverse strand, counting down.
CCACTGTCATTAATTTTTTACTTATAATGGCTACCATGAGTGTTAAAACCGGGGAAAAAAAGATCACACTGCGACCGTTCTAACAGTCGAGGCTATTGACTTCATTAAAGTCATAATTAGGAGAATGTTTCCTTTTTCAAACATTTATTTTCTGCTCTACCAGATCTGGGCTCATACTGTCGCATATTAACTGGAGATTTTAACTGCTGTTTAGATCCATCACTTGACAGGTCATTTCCCAACCTATACCACTGAGTAAATCCACCATGCAACTTCAATCCTATCTCTGCAGCTTTGGTATCTCTGACATATGGTGCTTCCTTAATCCAAAAAAGAGAGAATATTCCTTTTTCTCACATGTTCATCATACTTTCTCCAGAATTGATTATTTCTTTATTGATAATCAACTAATCCCAATTTTTGTGCTTATCAGAGCATTGTAATATCGGATCATGCGCCAGTTGTCTTGTCTATAAAACTTCCTGATCTCCCTCAAATTAGAAAACATTGGCATTTTAATTCATCGTTACTGATAGAGGATGATTTTATCAAATTTATGGAAAACCATATTTCTTAAACAGAAATGAAACACCGGAAGTGTCACATTTAACTGTTTGGGATGCTCTGAAAGCCGACCTCAGGGGACAGATTCGTACACTGCAAATATGAGAAGGAAGACATATAAAGAACGAAAAGATTTGACCAACCAAATTAAATAAATAGATCAGCATTATGCTCTAAAAACCCTGATCTGTATTAAAACTTGTTCAATTGCGAACTAAATTTTAACTCATTTCAACACATCTAATTGAAGGTCAGTTATTAAAGAGTCGGAGCCACTTTTACATTCATGGTGACAAATCTGGGAAACTTTTAGCCAATCAGTTAAGAGGATTTAGAGCACAGCAACACATTACAAAAGTTCGGATGGAGGACGGTACCATAACTACTGACCATTCTAATATTAATGATGCATTCATGAGTTTTTATTCTCGATTATATATTTCCCAAAGTTCCCAAAGGACCATAGTTCAGTTGAGAAATTCCTGCCTCAACTAGATATCCCAACACTGTCCCCTGAGTCTAGATTAAGATTGGAAGAGCCCATATCACAGGAGAAAATTATTTCAGCTATCTCATCATTGCAATCTGGTAAGTCCCCGGGTCCTGATGCGTTCCCTGAAGAGTTCTTTAAATCATTCTCCTCACACCTTGCACCACAACTAGCTTTGGTTCTATCTGAATCTTTTAAGGAAGGTAAGCTGCCTGCTTCAGGCTTGTATCACCCTTATAGCTAAGAGGGTTAAAGACCCAACATAGTGCTCTTCATATAGACCAATTTCTCTTCTTAATGTGCATGTTAAAATCCTTGCTAAAGTCTTAGCTCTTAGATTAAAGAATGTTCTACCCTCAATTATATCTGAGGACCAGATCAGTTTTGTCAAAAATCGCTATTCTTACTTCAACATTCGGCACCTTATGGACATCTTGTACACACCAACAGAGGGGATCCCCGAGTGTGTCCTTTCTCTGGATGCTGAAAAGGCTTTTGACCGTGTGAAATGGGAGTATTTATTTAGGGCTTTAGAAAAATTCCATTTTGGTCCAAGTTTTATCACTTGGGTTAAATTATTGTATTTAAGCCCTATTGCCTCAGTTCTGACAAATGCTCAGCAGTCTCAACCATTCAGCCTTCAGCAGGGAATTCATCAGGGGTGTCCTCTTAGCCCATTACTCTTTAACCTTACTATTGAGCCACTAGCAATCTCATTCCGTAGTTGTAGATAGATATCTGGGATTTGGAGGCAGGGAAAGGAACATAAAGTGTCCGTTTATGCAGATGATCTTCTACTTTTTATATCAAATCCTCCCTGACACCTTTGCTGTAATTGCTCAGTGAATTTAGCTATTTTTCAGAATATATATATATATATATATATATATATATATATATATATATATATATATATATACCAATGTGTGAAGACCAGTTTTCTAGTTTCGCCATCGCACCTCATGACGACAGTATGCAGTTGCTGGCTTTGACCACTGAGTGGCGCTATATAACTATAGACCGACGCGTCAGATCTTATTTCATTCTCTCAAGGATTAATGAGCCGCAGCTGCACGTAGTAGCGGATAAAATCAAGTGTAACATTGTACTTAAACAAATTCATAATAACAGTACTAAAATTACAGTACAAATGTAGAATTAAATTTTATTAGTATTGAATTTAAGCAAAGTAAATGTTAACACAGTGAGCCTTTCGATTTTATCATCATGTGTAATTAGAAAGCCTACGCATGTACACTGTAAACCCTTATTCTCAAAGTAATTAAACACATTGAGTACTGTTTAACTAAATAATTGTTTGAGTACATAAGTAACAATAACTTAAGTAAAACTTCCACCAGTATAATGTCTATAGAGCTCAGTGGTTAAGCGTCTTGCCTTCCATGTGGAAGACCCCTGGTTTAATTCCCGTGCAGGGTTGCAATGTATTTTTATAACAAATAAAAATTTGTTCAACAAACTCAAAAATGTATGTTTCCAATTTTAAATAAACAGAACTATCATTAATTTAAAAAAATATGTAACTGATTACCTCAAATTAATCGGGTTTACAGTGTAGGGTTTTGGGTCATCTTAAATGTTGTGTTCTTTAAATTTGTAGTAGATAATACCGAAATAAATTAAACTAAATTATTATAAAATTAAAGCATTGTCAGGACGTGCTACTGTGTAAGCAGATGTCGTTGTCATTCAGCCCCGCTTGTGTTTTTGCGGTAGTGTGGGAATGAAATGCAGTACGATGTTAAGATCATAATTTTCTTTAATAAATAATGACCCCCGTTGCGCTGTACCACTGCTGGCAAAACCTTATAAAATATAATCACAGTACTAAAATTATAGTAATACATATAGCCGTTTCTTATTTGCATCACATTTAAGCAAAGTAAATGTATACTTATGACACGGCGTGCGTCTGTGATGGGCGTGCGCCCAAATCAATATCGCTCCTCACTCACTCCGAAGCTCACTAGGTAGGTGGCCTAGGTGCACACTGCAGGTATGCGAATGAGCGGGGCCGCCTAACTAGGCACAACTGGTGAGCTATCGGTGCTAATGATCCCGAGCTTCTCTCCGCGCTATCAAACACAGCGGGGAGTGTTTCTCGGGGTCTGTCGGGGGAAACTGGACTTTAAAAAACATCTCGCTGTTTACTTACAATGTAACTGATTACCACAAATATTTTTGAGTTTTGCCAACTGAATCGGGTTTACAGTGTAGCAGTCACAAAATACTCTAAAAATGCTGTGTTGTTTTTGTAAACACATTGTTGGGTTGCTCATGTTGGGTCAAATGAGATGTAGTGAGTCATTTACAAATTAACACCTGGGCGGGTTATTTTGACCCAACAATTGGTTTATTCTTTATTATCTGTTTCCTCCAAACGACAGCCTGCAAAATGTTCGAAAACCTGATTTGGGTGCAGCCTGTGATGGGCTGCGCCCAAATCAATATCGCTCCTCGCTCACTAGCTAGGCGGCCTCTCCTTCTGCTGGTGCGCGAAGGAGCAGGGCCACGGAATTAGGCACGGCTGGTGAGCTATCGCAGCTAATGATCCCGGGCTTCTCCCCACGCTATCAAATACAGCGGGGAGTGTAACTCGGGGTCTGTTGCACTGTAAACCCGATTAAGTTGGCAAAACTCAAAAATATTTGTGGTAATCAGTTACATCATAATTTTTAAGTTTGTTGAATTTGTTCAGCTAACTTGGAAAGTGTCAGTTCTACAAACTCATAAATGCCAAAACGTTCCGAATACTCAATTATTACTCATTCAATTATTTAAGTTTATTTAAGTTTACAGTGTGTTTAATTACATTGAGCATTAGGGTTTACTGTGTAGTGATGAAGATAATCATGTTTTAGGGTTACTGTGTCTGCTGTACAATGTCAGAAACATTCAAATCCCCAGGTGTGAATCAGCGGTTCTCACCTACACATTCAGAGAAACTAAAACGCACCCCTCCCCACTTTAAGACCCTCTTGGATCTGAGGCTCTTCTGAAGACCCGCAGTGCTTCAGGCCTCTTTTTAATCTTCATCTTCTGGATTCCAGATTCTAAAATTGAAATTGTTACCGTTTTTAATCCCTGGAATGGAAGACATTGAGATTTTCCTTATCATAACATGAATTGTATTGTTGTAATCACTCTATACACAATTTTCTTGGGTATTTATTTTTAAATAAAATATAAAAATTGAATACAAAATGAAAATAAACAAAATAGACCATTTGTATTTTCATTTGTTGTGTATAGAGTGATTAAAAACAGTACAAGGCATGTTATGGTGAGGAAACTTTCCGTCTCTTCCACACTGACTGATGTGCCTAACTTTTGTCAGCAGAGCCTCTAATCCACGACTTTTCATGAATATGTAAGACCTATTGACACCCCCCCCCCCCCACCAACACACACAGAAAGCAGACCACTACAAATTTATAATTTACATGAAAGCAGACATTTCGCTTTTTATATATATTTTTAGTATATATTTTTCACATCTGTGAGGCGAGTATACATGGAGATTCGGTTCATTTTCTGACGCGCTCAAGTTAGTGCACCCTGTTTACTTTCATCATTTAAAAATCATAAGGGTTTCAACGAAAAAGACCGAAAAAGTCATTGTGAGTGCACTTAAATAAAAGTGGAGTCTTATAAGGCTTGTTCACACGCTGTCCTCTCGCGGAGATCAAAGGCGACATTCCCCTTTTTAAAGTCTCTGGGGCGCGTCACATCAAGTCAAGTCAAGTCAAGTCAATTTTATTTATATAGCGCTTTTAACAATTGACATTGTCGCAAAGCAGCTTTACACAATAAAAAGAAGTAAGTTTTTATGCAATGTATATGAATCAAAATGATAAGATTGTCCCTGATGAGCAAGCCGAGGGCGACGGTGGCAAGGAAAAACTCCCTGAGATGGTAATAGGAAGAAACCTTGAGAGGAACCAGACTCAACAGGGAACCCATCCTCATCTGGGTGATAACGGATAGCAGGGATTGATCAGCATAATAATGTGTAAGACTGGAAGTTCAGTATAACAGGAGATGTGTTAAAATTAAAATTAAAAGGAGTCCAGTTTGTTCCCGGAGGCTCAGGTAGACTGTAGGGGATTCCGGTCCTGAGTTATCGAACAACTGAAGTCACAGGTCCCCAGAGCATCACTCGATGACAGGACAGTCTTCATGGAAACCATCCCCAGCCACCATACGAATCCAGGCAGACCACACGGGGCATCCATGCGACGAGATCTCCAACCAGAAGCAGGACTCCAGGATGGGTTAGACGGCTCCAGAGGGCAGAGGGGTCTGGATCACTGGCAACTCAGGAGCGAAACATGTATAGCTCGACAGAGAGACAGAGAGAGGGAAAGAAGAGGGGGAGAGAGAGAGAGAAGAGAGCAGAAAAGGAGAGAACAGAAAATAAGGAGAGATGGCAGTTAGGTATGGTCACAGTCAACATGTATAAGGTGAATGTATATTTAGTGCAAAGTGCAAGCAGGGACTCCGGCAGGACTAACTATAACAGCATAACTAAAAGGGAGAGCCAGAAGGAAACACAAACATGAGGGCTCCCTGAGATGTAAAGCAACCAATCACCTCACCGTCAACAAACCTGAGTGAACAATGAGAGTGGGGAGGACAGCATCTAAACATACCAGTTCACCAGAATACTCTACGTCCATGAGTCCCCCAGATCTGCTCCTTTACCTAAGGTTAATCTATTTACAAAAATGCTTGGCTAAATAAATAGCTTTTTAGCCTAGACTTAAACACTGAGACTGTGTCTGAGTCCCGAACATTAATAGGAAGACTATTCCATAACTTCGGGGCTTTGTAAGAAAAAGCTCTGCCCCCTGCTGTAGTTTTAATAATACGTGGTACTGACAGGCAGCCTGCATTCTTTGATCGAAGTAGGCGTGGCGGATCGTAAGACACTAACAGTTCACTCAAATACTGTGGCGCGAGACCATTTAGTGCTTTAAATGTCAAAAGTAGTATCTTAAAATCGATGCGAAATTTCACAGGGAGCCAATGCAGTGTAGATAAGATAGGGGTGATGTGCTCCTATTTTCTGGTTTTAGTGAGGACTCTCGCTGCTGCATTCTGTACTAACTGAAGCTTGTTTATACACCTAATTGAACAACGAGACAGTAAGGCGTTACAATAGTCCAACCTAGAGGTGATAAAAGCATGAACTAGTTTTTCTGCATCATTTAGTGACACTATGTTTCTTATCTTGGCAATATTTCTAAGGTGAAAGAAAGCTATCTTGGTGATATTATCTACATGAGCTTCAAACGAAAGGCTGGAATCTATAATCACACCGAGGTCTTTTACTGTTGCACTTGATGGAACAGAAAGGCCATCTAAAGTTACAGTGTGATCAGAAAGCTTACTTCTAGCTACTTGTGGTCCTATGACCAGAACTTCTGTCTTATCAGGATTAAGCAGAAGAAAATTAATTAACATCCAATCTCGTATGTCCTGCACACACTGCTCGATTTTAGCAAACTGGTGTTTCTCATCTGGTTTTGTTGAGACATATAATTGTGTGTCATCAGCATAACAATGAAAACTAATACCATGTGTACGAATTATGTTGCCCAGAGGAAGCATGTAAAGGGAAAAAAGCAGTGGGCCTAAAACTGAGCCCTGTGGAACACCAAACTCCACTTGAGAACATGAGGAATGGTCACCTTCTAAATCTACAAACTGATAACGATCAGTCAAATAGGATCTGAGCCACAAGAGGGCAGTTCCCTTAATTCCTACTACCTTTTCTAATCTGTGAAGGAGAATACTATGATCAATGGTGTCAAAAGCTGCACTGAGGTCCAGTAACACAAGTATAGTGACGCAACCCTGATCAGAGGCCCACAGGAGGTCGTTTACTACTTTAACAAGTGCTGTCTCTGTGCTGTGATGAGGCCTAAATCCTGACTGATACAGTTCATTTATGCTATTTCTGTGTAGATGTGAACATAGCTGCTGTGATACTACCTTTTCCAAAATATTGGAGATAAAGGGAAGGTTTGATATCGGCCTGTAATTAGAAAGCAGACAGGGGTCAAGGTCAGGTTTCTTGATTAGCGGGTTAATAACGGCTAATTTAAAGGATTTGGGGACATACCCACTACTGAGTGAACAGTTAATTACTTTCAACAGGGGTTCTATTATTGCTGGTACTATCTGTTTGAGAAAATGTGTCGGTATAGGATCTAATAAACAGGTTGACGATTTTGAATAAGAGATGAGTGAAATTAGTTCCCTCGCTTCAAGGGGAGTAAAGTGTTCTAAGTTCTGATGTGATGTGGTTAGATCATCTGAATTATTTAAATGGTCTGGTTTCAAAGCCTGAATTTTTTGCCTAATATTTATGATTTTATTATTGAAAAAGTTCATGAAATCCTCACTACTGCATGATGTTGTTGTGGAGATTTCTGCAGTGGTCTTGTTTTTAGTTAATTTAGCTACGGTATTAAATAAAAATCTCGGGTTGTTTTTGTTATTTTCTATAAGAGTGGAGAGATACGTTGGTCTAGCATCACTGAGAGCTTTTTTATAGTTCAGGATGCTCTCCTTCCAAGCTATTTTGAATACTATCAATTTAGTTTGGCGCCATTTACGTTCGAATTTTCGAGCGGTTTGTTTTAAAGCATGTGTGTGGTCATTATACCAAGGAGCGAGTTTCTTATCTCTAATCATTTTCCTTTTAACTGGAGCTACATTATCTAAGCTATAACGAAGTGCTGACTCTAGATATTCATTCGCCTGTTCGAGTTCTGTGAAGTCAGATGGCGATCCAATCAAAGTTGATAACTCTGGAAGATTATTGATAAAGCTCTGTGCGGTATTTGATGTAAATGTACGTTTAAGGTGGAAGCGCGGTGCTGTGCATACATTATTACTATAACACGCTTTAATCGAGACGAGATAGTGATCCGAGATAACTTCAGACTGTGGAATTGTGGTTATATTTCCTATACTTAATCCGAAGGATAATATTAAATCTAAAGTGTGACCTGCTTTATGAGTGGGTCCTACTACACACTGATTTACTCCTACCGAGTCCAGTATGGACATAAATGCTGTTCTCAGAGGGTCTTCTGGATTCTCAAAATGAATATTAAAGTCTCCAGCAATTAACGCTTTGTCTACAGAAACAACAAGGTTTGAGAGGAAATCTGCAAATTCGCAGAGAAACTCCGAGTACGGCCCTGGGGGTCTGTAAATGATGATTAGCGGGATCGACTGAGCTGACTTTATGTTACTATAGAGAACTTCAAATGCATTAGATTTAAAACTGTGTTTTTGTACGAGAGACAGATTATCGTTATAAATAACTGCGACTCCTATGTATGTGTATGTAGCTGTATCCAGGAGGACTAGCTTCATTTAGAGCTACATACTCATCCTGTTTAATCCAGGTTTCTGTTAAACATAATATATCAAACTCCTGATCCATGATAATTTCATTAACAATAACTGCTTTAGATGCGAGAGATCTAATATTTAACAGTCCTAGCTTCAGATCAGAGGTGCCGGCTGCGCATTCAGTGTGATCTGAGTTTGTGGTACAGTATCTATGTTAATTAAATTACTAAAACAGACTTTCTGAGTCTTTCTAAATTTATGTTTATGTTTAGCTCGGGGAACAGACACAGTCTCAATATGATGAACTCTGAGTGACGACTCTATGCAGCTAGCAGACGGTTGGTTTAGCCTGTCTGTCTGCTCCCTGGCCTGGGCTCTGGATTGTCACCGATTAACTAGGCCTCTTCTGAGACTATGTGCTATACTGCAAGAAATGAGAGCAGCACCTTCCCGAGTGGGATGGACACCGTCCCGCCCTAACAGGCCAGTTTTGCCCTCAAAGGTCTTCCAATTGTCTATGTAGCCCACGTTGTTTTCGGAGCACCACCTGGACATCCAGCGGTTCAGCGACCATAACCTGCTGTAAGCTATGTCACCACGTCTCATTGGGATGGGACCAGAGCAAACTACTTCTTCGGACATCGCCTTCGCTATTTTAAACACCTCTGTAAAGTTACTCTTACTAACCTCTGACTGACGAAGGCGTATATCATTAGCTCCAGCATGTACCACTATCTTAGAGAACCTATGCTGTCCTAGAGCCCTAAGATTACCTGCTATGTCCGGTGCTCTGGCTCCCGGGATACACCTGACCACTGCCGCTGGCGCCCCTAAAGGCCTAGCTAATTTCACATGTCTCAGTATAGAGTCTCCTATAACCAGAGCTCTTTCAGGTTTCTCAGCGGGTGCATCACTGAGGAGAGCGAACCTGTTGGACACGTGAAGCGCAGAAGAGGTGTGCTCCGGTGGGCTAGCTTTAGCGTTAGCTTTGGCTGAGCGAGTATGCCGCCGAGTCGTCACCCACTCGCCCCGCTGTGAGGGCTCTACTGCCGGAGTCGGGGGCTGATTATCTCCTCCTGTGGCACCCAGACTTTCCGCTACGGGATTAACGCTGCTCTCGCGCTCTCTAACCCTCTCTAAAGTCTGGATGCGCTCCTCTAATGCTACTATCTTCTCCGTCAGGGTGCTAACTAACACACACCTATCACAAATAAAATTATCACTAATGACGGAGGAAGAATGTCTAAACATCCTGCACTCCACACACTGAGCGAGCTGAATGGTAGACATGATAACGTACCTTTGTGCCGGAGTTGTGATTATTTGCTGATGGATTCGCTTGTTGTTGGTCAGATGATACGCGCGTTCTCCCAAAAAGCGCAAAAATCGGATAAAGTCCAGTAGTATTAAAGCGTAAAAACGGGAAAAATATATAATTATAAAAAACTAAACAAAATATAATCTAAAGCGCTGTTCCAAACAGACGAGGAACTTTCGCGGGAACAATACGAAAAACAGGAAGCTACGTCACCAGCTCTCAGAGCCAAAAAAGAGAGCCCCATCTCACATCACCCCGCTCGCGTGCCACTCTCCTTAGTAAACTCCACAGCGTGTAGTTCTGTTTATTTAAAATTGGAAACATAAATTTTTGAGTTTGTTGAACAAATAAAAAAATATATATTGCAACCCTGCGAGGGAATCGAACCAGGAGTCTCCCGCATTAAAAGGCAAGACGCTTAACCACTGCACCACGAGGGCTCTATAGACATTACACTGGTGGAAGTTTTACTTAAGTTATTGTTACTTACGTATTCAAAAAATTATTTAGGGTAAACAGTACTCAAACAATTACTCAAACAATTATTTAGGTTAACAGTACTCAATGTGTTTAATGACTTTGAGCATTAGGGTTTACAGTGTTGTGTACTTGTTTTAATGTTCAACTTCAATGTTTTTTTTTAACTCATTGCACTATTGTACAGCAAATATCAATAGCTCTGATTAAGATTTTTCATGCTTGTTGTATAAAATATACAGATGTGGAAATTACCATTACTGTAGTATTTCTTCGATACAGCATATTGTTTAGACTGTATTACTTAATTATTTTTTTAAAAACCGAGATGATGAAAAAATGTCACTTTGCGCCACCTGGCTGTCATTTCACGAATTGCCTTGAAATGCAACTGATTTATTTTGGCCGCTGTCGTTTTGTCGCGGCGGTGAGTGCGACGGTAGACATTCTCGTCTTCACACATCTGTATATATATATTGCACAAAAGTGAACTTTTTCTGCTAAAAAGTGAAGCACTAACGACAGGAATGCAACATCTTCCGTTCAAGATGGTGAAAAATCAGTTTATCTATATTGGTATTACAATTACAAGGAAACATAAACTAATAAATTTTATTAGGTTGTTGAACCAAACAAAAAAGGACTTGGGGCAATGAACACCACTGTCCATGTCCCTGGTGGGCCGCATTAATGCCATTAAAATGAGCTTCCTTCCCAAATTTTTATATTTGTTTCAGTCTGTACCTGTTTTTATTCCCAAATCTTTCTTTGGTGCTTTAGATTCAATTATATCATCTTACTTTTGGAACGGTAAACATTCTCGATTGAATAAGTCCCTACTTCAAAGATCTAAAAGAGACGGTGGCATGGCTTTACCCAATTTTCGTTTTTACTACTGGCCAGCAAACATTCGATGTCATCTTTTGGGCATATTTTCATAACCAACCTAATCGCCCTGTCTGGGTGGAAATGCAGATGAACTCTGTCAAAAACCTCTTTGTCTCTGCACTTCTTGGATCTGTACTCCCCATCCTTTCAATTAAATCAATCAATAATTCAGTTATTAGGCATACCTTGAGAGTATGGGGTTCAGTTCAGAAAGCACAGTGGTCTTCTGGGCTTTTCTCTTTCCAGTCCTATCGTCTCTAACCATCTCTTCCAATCTTCTTTACATGATTCAGTGTTGCAGGAATGGTACAGTAAGGGCATTAAGCTTTGCAAAAATCTGTTTGTTGATCGTAGGTTTGCATCATTTGAACAGCTTTCTGAGAGGTTTAACTTGCCCAATTCTATGGATTCCAAAATTGACATTATTACTGTTTTTTAATCCCTGCAGTGGAAGAGTCTGGGAATCTAGTTACCATAACTTTTGTTGCATTGATTTTAAGTCACTCTATACAGTACACAACCTATGATTTCTTAATGCTATTTTACAAATGGAATATTTATGTTACACTCTAAAAACTGCAGAGTTAAAATTTTAGGTGCTGGGTTATATAATTTAACCCAACCAGTGGGTAAATTAACACTCTTGCTAGGTTGACACATTCCATTTAGTAGATAGAATCATTTTGTTTTCAAAAAAGTCCCAAAATGTACAGATCTGGCTATTAAGAACGCACGTTTCTTGAAAAGGGATCTCTCGCACTTTCGCGGCAGCTTGCGGGAAGCTGTGAAAATGCTGTTCATTACCTGGAGGAGGCAGTCGTGTTTCAATCTGAAGTATTGTGTGTCTATCCGCGCGGCGGCCGGGTATTCTTTAGCTAAAATTCCTAAACGGTTTTCCATTCATTTTCAATGGTAGTGCTAAACCACTACGGATGCAATATACATTCGGCCGCCGGTGGCCGCTGTGGAGCCCGTCAGCCTCGTTCCGCGCGCTGATTGGTCGAGCCGACATAGAAAAAACCCTAAACCGTTTCCCATGCATTTTCAATGGTAGCGCGCCGGTGGCCTCGTTCTTCGCGCTGATTGGTCGAGCCGACATAGAAAAAACCCCTAAACCGTTTCCCCATTCATTTTCAATGGTAGTGCTAAAACCGCTACGGAATGCAATATACTTTCGGCCGCTGGTGGCCGCTGTGTGGGCCGCCAGCCTCGTTCTTCGCGCTGATTGGTCGAGCCGAAATGGAAAAAACCCTAAACCGTTTCCCGTTCATTTTCAATGGTAGTGCTAAAACGCTACGGATGTAATATACTTTCGGCCGCTGAGTGGCGTGACTCACCTGGTTGGAGTTTGAGTGGTCGAGCCAGGAACCGCGACAGACGCTGATTGGTTGAGCCAGAAATTGAGACAGACAGACGGCGTGGATGCGACAGATACGTGCTAATCGGTAAGGGGATTTTTTTTATTTTAATTTTTTTATATTAATTAAAAACTTAAACAAGACACGAACAGATAAATATAAACAGTTCGCCTTCTTGTCGCTATAAACCTTCTTTTTTTTTGCAGAGTTTTTCGTGCGAGCCAGAAATTGAGACAGACGGTGTGTATTGCTAATCGGTAAGTGGATTTTTTTTTTTTTATTAATTAAACTTACTCATACAGGACACGAACACGATAAATTGACTTTATTTAATTTCTTTCTAAAGAGTTCTCCTCGTTTTCGCTATAAATCTATATTTTTTTTCTTCAGAGTTTATCGTGTTAGCCAGAGACCGAGCCAGACGGTGTGTATGCGACACGGTGTGTACTGCTAATCGGTAAGGGAATTTTTTTAATTAAACTTTGTCTAATTTATTACACCCTTTACTATTATTTATCTACCTTTACTTATTATCTACTTTATTACACCCACAAGAACTGCAGAGGGGATTTTCATTTATTCTGAACTGAAAAAAATGGCACCCTATCTTACAAATATTTTTACCATAGGGTACCATAGGGTGGTACATGTACTATATCGGCAAACAAGTATCAGGGTACTATAAAAATATTATATGCTATATATCATGGTAAATTTCCTTGTGTTTGTGTTTTCATTCAATGTTATGTTAGAAGTATTCATTGCATTTTTTTTTTTTAGCTGTTTAAGGTCTGAGAACACCAGAATAGAAGGGTACAGTCAAAATAAAGGTTTGGTGCACATTAAGTTCAACTGCATTATATAAAATGTATAATTTGTGTCTATTGTTCCCATGTCTCTGTGGGATTTTCAAGTCCTCAGAATAAGAATTAGAAAGTGTAGACAGTTAAAAAAAAATAAAAACAGTGCTGATATTTAATCTTCATAATTCCTACTGTCCATGAAGCGTGTATCAAAACTGTGCTTGAATAAACAAAATATTTTTTCTTCATAACAGGTAAAATGCACAAACAAGTTTTTTCCCCAGGGAGAGTCAGTGTGGTTTTTCGAAAGGGACCACTTGGATATCTCCTTCAAGATCCGACCAATGCGGCCAGACTGATAAAAGATGACCCCTCTCTACAGGAAAGGTCTGCACCCATGAAGGAGGAGCGTGTCAGACAAAACGCCCTCGCCATGGTCAGTCAGAGAGGAGGGGATGTTTCAAATAAGACAGAGGTGTTTGGAGAATACATCCTGCAGTTTGGGAAATATAAGGGGAAGTCCTTCCGCTGGCTGCTTGAGAATGACATGGGGTACACCATATACCTCATAAAGAATCGGCAGAAAGAAGAGGCTGTCGGAGTGTCTATGGCAGAAGGGCATAGCAAAGACAGCTTACTGTCATTTCTGAGTTATGCACTTAGTTTTGACGAATTTCAGTCTCTTCTTAACTACGAGTCAAAAAGAAAAATCGGTTGCAACAGCAGCATCACAGGATGACCAGCTGGTTGGTTTTGGCTCTCGCGCCAACACCACTTGGCGAGAGATTTGGAACAGCAGGGACGATGGCTATGCAGCCTTTTTTCTTCAACTAAAGCTGTGTACCAGGGACAAAGATGCACAAGTTACAACAGTACCTGCAAAGGAAACAACATCCAACCTCTCTGACCCTGATGAAGTTATGGGTTGGTCTCAGTTTTCTTTCATTTTTCCCAAAGACATATAAGATAAAATAAAACTGTTTTGGTGCATCAAATACAATAAAAATTAGATACATTCAGTGGTCAACTTTTATGGCTGCACCACAGTGATGGACGAAGATGAAGAGCTGGAGAGAGCGATGCTGAGTATATCACCTTCCTCACTGTGCAGAGCTGTGAGTAAACATGCATTTTAAATTAAAACAGTTACAGATCTGTATGCCTATTATAAAGTGTGCATGTTTTGTTGTCTTTATTTTATTTATATTTTTCTGTTTCCTCCAGCTCCTGCTCCTGCTACACCACTGACCTCATCGACTGCCAGAGACCAACAGGCATCGGGACCTGAAAGAGGTTTTTAACAGACTGACCCTATGAATTGTTTTCCCAAACTTAATCTTCTCTAAACCTTTCCTTCTCATGTTGACCACGTTCTGGTTCCTTCTCATGTTGACCACGTTCTGGTTCCTTCTCATGTTGACCACGTTCTGGTCCTGTCTCTTTTTTCTTTTCTCAATAACTGTCCTAGTGACTATGAATTGATGCCCCATGTGATCAAGGTAAGAGATCTGTTTAATTTTCTGTTATGATTGAAAAGAAGAAAAATGAATTTGACTGCTTTGGTTACTAACACTTGTGTTTACAGTGTGCCAGGTTGCTCTCCCTGCTTAAGACTAATTTATGAATATTCATTCATAAGATGGTGACATTTTTGAGATATTAGTCCAACATAAGAAAGAAACAGTGGAGAATTCCAAAAACATTTGAAATATGTTTTGTATCACTATGTCTCATCAAGATAAGCAGGCAAAGTGACTTGGTATTTCTGTCTTTCCTAACACCAGTTATTAACACAGTTTAATAACACAAAATATAAATGACTGAGAGGACTTTTGTTGTTGCAGTACCATCTGACACTCTCTTCTCATCGTCCCTTTCACTTCCACTGGAGGGTTCAGGAGTAGATGGTAATTGCGTCACATTTCTTCTGAACATCAGTTTATTCACATAAACATTTGTCATATATTTACTTATATAATGTAGTGATGTGATTATTTTACATAAATATTTCTGTTAAAAGTAATCAACTAGCAATGTAATTTTTGTCATGCTTTCTTCCATGCAACCCGAGCTCTGTCATCTGGAAAAAGTCCTGTGCCCCTGCCTCGGGAGCTGAAGTTTCTTATACCAGAACCAGCAAGCCCTCTGCCCACAGTCTCAACTGTCACAGTACCAGGTGTGTATAGGTTTAACTGTATTTGCAGTTCTCAAGAATATCTACATAGTAAAAGAGAAACAACATAATTTTAACTGCCATTAAAGATGGTAGCTGATTAACAGTAAGCGGTTTTAGGATTTATTATAACTTTTTGAATTTCAATGACTGAGTTGTAGATGCTGCGTGTCATATTGTAGTCTGTCTTTATTTTTTTTTGTGTGTGTGCAATAATTAAATGTTTACCATTCTCTGTATTGTCAGAGACTCGTTTAAATTCTCCTGAGAGGTCTCCAGTGACCAGTAAACCTCCACTGCATCCACCTACTGCAGCAAGAGCTCAAAGTAAGTTCTTCTTTTTTAACATGGTGGTGCACATGCTAAACATACAGTCAAAACGCGCATGTGCGCACACACACACACACACACACACACACACAAACTCATAATCTTACACTTAACTATTTCTTTATTCTTGTTTTCACTAGTCCAGCCATCACCAACTGTCCCCAGCTGCCCACCCCACTTCCAGGATATGACCACGATGTATGTCAGTGGAACTGTTCACAGCAGCAGATAGCAGTTAATAGACAGCATCCATGAGCTTCCCTCCCCCAAGTACTTTCAGCTTCACCCCTTTTTTATATGGAAGCCAGAAAATGATAACCTAATGGGGAGGCTGAGGAACAACTACCCTTTGCCATGTATTGAAGGTTGTGTTCAGCCTCACTTTGCCTCTGCAGGTGCTGGGAGACCTCGTGTGATTGTAGGCATCACTGGACAGTACTACCTTTTGTCATCCAGGCTGTGCTGCAAAGTTTGCAAGAAAAGGTGGTATGCTGACAACCAGTGTGGCTGGAAAAACGTCCCCAGCGATTTTTACAAATGTGTTGCCTGCAAAACTGACCTACAAGAAGGCCATATGTAAGTCAGTCATGGACGAACTCAGGCGCACAGGTAAATCACCGACAGACATGGCAAACCAAATTATGGAGATGATGCACCTGAAATATGAACGCGCCAACCTGGCCTACCTTCTCAGCTGCCAAAATGTCATGGATGGGGAGGCAGGAAAGTACGGGCAAAAGACAATCACACAGTACATTAGACAGGAAACAAAGCCATCTCCTTTCGGACAGTACAGTGATTCAGATGGATGGAACGGCATCTCTTTATCTGCACACTACCTGACTGACTGCCTACTTCATGAGTATGAGCACCAGGAGGGCGCCATCAAAAGACTGCTCCAGGGCACCTTTGGACAGGCTTTCCGTTCAGACCATACCCGTAAGGTCGCAAGAAAGGTCACCTTTTCATCTGGAACCATGTCATCATATGCTGTCATGAATGAAAACTGGATGATCATTTCATGGGTAATGGTGCAATCTGAGACAGAGAAATCGCTGAAGCCCATGTATGAGGGACTTGCAACTCGTTATAGCACCGCAGGCATAGAGAAGGCCCGATACCAATGTGTTGACAATTTCTTACCTATCAGTTTTATGCCAATTTTACATTTAATATTTCTTTTCATTCTTTTCAAATTTGTAATTTGATGAAAGGAGTACATTTGCATCATTACATATTACATTTACATCATTACATATCATTATTGAATACACTGCAATTAACAGAGATATACAAATTGTAACATTTTAAGGGTGTATTTTTCTCTTTTTTTTCTCTTTCAGAGATTGTTGTGCAGCATTTAAGGTGTCAGAATCTCTTCCAGGAGAGCATCTGAACTGGGACGCTTGGCAAACATCTGATGCCATTGTTGCTAAGGCCACTTCTGGTAGCCTGTTAAACTTGTGTGCATCACGGTCCCACTACAACGCAGAAATAACAATCAAACTGGACTTATTTCATTGTATGAGGCAGTTCCTCCGTGAGTGTGTCTCTGAGCATCATCCTCTGTATAGTTCCTTTGCCCAGTTCCTGTCTGCTGCCTTTTCCGTGGTGGATCAGGAAGACCTACAGAGGCTTAAAGATGCGTATGCATTTTGTGGAATTCACCCTGCCAACCCCACGAAACAGCACATTCGTGTACACTGCAGAACAAAGATTCCACAGCCTGTGGAGCTCATCCAGAGAGTTGAGGGAGTTTTTCGGCACTTCTTTCTTGCTGAAGATCCAAACGGTCTTCCTCTCTTTAAGCCCTTTATGCTGAAGGCATGGCGGATTCAACGAGTACACATGCTGCAAGGTTGCCTCAGTGATCCTGAAGTGGAAGGTGCTATCTTGTGCAGACATGGAGGGATGGTGCAGCTAAATAATGTGCACGGTGAAGGAGCTCAAGTTCCTGTCTGGATCCCCATTAGAGGCACATCTCAACAGGAGGGGTACCACTTTCATCAGGCTCAATGGGTCACCGGAACACGTGTTTCCATAGAGCTGTTTCAAGCTCAGGGGATGACAGGGGTGGCACGGTGGAATTATCAACGTCTGGTGGACCTGAAGTAGCCAGATGTATGCCTTCCAGCTGTGTTCGACCCAGTTTTGATTGAACATCTCAATGCAGCTTCGAAACGGGTCCTCGGAGATGAGAAGTATCTGGCTCTTCATCTTTCTACCACAGACACTGGAGAGAAGTTTGTCCTGGAATATGTTGAGCCTGGTTGCCGTCCAGTTCCTCTTTATTGGGATAAGCACAGGACTAATACAGGCTCTTCCCATGCCCTCCATACACCTCCTCCTCAATCCAGCCCACCCATGGCCCTGTCAGGGAGTCCTCAGGCATCCTCCACGACTCCAACCAGAGTGTTTCGGTTTCCAGCATGCCCGTCTGGTGATGTTGCTTTTGAACCGGACGCATCGGTACCTGAGCCCAAGCCTAAGACAGGTGAGCATCTGACAAAAAAGTAGCTGACAAAAATTAAGCGTTACCAGCAGTAATTAAATTATATTTATCTTGATTCTACGTACCGTACATTTCCTTGTAGTCTTCTTGTCACAATGGTTGAAATGTCACTTACTAGACTTTTAGATAGCAGATAACAGTAATAACCTCACCTAAAAATCTAGCCATCTGTTAGCCATTGTTAATCTGGGTTTTTTACCTAGATGAGTATGCAAGTTCTGTTTTTCTTGCTATCAGGGTCAGAATGCCTTACTGCACTCTTATTTCTTTCTGTTACAGAAAGCCCATACCCACCACTTCTACCTCGGCTGTCCTTACCAACCGCCGCTCGCACTGGACCTGTGAAGACTGGAGGCAGGATATTTGTCCTGGACCACAAGCGTTGGCCAGGCCCTATGAAGAAGGTTATTGACGACCTCCTTAATAAACACAGAGGACACAAGGACATGCTCAAGCTTGTGGACCAAGATTATTCTGCTCTAGTTCACAACTCCTGTAAAGACCCAAACATGCTCCACCCAACAACCAAAGTCCACATTTCGCAGTATATAAAGCATCTCAGCAAGCTGATGAACACTGCATCCTCAATAAACACAAGCCCGGAAAAAGTCCTCGAGAGGCAGCAAATCTGGCACACTCTGACACAGGGAAGTGAGACTATGACTGTACCAGTTGTTACCATGCCTGTCTCAGTAGTAAACCCCAGTCCTCCTGTTCAGACCCTTGCCACACCTCTGACCCAACACTCCATTGAGGAAATTGTTAAAAACATCATGGAGAAGCAACAGGAACAACTGAGACTTCCACACCCAGCACAAAAGAGGGTACAAACAAAAACTTGTCTTTCCTGTGGCCAGCCAAAGTCAAGTCAAGTCAAGTCAATTTTATTTATATAGCGCTTTTAACAATTGACATTGTCGCAAAGCAGCTTTACACAATAAAAAGAAGTAAGTTTGTATGCAATGTGTATGAATCAAAATGATAAGATTGTCCCTGATGAGCAAGCCGAGGGCGACGGTGGCAAGGAAAAACTCCCTGAGATGGTAATAGGAAGAAACCTTGAGAGGAACCAGACTCAACAGGGAACCCATCCTCATCTGGGTGATAACGGATAGCAGGGATTGATAAGCATAATAATGTGTACTGGAAGTTCAGTGTAACAGGAGATGTGTTAAAATTAAAAGGAGTCCAGTTTGTTCCTGAAGGCTCAGGTAGACTGTAGGAGATTCCAGTCCTGAGCTATCGAACAACTGAAGTCACAGGTCCCCAGAGCATCAATCGATGATAGGACAGTCTTAATGGAAACCATCCCCAGCCACAATACGAATCCAGGCAGACGACACGGGGCATCCATGCGACGAGATCTCCAACCAGAAGCAGGACTCCAGGACGGGTTAGACGGCTTTAGAAGGCAGAGGGGTCTGGATCACTGGCAACTCAGGAGCGAACGTGTATAGCTCGACAGAGAGACAGAGAGAGGGAAAGGAGAGAGGGAGATAGAGAGAGGAGAGAGCAGAAAAGGAGAGAACAGAAAATAAGGAGAGATGGCAGTTAGGTCTGGTCACAGTCAACATGTATAAGGTGAATGTATATTAGTGCAAAGTGCAAGCAGGGACTCCGGCAGGACTAACTATAACAGCATAACTAAAAGGGAGAGCCAGAAGGAAAACATGAGGGCTCCCTGAGATGTAAAGCAACCAATCACCTCACCGTCAACAAACCTGGGTGATCAATGAGAGTGGGGAAGACAGCATCTAAACATACCAGTTCACCAGAATACTCTACGTCCATGAGTCCCCCTGATCTGCTCCTTTACCTAAGGTTAATTTATTTACAAAAATGCTTGGCTAAATAAATAGGTTTTTAGCCTAGACTTAAACACTGAAACTGTGTCTGAGTCCCGAACATTAATAGGAAGACTATTCCATAACTTTGGGGCTTTGTAAAAAAAAGCTCCGCCCCCTGCTGTAGTTTTAATAATACGTGGTACTGACAGGCAGCCTGCATCCTTTGATCGAAGTAGGCGTGGCGGATCGTAAGACACTAGCAGTTCACTCAAATACTGTGGCGCGAGACCATTTAGTGCTTTAAATGTCAAAAGTAGTATCTTAAAATCGATGCGAAATTTCACAGGGAGCCAATGCAGTGTAGATAAGATAGGGGTGATGTGCTCGTATCTTCTGGTTTTAGTGAGGACTCTCGCTGCTGCTTTCTGTACTAACTGAAGCTTGTTTATACACCTAGTTGAACAGCCAGACAGTAAGGCGTTACAATAGTCCAACCTAGAGGTGATAAAAGCATGAACTAGTTTTTCTGCATCATTTAGTGACAATATGTTTTTTATCTTGGCAATATTTCTAAGGTGAAAGAAAGCTATCCTGGTGTTATTATCTACATGTGCTTCAAACGAAAGACTGGAATCTATAATCACACCAAGGTATTTTACTGTTGCATTTGATAGAACAGAAAGGCCATCTAAAGTTACAGTGTGATCAGAAAGCTTACTTCTAGCTACTTGTGGTCCTATGACCAGAACTTCTGTCTTATCAGGATTAAGCAGAAGAAAATTAATTAACATCCAATCTCTTATATCCTGCACACACTGCTCAATTTTAGCAAACTGGTTTTTCTCATCTGGTTTTGCTGAGACATATAATTGTGTGTCATCAGCATAGCAATGAAAACTAATACCATGTTTACGAATTATGTTGCCCAGAGGAAGCATGTAAAGGGAAAAAAGCAGTGGGCCTAAAACTGAGCCCTGTGGAACACCAAACTCCACTTGAGAACATGAGGAATGGTCACCTTCTAAATCTACAAACTGATAACGATCAGTCAAATAGGATCTGAGCCACAAGAGGGCAGTTCCCTTAATTCCTACTACCTTTTCTAATCTGTGAAGAAGAATACTATGATCAATGGTGTCAAAAGCTGCACTGAGGTCCAGTAACACAAGTATAGTGATGCAACCCTGATCAGAGGCCCATAGGAGGTCGTTTACTACTTTAACAAGTGCTGTCTCTGTGCTGTGATGAGGCCTAAATCCTGACTGATACAGTTCATTTATGCTATTTCTGTGTAGATGTGAACATAGCTGCTGTGATACTACCTTTTCCAAAATCTTGGAGATAAAGGGAAGGTTTGATATCGGCCTGTAATTAGAAAGCAGACAGTGGTCAAGGTCAGGTTTCTTGATTAGCGGTTTAATAACGGCTAATTTAAAGGATTTGGGGACAAACCCACTACTGAGTGAACAGTTAATTACATTCAACAGGGGTTCTATTATTGCTGGTACTACCTGTTTGAGAAAATGTGTCGGTATAGGGTCTAATATACAGGTTGACGATTTTGAAGAAGAGATGAGTGAAATTAGTTCCCTCGCTTCAAGGGTAGTAAAGTATTCTAAGTTCTGATTTGATGTGGTTAGTTCATCTGTGTTACTTAAATTTTCTGGTTTCAAAGCCTGAATTTTTTTTCCTAATATTTATTGAAAAAGTTTAAATGAAATCTTCACTACTGCATGATGTTGTTGTGGAGATTTCTGCAGTGGTCTTGTTTTTAGTTAAGTTAGCTATGGTATTAAATAAAAATCTCGGGTTGTTTTTGTTATTTTCTATAAGAGTGGAGAGATACGTTGATCTAGCATCACTGAGAGCTTTTTTATAGTTCAGGATGCTCTCCTTCCAAGCTATTTTGAATACTAACAATTTAGTTTGGCGCCATTTCTGTTCAAATTTTCGAGCGGTTTGTTTTAAAGCACGTGTGTGGTCATTATACCAAGGAGCGAGTTTCTTATCTCCAATCATTTTCCTTTTAACTGGAGCTACATTATCTAAGCTATAACGAAGTGCTGACTCTAGATATTCTTTCGCCTGTTCGAGTTCTGTGAAGTCAGATGGCGATCCAATCAAAGTTGATAATTCTGGAGGATTATTGATAAAGCTCTGTGTGGTATTTGACGTAAATGTACGTTTAAGGTGGAAGCGCGGTGCTGTGCATACATTATTACTATGACACGCTTTAATCGAGACAAGGTAGTGATAACTTCAGACTGTGGAATTGTGGTTATATTTCCTATATTTAATCCGAAGGACAATATTAAATCTAAAGTGTGACCTGCTTTATGAGTGGGTCCTACTACACACTGATTTACTCCTACTGAGTCCAGTATGGACAAGAATGCTGTTCTCAGAGGGTCTTTTGTCTCCAGCAATTAACGCTTTGTCTACAGAAACAACAAGTTTTGAGAGGAAATCTGCAAATTCGCAGACAAACTCCGAGTACGGCCCTGGGGGTCTGTAAATGATGATTAGCGGGATCGACTGAGCTGACTTTATGTTACTATAGAGAACTTCAAATGCATTAAATTTAAAACTGTGTTTTTGTACGAGAGACAGATTATCGTTATAAATAACTGCGACTCCTCGTCCTCTACCAGTTAGCCGAGGCTGGTGTATGTAGCTGTATCCAGGAGGACTAGCTTCATTTAGAGCTACATACTCGTAGCTCTAAATACATACATACATACTAGCTACATCAACCTCCTGATCTGTGATAGTTTCATTAACAATAACTGCTTTAGATGCGAGAGATAGAATATTTAACAGTCCTAGCTTCAGATCAGAGGTGCCGGCTGCGCATTCTAAATTTATGTTTAGCTCGGGGAACAGACACAGTCTCAATATGATGAACCCTGAGTGACGACTCTCTGCAGCTAGCAGACGGTTGGTTTAGCCTGTCTGTCTGCTTCCTAGCCTGGGCTCTGGATTGTCACAGATTAACTAGGCCTCTTCTGAGACTATGTGCTATACTGCAAGAAATGAGAGCAGCACCTTCCCGAGTGGGATGGACACCGTCCCGCCCTAACAAGCCAGTTTTGACTTCAAAGGTCTTCCAATTGTCTATGAAGCCCACGTTGTTTTCAGAGCACCACCTGGACATCCAGCGGTTTAGCGACCATAACCTGCTGTAAGCTATGTCGCCACGTCTCATTGGGATGGGACCAGAGCAAACTACTTCTTCGAACATCGCCTTCGCTATTTTAAACACCTCTGTAAAGTTACTCTTGCTAACCTCTGACTGACGAAGGCGTATATCGTTAGCTCCAGCATGTACCACTATCTTAGAGAACCTATGCTGTCCTAGAGCCCTAAGATTACCTGCTATGTCCGGTGCTCTGGCTCCCGGGATACACCTGACCACTGCCGCTAAAGGCCTGGCTAATTTCACATGTCTCAGTATAGAGTCTCCTATAACCAGAGCTCTTTCAGGTTTCTCAGCTGGTGCATCACTGGGGAGAGCGAACCTGTTGGACACGTGAAGCGCAGAAGAGGTGTGCTCCGGTGGGCTAGCCTTAGCGTTAGCTTTGGCTGAACGAGTATGCCGCCGAGTCGTCACCCACTCGCCCCGCTGTGAGGGCTCTACTGCCGGAGTTGGGGGCTGGTTATCTCCGCCTGCGGCACCCAGACTTTCCGCTACGGGAATAACGCTGCTCTCGCGCTCTCTAACCCTCTCTAAAGTCTGGATGCGCTCCTCTAATGCTACTATCTTCTCCGTCAGGGTGCTAACTAACACACACCTATCACAAATAAAATTATCACTAATGACGGAGGAAGAATGTCTAAACATCCTGCACTCCACACACTGAACGAGCTGAATGGTAGACATGATAACATACCTTTGTGCCGGAGTTGTGATTATTTGCTGATGGCTTTGCTTGTTGTTGGTCAGATGATACGCGCGTTCTCTCAAAAAGCGCAAAAAAAACGGATAAAGTCCAGTAGTATTAAAGTGTAAAAACTAGTTTGTTATTTAGTAAAAACGGGAAAAATATATAATTATAAAAAACTAAACAAAATAAATCAAAAACGCTGTTACAAACAGACGAGGAACTTTCGCGGGAACAATACGAAAAACAAGAAGCTACGTCACCAAACATAATCAGCCAATCTCAACTTCCGAGGGTAAACCCCTTTGATTCATTCAGTCGTTCAACAAACTCCGCGCGCATCCCACACCAGACGAGAACTCGCTGTTCATGCGCTAACATCGGGCAAGCTCATGCATTGAAAACGTTTACCCGCAGACCTTGCTTTTGTCGCGCATATTATTCTTTTCTTAGACTCGCTCACTCGCTCGCAACAACGTTTTACTTGTATCATTGAGACCATTTTTCTTCTTCTTCTTCAAGTCCCCGGGCCCGCGACTCGGGGCTCTGACTCTCTAGTAACGCTTCTTCTTCTCTTTAAGTAAGTTGAAAAACTAACAAGTTAAACACTCCCCAGTTATTCAAAGTGATCCACGTTTTTTAACCACACTGATTAAACGTTTCACTGTTCTCCAGTTGGTAATAAATACATCTCCCGGTCTTAATAGTTAAACACAAACACCTTGAAATGTATCAATGTATCCCCTCACCAAGCATAACTTTTTTCAAATAAAAACACACTGAACAAATCCTTACAATGAATAAATAAATAAATACATATATAAATGAAATAAATAAATGAAATAAACAAATAAATGAAATAAATTAATTAATTAAAGGATGTCTAACGCATAAGCATCGTTACCCCCCCCCCCCCCCCCTTTTAACATTCCTCTAGGCCATAAAACATCCTAAAGGTCATCCAAAGGTCATAAAAGGGGCAATAAAACTGTCAAAAAACAGTTTGACGAAAGGTTGTTAGGTATTATTTTTGACCCCATGGTGCTGGTGCTGGTATGCTGGTAACCATGCTGGTATAATTGCTGGTCAAGCTGGTGACCAGCTATGAAGGTCTATGCTGTATTTTTTTCTTCACTTTTAAGTGATTTCCATTTATTTCCTTTTTTAAAAAGTGCATTAATATAAGGTTTGTGTTGTGTTTTTAGACAACCAACAGGTATTTAATAAATGTAAAATAATGTATTTACATGTTTTTGGTAAATGAATTATTTTTGTCTCTTGTGTGTAAATGCATTTAAAGATAACACTACACGGTCCATGTATTTACATCACACATTATCTTGTTTGTTAATAGCTAGTATTGAAAATAATCAGCTAAAATGGTAACCAATTTTAACTACCAATACCTTGCGGTGGCCCAGCATATAAATCATGCTGGCCTATGCTGGATTTTTCAGCAGACATGCTGGTCTTCCATCATCTATGTTGGTTCACCAGCTAAACCAGCACCAGACCAGCACTAACTAGCAAGACCAATGCTGGTGGTAAGGTTTCATCAGTGTAGATATGCTGGTCTTCCATCAGTTATGCTGGTTCACCAGCTAAACCAGCATCAGACCAGCACTAACCAGTATTAACCAGCATAGACCAGCATATAAATCATGCTGGTCTATGCTGGATTTTTCAGCAGGGATGCCCATGCACCAATCACTAACCATTAAAATGTTGGATTTGAATTAAAATATTCAAATCCAAAATTTTAACACATTAAGGATATATGTAAAATAAAATAAAATACAAGCTTTGAGATGACATATTTGTTGTATGTTGTGTTTATTTGATTAAACTTAAACCATTTTAAAGTTCTTTAATAATGAACACAAAAATAGAGTCTAATGGCATAGAAAAATAAATAGAGAATAGAAATCTAAACAGAAATCTAAAAATAGAAATCTAAAAAATAATTCAGCATCTATTTAAGGTGTGCTAGCTGGCGCTGTTCTTATATTGCTCTTTGTCAGGGTAAATCATTCAGTGACAACCCCGTAAAATTTCATGTACTGTAAACAGGTACTGTATATCTGTATGAATAAACCAAAATGCCCACTTCCGTGAAAATGGTGAATTCAGGGAAAGGCTCCCCCGCAAGAGGTTTTGTGCGACCACTGAGCTTCTTCGGATTCTAAAATTGACATTGTTACTGTTTTTTAATACATGCAGTGGAAGAGACTTATTTACCATAAGCTTTGTTGTATTGTTTTTAATTACTCTATATACAACCTATGATTTCTTTATGATATTTTACAAATTGAATATTTTTTTATGTTACACTCAAAAAACTGCTGGGTTAAATGTTAAAGTGCTGGGTTATTTTATCTCTTTATTATTATTTATTAGATTGCCTGTTAGAAATACCCCAAATGAAGTTAATCTGCTGTTATAACCACTGCAGTGACAGTTAATCAGCGGTAGTTTTCACTACTACTACTACTAATGATAATAATAAGGAATGGAGAAAGTGCAGTCAGAAGTATCATAATTGCAGGAGAGAAGCAAATGAAAAAATAAATACATATCAGTATTTAAAGTTTGAGCTCGACACGTTTACTTGGATCTTGAGTTGTGGGAACAGTAGCTCTGTCGCTTGCTGTCAATGGGCGCCTAAGAGAGAGAACACATTTTTGGCTTCAGTACTTCAGATTGAAACATGACTGCCCCCTACAGGTAATGAAGGGCATTTTCACAGCTTCCCACGAGCTGCCTTTTCTCAAAATGTGCAATCCCGGGTGGTGCTGTAACCTCTCGCAGCCGGAGGTCTAGAGAGAGCTGATTGGCCGAGCTCTCTCAGAGGGGAGGGATGAGAGGTACTTAGTGCTCCCACATTAATCACGGCTCTACAGCCAGTCAGGGGCGTCTGTGAGCTCGCGCAATGGAGGGAGCGGATGGCGCTATCCTCCGAGTGTGTTACGCCGCCCCCAACGGCGCGGGAGCGAGCGGTTCGAAAAGATGCGGTCGGCTGGCGTCACGTGGTTCGGAGGAAACACGTGATAGTCTTCGGCCCTCCCGGCTGAGTGGTAGTAGTAGCCTTAATGTGGGAGCCCCCTAGTGACGGGGAGGAATTGGACACGACTAAATTAGGGAGAAAATCGGGGAAAAATCCAAAAAAAAAAAAAATAAATGTGCATTCTTAATGGCCAGATTTGTAGATGCTGTTACTGAACTGGGTATGTAATTAGTAACTGAATAGCCATCACACATTTTTCACTCCACCATCAGTAGACAGAGAAAAAAGGAGTTCATTTGACAAAAGTAATTTCTTGCCTTGCACACACATTTATCCATCCTCATCCAACTAGGTCACTGGCGGCCATCTTATTTATTCCCATCTTTATGACCATGGTATATATGCCTCGTCTGCAACAACCCACTTTATGTGACAGTTTATATATATGTACATATGACATGGACATGTGATAAAGCACAATTATTGTTAATAATCTTCCTACAACAGGACATTCAGAAGTGTTTTATTCCTCTTACACCACAATGATTGTTATTCCTTAAAAAACCAATTAGTTTTTTTTAATTAAATTTAAATTAATAACTTGAAACACAATGTTTCACAATTATGAACAATTATTCACGGTTTCTTTAAAATCAAACTTTCATAAAGAATATGAATCTTTTAATGTGCAATATTTCATTAACGAACTCTAACTGATCTGATTCACTATTACAGAGCACTGAAGTGGGAGGAGCTTTAGAGACCCAATAACACTTAGGAATGGCAGTAATTTGTCAGTAAATGTGTGTGTGAAAGTGTGTATGTGTGTGTTAGTGAGAGGGTCTGAGAATGACAGTGTTCCTCTGTCCCAGTCCAGCTGCACTCTGACCCTCTGTTTCTGTGATAATGAGAGGAGAGTGAGTGTGTGTGGTGTAGACCAGGCTGTATATCTACCAAAACAATACCACACACATCAGATTCCACTTCTGGAAAATATCTCTCCCTTCCTCTGAGCAGATTCTGTCATCACACCCACAAACCAAAATGTACAGTCTCCAACTCCAACATCCCAGCAGTGTGTCCCTGAGTTAAAGCCCTCAGAGCCCAGGATACACACACATTTATCAAATCTCTCTGGATTATCCGGAAGTTTCTGTTTTTGATCTCACACTGGTCAGATCATCAGATACAATGAGTTTAGAATGAATAGTGTTGGGGTCCAGAGTTATAGGTTCTGAAAACACACGCACACACTTTGAAGTTGTTTCAATAGGGCTAGGCTAACTTAAACATAACATATATATAACATGGCCCTAACTTTAGCAATCAAAGCCTTTCATAATAAAAGTGAATGAGTTTAAAATGAACGATGAACACATCTGTATGCAAATATGACAGTAATAAGAAGAAGTAATAGTAATAATAATACTAGTATTTGCATAAATCTAAGTAATGGCCTTCATAACGCATACAACTTAACATTCCTTATGTCTTTTTGATGTGTTTTAGTTACAAATTTAAACAATATTTTAAAGAACTGTAACCTCAAATATTAAACAGTTTGACAGCAACAAAAGGCTTTCAAAATAAAAGTTCCCTTACATTACATTTAAATTGAACAGATCATCATCATCAACACAAACACACACAGACAGAAGGAAAGAGACAAAAAGAGATCTTACAGTATTGGACAGTGTGCTGCATCTTCTCCCAGACTCTGAACTTGAGGTTGGCCAGATGTTTAGCCACATGGATCAGTGCTCCTGAAAGCTCCTCTGGATGCTGCAGTGTGCACTGGGCTCTGCAGAAACATTCAGGACTCAGTGTTGCTGTGGGTTTGGATTCAGAAACACAGAGAACGAGAGAGACAGGAAGCGCATCACTCACCTTTTCACTGTGGCCTTGTAGTTCTGGAAAACAACAAAGCAAACATCAGTGGATATGATTTACATTTTTACACACTGAAATGTGACGTTTCTGATGATGGAGAGAAGTTTGACTTTCTCACAGTATAAATACCGACTAAATGATCCTCACTTGTAAGAACGAGACGTCTTCAGCTCTCATCTCCTCTTCTATGGCTCTGATTGTGTCTGAAAGAGATGATATGTCTCTTCTCAGCGTCTCAATCTTCTCCTTCATCATCTGACTCTTCTGCTCCTCTTCCTCTCTCAGTGCAGTGATCCTGGCTGCCTCTTCATCTCGTAGAAACTGGTGAAGCTTCTCAAACTCCTCCTTAATCTGACGCTCTGTGTGTCGCGCCTGAATCTGCAGTGAAGAGGAACTTTAATAAAATATTGTCGCACTGCCAGATATTGGACACGTTTATAGGGCGAGAGTAAGCCGGCACAAAGTTAAATATAAGCTGCGGCGTCTTATTAATGGTGCCCTGAAAGGTTTTGTGCCCCTATGTAAATATGTGTATTGGTCCAGCTCTAACCCTCGTGAGACTTTGCCGGTTGGCACGGGAAGATGGTGACTCACGGGGTCACCTGAATATATATAGCCGGCCTGAAATAAAGCTGGCCCGGAACAGGACTCAAGGAGGGAGTATGGAGTTACAGCGCCCTGATATTGTTTACATTATAACGGAGTTAACTGAGAGACCGACTAAGACTGTTCTTTGCGGGATTTCCGTTCCGTCGGGATTATCGCTGACTAGACTGCTTCATCGGAGCACTCTCACTCCGCTATCGGCCTCCCGGTTGTTTTCCATCATTTCCGGTGAGAACGATTCCACTCTCTCAATCACACTTGCAATAACCTGGACCCTGGACATTTTACACACTCACCCACATTCTGTTTTACTTTGCATATATTTTGTATATATTATTTTCTTTGGTATTGGTTTTGGTGTACCTTTTTTGGTTATTTTTTTGTATAATACACTTTTTTTAATTGATTGGTGTCTTGTTTTTCTTGCTCACGGATTTTAAAGCATTCCGACACAAAGAGAAAGATCTCTCATTTTAGTGTAGCCTCGGGTAAGATAATCTTATCTGAGCGTTACATATTGGTGGCCTGTATGGGGATCTTTTTGTTGTGTGTCGTGGGTGTTTTGAGACTTAAGAGTAAGATGAGTGTGTCAATGCTAAATTTGTAAACATGGCCGACTCAGGCAGACGGTTAAGCTCTTTATACTTGTCTAACAAACAGACCGATGATGATGATGATTGTGTGGCTGGTTTAGCTATGGTGCAAACTTTGCAAACTGAGGTGAAAAACTGTAAGATGGATTTATTGACTCTTTCTGAGAACGTTAACACGTTAGAGTTAGCGTCTAAAAAATCCAATAAAAGTGCTATTAATAGGGAAATTAGTTTTCGGCAGGCGGTGGATGCTATCTTAGCAGGGTTGGAGAACTATGTTCAGGAGGCCCTGGAAAAGCTGGAGAGAGCGATTACGGACTGTTTTCTGCAAAGAGACGCGATGTGGGAGAAGCAGATAAGAAAGCTGGGTCTCCCGAGCTGTCTTACTCTTCGCTGACCACTGGCCTGCACCCTTACATCATCAACCCCTTCTGCACAGCCCACATCTAGCACCACAGACACAACGCCCCTGAGAAAGGTACATCTCCCAGTAAGTCATGACGCCTCTGATGTTCTTCCATCGGTTACAGCTCACAGACCCACGCTGTGTACATCATCAGAGCAGGCGGCTACGTCCTCCTGTCAGGAGCAACCACCCATTCGCAGGGAGTTTCCAGGGTTCAGAGACTCCATAGAGACCGCTGATATCGTGGAGAAAGAGCAGAGGGGCGACATACTGAATAACAGGAACCCCAGGGTGGCTGACTGTCTCAGGAGCACCCAGAGCATGGTGGAGCAGCAGGTAAAGGGGGGAACGAGCGGGGAAATGGGCAGCATAGCCGACAAGGATGACAAACGAAAGCTGAAGGCTCAGCACAGCAAGGAGGAGATGAAGAAAGACACTGAACAGTCTTCGTCACCACAACCCCTAGCTGGACTCGCCATGGCACAGCCTCACTCAGAGGTCCCTCATCTCAACTATGTTCTGCCACCTAAGCCGGATCCTCCAATACTTACCAAGATTTCCACTGTCCTGCCCAGTGACCTGAAGAAGATAAAACAAGCCCAGCAGGACGACTACCAAATAGCTCAACTGGCTGCCGGGGAGCACCAGGGGAAAACGCCGAACCAGAGGAGATCCTTTGTACGTCACCAGGGGGCACTATTTTGAAGAGCTACGGTGAGACAAGGAGAAAGGCTCCAACTAATAATCCCGCAATCACTAACCCAGCCGTTCTTGCGCCATTACCATACTCCTCCATCAGGCAGACACAGGGGGAGACTAAAAACCCTGTTGAGGCTACTAGATGCATCTGGTGGCCCTCCTTGTGCAAGGACGTATGGGAATTCGTCAGGTCTTGTAAAACCTGCCACAGCACCAACAACAGCAATACGTGGACCGGTGGCTTCCAGAGTTCTGCTATTCTCTTAGCCCCGCCCATCATGAAACCCCGGGGGCAACATCAGAGGAGCTATCGCGAGGCGGAACACTCAAGGGGCCACTGGCACGAAGCATGGACTGTCCACCTACACCAGACCAAGCAGCAACTTCTCTCCATCACAACCCAAGAAACCCAGTGAAGGAAGAAACAATACATCCAGAGAGTCAGGAAGCCAGACATGTCAGGTCCAGAACTTCCCGGCAGAACGAAACGCACGGACTAATGGGCAAACTGGTTTGGCTGAAAGACACACCCTTCTCCTCCGTACCACCAAAAAACTCTGCTAAGCTAGCGCCCAAGTGGGGGGGTCCAGCAGCAATCAAAATTTTTTTAAAGGGCCAATAAATTACACTGCCATAGGGCTAACCCCAAATAACCTTGTGATGTTATGTGTTTTTTTTTGTGTGTTAATACGGACTCTGTCCTCATACACCGGAGGCTGGGGGCGGGGACTATGTAGCACTGCCACATATTGGACACGTTTATAGGGCGAGAGTAAGCCGGCACAATGTTAAATATAAGCTGCGGCGTCTTATTAATAGTGCCCTGAAAGGTTTTGTGCCCCTATGTAAATATGTGTGTTGGTCCAGCTCTAACCATCGCGAGACTTTGCCGGTCGGCACGGGAAGATTTTGACGCACGGGGTCACCTGACCCGGAAATAAAGCCGGCCCGGAACAGGACTTGAGGAGAGAGTATGGAGTTAAAGCGCGCTGATATTGTTTACTTAGGACATGTGCTGGGAATTGGGGTTGTGCTCTATCATTAGACATTGCTGATAATAAGACAAATACACAATGGCTCGTGTTGGATATGTCATGCCATGTCATTGAGCTGGGTAGCACTGCCCCTTAATAATGTCACAGCAGTAGAAGCAAATGCAGACAACACATCTTGTCTCATACCGATAACCACCATGGCCATGCTGCAGATATTGGCATACTAAAAACAAACAGGGAGGCCAAACTCAGCAGTCCCTGCGTGTAATTATACCAATAACCTATGTTTTGATGATATAGGGAGTTATTGTACTCCACTGCCTGTTAAGAAATATGGAGACAATTCCACCTATGTGGTCCCTTGGCAAAAAGGAGACACTTGTGTTGTTCAAAATCAAAAGGAAAATGAGGAATCTGACTTAGGATGGTCTGAGTGTACCACTTATGTTCCTATAACCACTTGTTCAAAGGGTAGGTCACCTAAATGTAGTATAGATGGTAATTCCTTTCCAAATGATGGTAGTTGCCCATTCATAGAGTTATCGTCTACAAATACAGTAATGTGGGTGTGTGGGTCAATCGCATATGCGACTTTACCCAAGTATTTTAATTGGACAGGCTCATGTTATCCTACATATGTTACCCCTAGTGTGTCAGTACACACGGAAGATCCGTGGGAGCCGGGGATGTCAGCGAATAGAAGAGAATAGAGATGTCCCTGTTAAATTTCAAGATTGCACTTTAGCAAACCCGTGGACTAGCCCAGGGGCAAATGTAGTTCCTACCTCGGCGGAGGGACAATAGTAGCCCTAAACAAGGTAAATGGTTTAGCATACATGTTACTGACACTAAAAAATGACACCGTAAATGCCCTGCAACTAGTAAACGATGAACTTAAGCAGGTTAGAGAGATCACGATTCAGAATAGAATGGCTCTGGACAATTTACTAGCCGAGAGAGGTGGAGTGTGTAAGGTTTTAAACAACTCTTGTTGTTTCTATATACCTGATAATCATCAAAATATCAGCAACATCATAGACCACATGAAGAAGGCTTTGCAAACACCTCCCCGAGTAGAGTCTTGGATCTCATGGTTAACACAGTTGTGGGGATGCTGGGGTTAAGTTAAGTTAAGTTAAGTTAGCCTTTATTGGTCACACATACATTAATGCACAGTGAAATTCTTTATTCTTCGCATATCCCAGCTTCTTAAATTTATTGGCTGGTTTATAGTGTTCTACCAATTGGAATTATAGTTAGGTCTCTGTATAGCACCCTGTATTTGCAGGTGTGTACAGGAACTAGTTCAGAACACAGTAAAATATCAAATGTTACGACGGACTGACAAGAACATAAAACAACTGAAACCGGACTCAGAAACTGGACTCAACTGATGACTGGGACGACCCGACTTCTGACGAGTTTCAAAATTCAGGTGACTATTATCCTGATTGTGACTTAGATCCTGATATGGAAGAAGACATAATGTAGATCTTTAGAGAAATGTGAAGTATATATATTTAAGTAGATTCGTAAATTTTTCAAAGATGCTTTCGTGTCAGTGGCCTTTCCCCCATAAAAACAGCTGTAGTGTCCTCTGTGTGCATTAGAGTGCTAGTGATGATGTTTTAAAAACCCAGGTCGGAGAGACAATGTCTGATGAAAATTACCTAATACACGGCTTTATTCGTATAGTCTTGAATTGTAAAATTAAAATGTTTATGTTGTCATAGAATGACAAAAGGGGGAAATTGTAATGGAAATATCACATTTTAATGATGTATTAATTTGTAATTGTGCCTTGTAGACTGTAGACACTTTAAACTTGTTTCCCGAAGCTTAGAAACACAAGGCCGAGAATAGAACAGAAACAACCTGATAGTAATTGTCCCTGAATAAATGATAAGGTATGGACGACTTGGTCTGGGTCAGATAAAGAGTTGTGAGTTTGAATGTAGGAACTTCATGTACGGGGCGTTGATTATGTTAGCAGAGAATTGTGTATAAAATGGGACAGCTGAGAGAAAGAGATCACCTTTCTCCATGCTGCAATTGTTTGCGGTATGAAACTGGTCCTTCTGCAGAAGTGTAAAATAAAACCTTTGTGACTTTGCTCTTACCCAGTGTATGAATTGCTTGTCTTTATAATATTTACAGAATTTCCACCACAGTCACTACATAATTATAGGGGGGATTTTAATTTGGTGCAAAATACGATATTGGACAGGTCCTCCCCAAAACAGTCAACGCTGACTAACTCTGCCAAACTTTTAGGATCTTATACCAAACAGATTGGCCTGTCCGATCCCTGGCGATCGAGATTTCCGGAAAGCCTCCTCTTTTTTTCCACATGTTCACCATTCCTATTCACGGATCGATTTTTTTCTTTTGGATAACAGAATGATGCACTCTATCAGCTCCTGTGATTATCATGCCCCCACCTCTTTGGATTTAATGTTCCCATTTAAGTTCCGTTCACATTTACTCTCTGACAACGATTTCAAGGATTTTCTTGCAACTTATATAAATCTATATTTTGAAACGATTGACAACAATTCAGTTTGCAGTAGCATGTTAGGGGAAGCATTTAAGTGTTATATCCGTGGACAAATCATTTCATATGTCTGTCAGCTGAGGAAATCGGAGAACTCCAGAATGGCAGAGATATCGGATCAACTTTCTATATTGGACCTCCAATATTCTCTGACCCCGTCACCCGCAATTTATAAAAAGTGACTTCAACTTCATTCAGAGTATTATTTACCTTTAACCAATAAAATTGAAAAGGCTGGTAAATTACTTTCATTTCAATCTCGAATTGCCTGTACAGCTAAACTGATCCCCAAAATTAAATCCCCTAAAGGTGATATAATTTTCGACCCAGAGGAATTCAATTAAATTTTTAAAAAATATTATACAGACCTTTATACCTCGGAGTGCGATGCAGAAACACTGAATGACCAGAACCTTCTTGATCAAATACCATTCCCCTGTGTAAATGAAGACCCTACAAATTATCTGTACAAGAGGCAATTAATTTACTTCAAAATGCTAAATCACCTGGCCCTGATGGTTTTTCCATCGAAATATTTAAAACTTTCTCTTCTGTCTTAGCCCCAATACTGCAGAGAGTATATAAAATGAGGCTTTATCTTCGGGTCGGCTTCCAACAACCATGTCTGAGGCATCCATATCGCTCTTGCTAAAGAAGGATAAAGATCCACTGCTCTGTAGCAGTTACAGGCCAATTTCTTTTTTGAATGTGGATTTTAAAATCTTATCTAAGATCCTTGCGATCAGACAGGCTTCATGACTGGTAGACACTCTTCCTATAATACCAGAAGACTTTTTAATACTATCCTCTCATCGAGCTCTGACAATGTCAAGGTTCTGTATCCCTAGATGCAGAGAAGGCGTTTGACAGGGTTGAATGGGGGTATCTGTTTTTTCATTCTACAAAAATTTGGCTTAAGTTCAAACTTTATAGGCTGGATTCGGTTATTGTACGCCTCCCCTGTTGCATCAGTGCATACCAATGCAACACATTCTAAAACTTTTCCCTTGCTCCGAGGTACACGACAAGGTTGGCCTCTTTTGCCCCTGTTATTTGCTTTAGCAATGGAACCATTGGCCATCTGGCTGTGAAGTGAGGAAAGGTTTGAAGGCACTACTCGGTTTGGAACTTCTTATAAATTATCCCTTTATGCAGATGATCTATTCATATATATATATATATATATATATATATATATATATATATATATATATATAAAACCACATTTTATCACTAACTCCAATCCTGCAAATTTTTGACTTGTTTGGTAAATTTTCAGGTTACAAATTGAATCTTCAAAAAAGTGAGTTGTTTCCAATCAATCCGGCAGCTGAGATTCTGTCACAACGCGCCGGATTTCGCCCACAACATAGCGCCTCCGAAAATAATCAAAATCACTCCGGTTCTAGCGCCGCGCCGCCTCTTGGGTTTTGCCGCCTCAGTCACGGCTCGAGCTCACCTGTTACCGATTTGGAGTGATCAGATCGGCTTATTTAAGACGCTGCTAGACACCCACCTGTTGCCAGATTATTGTGCCGTATTGCCCTTATTCTCGCGTTTTGTTTATGTCTCTGTTTCTCCGGTTACGACCCCGCTTTGCTTCCCGTTTTCGGCTCCGTCTTCGCGCTTCGGATTAATGTTATTTGGAATACCGGCTTTTGACCTACGCTCACATCTGACTACGAGATTGTCTGCCCTTGATGTTTATGTGCCTGTCAGCTCTGATCCCTGCTCGCGTCTAACTGCATGCTTTGGGATTACTTCTCACAAGGAAGCTATAGACTTTAGTGGATTATTTATCAGCTTCCTCATTGACTCCGTGAGTTCATTTGGATTACGGGACAATATTTCCCCGACGTGGATTTGGGCACCGCCCCCCTACCTCTCCGCGCCGGAACGCCCTCTGCTGGCCGTAAGTCTCCTTCCTGATTTCTCTCTCTCTCATTCTCTGCTATTGGATCTGCGTGTTTCCCTCCTAGTGGAGAGCGTGACAGTATAATCTGGCCATTATGGATCCAGCGGAGTTTACCCACTTGAGATCAGCACTGGAAAGTCAGGGAGCGCTCCTGGGTTCACATCAGCGTGACATTCAGGAGGTCACCAGTACCCTTAAAACAGTAACTGAAACCCTGACTTCACTCGCCAACCAAATTCAGCAACTACAAACACCTCCAGCTCCTACCCTAGCTCCTCGCCCCTTGGCAGCCGCAGCTGCCGCATCACCCCATGAGCCACGCCTGCCGGCCCCGCCTACCTATGATGGGGATCCTAACACCTGCCGTTCTTTCTTGTCTCAGTGTTCTCTAGTTCTTGAGTTACAGGCTTCGTCTTTTCCTACAGAACGAGCTAAGGTGGCATACATTATCACCCTCCTCTCCGGTCGGGCGAGAGAGTGGGGAACCGCTATGTGGGATGCCCAACTGCCCTGCTGTTTCACCTATAAATCATTTACCGAAGAAATGAGAAGGGTTTTTGATTGCTCATCCACCGGACGTCTGGCGGCTGGACAGATATTAACTCTTCAACAGGGAACCCGATCTGTCCATGATTATGCCATTGAGTTTCGCACGTTAGCGGCTTCATGTGGCTGGGACGACCAAGCACTCTTTGACGCATTTCTCCATGGTCTCTCAGATAATGTCAAAGACGAACTGTCAGCACGCGAACCACCTTCCAATCTCCAAGACCTCATTGATTTGGCAGCACGCATTGATGCTCGTAAGCGCCTCAGGCAGCAGGAGCGCAGCCTGAGCCTCTGGCCGTCACCACCCGCAGCTTCCACCAGCTTTATGGAGACCCCTCCTGAACCAATGCAGGTGGGCCGGACCCGTATTTCTCCTGAGGAACGACAACGGAGACGGGATAAGGGAGCATGTTTCTACTGTGGCCAGTTGGGTCATTTCTCACGAAACTGCCCGGTAAAAGGCCAGGCCCCTCGGTAATTTTGGGTGCACCGGGGGGCCCGGATCTTAAATCCTTTCCCAACCATCGCTCCTATTTTTCAGTAACCCTGACCCACAATAACCAATCCCATGACACGTATGCCCTGCTGGATTCAGGGGCCGACCAAAATCTGATCTGCTCTTCACTGGCGAACCTCCTTGGCATTCTTTCCACGCCCCTGAGTCACTCACTCACTGTGCAGGCCCTCGATGGTTGTTTCCTGGCCCCCATCACTCATCGCACAGAACCAGTCACCTTGCACTTCTCAGGAAACCACTCAGAAGTGATTTCCTTCTTGATTGCTAAAAGCTCCCACGCCCCGCTCGTCTTGGGTCTCCCATGGCTACAGCTACACAATCCTCATGTAGATTGGGTCAATAAGAGAGTTCTGGAATGGAGTACCTCATGCCTATCATCGTGTCTCCGCTCTGCTGTCAAAAGGGCTCCATCCTCTCAGCCTGAGGACCTCTCCAACCTCTCAAACGTCCCAACCGAGTATCACGATCTCTGGAAAGTTTTTAGCAAATCTCACGCAGTTTCGCTACCTCCCCACCGCCCATATGATTGCGCTATTAACCTTCTTCCTGGTACTACCCCGCCCAGGGGGCGATTATATTCTCTCTCACGCCCAGAGAGGGAGGCCATGGATCAATACATTACGGAATCCCTTGCGGCGGGAATCATTCGTCCCTCCTCTTCTTCTTCGTGGAGAAGAAAGACAAATCTTTACGACCCTGCATCGACTATAGGGGGCTCAACGAAATCACTGTAAAGAACCGCTACCCACTCCCTCTCATGTCCTCAGCCTTCGAGTTACTCCAGGATGCACGTGTTTTCACTAAGTTAGACCTTCGAAATGCCTATCACCTAGTGAGGATTCGAGAGGGGGACGAATGGAAGACTGCCTTTAATACACCTACGGGCCACTATGAATACCTCGTGGTTCCCTTCGGACTGAAGAACGCCCCGGCTGTCTTCCAGGCCCTGATTAATGATATATTGAGAGACTTCCTTAATGTTTTTGCATTCGTCTACCTTGATGATATTCTGATATTCTCTCGCACCCTGAAGGAACACAGATCCCATGTCCGTCAAGTTCTACAAAGGCTCATGGAGAACAAACTTTACGTCAAGTCCAAGAAATGTGAATTTCATAGCGACTCCACCTCCTTCCTCGGGTTCCTCATATCACCATCAGGTATTCGCATGGACCCAGCTAAGGTAAAGGCAGTCACTGATTGGCCGATACCCTCCTCTAGGCGGGAACTTCTACGTTTTCTGGGCTTCGCCAATTTTTACAGACGTTTCATCCGAAACTATAGCTCCGTGGCAGCACCTCTCACGACCCTCACGTCCACAAAATCGTTGTTTCAATGGAGTGCACTGGCGGACAAGGCCTTTAAGGAACTCAAGCGCCGTTTCACATCTGCCCCTGTCCTCACCTTCCCGGACCCATCCCTACAGTTCGTGGTCGAAGTGGATGCATCAGAAACAGGTGTGGGCGCCGTTCTCTCCCAAAGGTTCCCCAAGGATAACAAACTCCACCCCTGTTCGTTCTTCTCACGCCGACTCTCCTCGTCCGAACGCAATTATGGAATCGGAGACCGCGAGCTGTTAGCCGTAAAGCTAGCACTGGAGGAGTGGAGACACTGGCTGGAGGGGGCGGAACACCCTTTTTTGGTCTGGACAGACCATCGAAATTTAGAATATTTAAGGTCAGCCAAGAGACTTAACTCTCGTCAGGCTCGTTGGTCCTTGTACTTTTCCAGGTTCAATTTTACCTTGTCCTATCGCCCGGGTTCTAAGAATACTAAACCTGATGCCCTCTCTAGACAGTTCTCCCTCCCTATGGATTCCCCCACCCAAGAAACCATTCTCCCTCCACATTGCCTGATGGCTGACACCCGTTTGGACATAGAGAACCAGGTACTACGCGTGCTTGAACATGAACCAGGTCCAAGCAACGTCCCCCCGAACCGACTCTTCGTCCCAAGCCTTCTCCGTCCTGCTGTATTAAACTGGGCCCACAGCTCCAAGTTGGCATGCCATCCGGGCGTTGCCCGCACTCTATTTCTCACTAAACAACGTTTCTGGTGGTCAACTATCAAGGAGGATGTTCAGGGCTTTGTAGCGTCATGCGATACTTGTTCCAGGAATAAGGCCACTAATCGCCCCCCGGAGGGCCTTCTCAGACCACTCCCTATCCCTCATCGCCCATGGTCTCACATCTCCCTCGATTTTGTTACAGGATTACCACCCTCAGACAATAATACCTGCATCATGACAGTTGTGGACAGATTCTCCAAATCCGCTCACTTCATCTCACTCCCCAAACTCCCTTCAGCTAAAGAAACAGCCGAACTCCTGGTGTCCCATGTTTTCCGACTCCACGGTCTTCCTTCAGACATCGTCTCTGACAGGGGCCCGCAGTTTTCCTCACAATTCTGGAAAGCCTTCTGCAAGCTTATTGGTGCCACGCCCAGCCTATCCTCTGGATTCCACCCCCAGAGCAATGGACAGACTGAAAGGATCAACCAGGAACTAGAGAAGTCTCTTAGATGTATGGCGTCACGGGACACGGCCTCATGGAATAGAGCTCTCCCGTGGATAGAATACGCCCACAACTCGCTCCCCACGTCCTCCACCGGAATGTCACCTTTTCAATGCTGTCTGGGATACCAACCGCCTCTGTTCCCTGCTCAAGAGGAGGAAGTCGCAGTGCCCTCTGCCCAAGCGTTCGTCCGGCGCTGTAAAAGGACGTGGCAGCAGGCCCGCTCCCAATTGCGACGCTCAGTAAACATTTTCCGATGTAAAGCCAACCGCCACCGCTCTGCAGCCCCCCGATATCGCATTGGCCAAAGAGTAATGTTATCCACCCGCGACTTACCCCTGAAGACCACATCAAAGAAACTGTCTCCCAGGTATATTGGGCCCTTCTCCATCTCCCGGGTGATCAACCCCTGCTCTGTTAAGCTCGCCCTGCCATTATCCATGCGCCGGATCAACCCCACCTTCCATGTGTCTCAGATTCGACGACTGGTCTTCTGTACATTATCCGTTTCCCTCCTAGTGGAGAGCGTGACAGATTCTGTCTAAATACTCTTTTCCTTTTAAGTGGGCTCAGGAAGGATTCAGATATCTGGGTGTCTTTGTTGCTAAAACAGTCACGGTTGTTTTCAGGAAAAAAAATCCAATGCTTTGTTCGACGCTTACAGGGAAGATATACAGAGATGGTCGTCTCTTCCAATATCGCTAATTAGTCATATTAATTTGGTCAATTAACAATTCTGCCTAAATTCTTAGATTTTTTCCATCATATACCCATTTCCATTAACAAGTCTTTCTTTGTTACTTTGGATCAGACAACTAACTCTTTTTTTGTGGCTTGGAAAACACGAATTAGAAGCAAAGTTCTTGAACTTCCATGGTCAAAAGGGGGTCGTGCCTTACCAAACTTTCAACATTATTACTGGGCTTGTAATCTTAGCAAGCTTTTATATTGCACTAGCGCTTCTAGAGTCTCTGAACATCCTATTTGGTCCCAAATAGAATTGTCATCTTCAAAATTTTCTCTTTACTCACTGATCTGCTCTCACCTTCCTATAAGCATTTAAAATGTCTCGGACCGCTTAGTGGTGACCAATACTCTTAGAATATGGGTTAGTTTTAGAAAACATTTTGGGTTAGTCACCCTATCGGTTCTTTCGCCTGTAGCAAACAATATATCTTTTCTACCATCATGTACGGATGCAGTTTTTCTTGACTGGTCCTTCAAGGGTCTTATATCTATCAGGGACTTGTATGATAAAGGTAAATTCCAATAATTTTCAGAGTTGTCAGGAAAGTTTAATCTTCCCAAAACACATCTTTTTCCATTTCTTTCAGATTAGACATTTTGTACAAAATCAGTTTCCTAATCTTCCTTCTGATTAGAAATTTATCATTTACGAATCAACCGGCGTGTTAAATTCTTAAAGCAAATGACATGCATATGTTCTAGTCCTGTCCAAGCTTGACACAGTTCTGGTCTAAAATATTTTATACTTTTGGGAAAATCCTTTAACAGCTCTATTCGGAATTCCTCTTGATTCAAACTTATCCTCGACAACACAAGCTGCTGTTGCTTTCAACACACTATTGGCTAGGAGTCTTATTCTCCTCAAGTGGGACCATGCTTCCCCTCCTTCTTATGGGAGATGGATAAAAGAAATTCTTTCATGTTTAAAACTAGAAAAAATCTGCTTTTCTTTAAAAGGGTCTTTAAACCTTGTATAAACATGGGAACCAGTGTTAAATTATATTGATACGATTGATCTATTACATGAAGATGCAGGAGAGGATTTGTTTTTTTCTTCTGTTTGTTTGTTTGTTTGTTTGTTTGTTTGTTTGGTTGGTTGGTTGTTTGGTTGGTTGGTTGGTTGGTTGGTTGGTTGGTTGGTTGGTTGGTTTTGTCGTTAGGGTGGGAGAAGGGAGGGATTGGGGTGGGTTGGGTTGGAAAGTAGAAATTTGAAATGCATGTTTTTGTATATTTACCATGTTGTATCTTTGTTAAATGCTAATAAATTATTATTATTATATATTATTATAAAATATTTTGAAAACAAACAAACAATAGTATGTTACCCAAGTTCATATGCATGTGAAGACAGGTGAGTGAATACTTCTGGCTATATAGTGAACGTTCATCCAGCAACACAGCACAGGTCAATGATGATTAAAAAAATTATACATGTGCTTATATGGAAGCCTTGCTGGTGTTTAAATAGGGAGGCTTCAGACATCAAACTGTGCATTTAGGTTTTGGATATGTCAGAGCAATATGTGCAAAACTAAAGTTATCATTACTTTTATATCATGTAAATTTTTACCACTATCTGAATATGGGAAGGACATTGCAAATATGTAGAACATTCAAAAAATAAGATATTATTATTTATTTTAATAAACAACCCAGAACAACAATTAAAAATATGTGATCATGTGTGTCTGTTCTTTTTCTTTGCCTGTGTGACACATTTTTTTTTGTGATTTTATACAATTTGTGAGCATCAGATAAAAATACAATAATAACATAAGAACAAATGGTACATAATTTTAATATGTATTCTTCTAGGTCAGTGATGTAGAAATCTGCTTGTGTTGAGATCTAATGCTGGGAGAGATTGACTCATTGTTGTGATATAGCAACATCTAGAGTTTAATCTGGAAACCTCTTTTTAAAACATCTAAAATTCTTTAAAAAAAAAAAAAAACTTTGGACACTCTTTAGGATTCTGCTCCAGGCCTTTTAATTAATTTATTATATTAACCAAAGATACACCCCCATGACATGATACTTTTGTTAATGCAAGTTTATTAAAAAAAAATAATGAAACTGTTAATCTTTAAAAAACTGCCTTAAGACTTTAAAATATTAGACAATTTGTTTAATTTTAATGCCATAAATACATGCTACTGTATCGGTCTAATTTACTGATATTTTCCTAAATTATGTGTTTAGTAATGGTATTTATATTTAATTTAATTATATTATTATTACATATATCAATTATATTTTATATTATTTGATAAGATTTATTTAAACTATTATATAAATAGATATTTTTATACACTGTTAAGCCAAATAATTTATTACTTTAAAGGCATTTGGCTAATTAGGTGAAAAGCTAAATGTTTGGTCATGTTTATTGTATATACACACACACACATTGGTAGTCTGGATAAGATTATCTTAGAAATAGATTTAAAAATGGTAAAGTGTGGCCTCATAAACATATTAAAAAATAGCAGTGTCATCATTCATCACAATGATGATGATGATGATGATGATGATGATGATGCTGAAGGTGTCTGCTGAACATTTCAGCACTCTCCATCTCTAAAGCCTACTGGTCCTGTTACTGTGGTGACGTGTGTCATTGTGACATCAGCGAAGACCCAGTTCTAAAGAGTAGACCAGAGAGACTTGTACTTAACTGGCATGCTGTTGGACTTTAGCGCTTCAACCCTATGAGAGATTTAATAAAGTTGTTTGTCTGTCAAATGGTGGCGGATCGTGTTCCCCTGCGCCCCCTGCTGTTAGTGGCCGGAGTTGCAGTTGCTTTTGCTGGAATTTATTATTATTTTACCAAACCCCG
Source organism: Clarias fuscus (assembly GCA_030347435.1). Taxonomy (NCBI): domain Eukaryota; kingdom Metazoa; phylum Chordata; class Actinopteri; order Siluriformes; family Clariidae; genus Clarias; species Clarias fuscus. The sequence continues at coordinate 2,159,950 of CM059209.1, read as the reverse complement.
CGCGGAGCATGCTGACACCACAGGTACAGTCTCTCTCTCTCTCTCTCTCTGTCTCTCTTCTCAACTCAGGACATTCAGGCTGATGTGGTGTTGTGTGTGTGTGTGTGTGTGTTTAGAATCAGATCCAATGTGTGATGTGGATGGAGTCAGACAGACTGTCAGCTCAGTCACTAAGGTAACTGTTACTTATTAAAGCAGCATCCTTCACACCAGTCCTTTTCCACTCATGCTCAGAGTCACACACTCTGCTATGGTCACTGTGCTGACTTTTTATTTAGAGTTTTGCTGTTGTTGTTGGTCCTTTGACTTCTACCATTAAAGGCCCACCACAGCGGACCATCTGATTTGCCCACAACTTGGCACAGGATTTATGCCAAATGCCCTTTCTGACACAACCCTCCTGTTGTATCTGGGCTTGGGATTGTCACTCTATCCAGTAGCTGGGGACTCATTACCAGTCAGAGCCTTTTAATGACACCCAGTTTATAATTCAGGCAGCATGGTGGCATACTTGTTTGCTGTTCTACAGGGTCAAGGTTGCAGTTCCCACCTTTGTCTGTATGCATGGAGTTTGCATTTTGGTGGGTTTCCTCCCACTGTGTGTGTGTGTGTGTGTGTGTGTGTGTGTGTGTGTGTGTGTGTGTGTGTGTGTGTGTGTGTGTGTGTGTGTGTGTGTGTGTGTGTGCACTGCAATGAACTGGCACATCATCCAGGGTATACCCAAACTCCTAGTCCCCTAGAACAAGCTCATAAATTTAACAAGCAACTGGTAGCACGATGGCTTAGTAGTTTGCAGTGTTGGCTTGCACCTCCAGGTTCCAGGTTTGATTCTCTCCTCAGGGTCTGTGTGTGTTGAGTTTGCTAGGTTCTCCCCATGCTTGTTGGGTTTCCTCCGGGTACTCCAGTTTCCTCCCACAGTCCGAAGACATGCAGATTAGGCTAATTGGCATTTCCAAATTGCCCATAGTGTGTAAATGATTATGGGAGTGTGTGTACTGTATGTGTGCCCTACAGTGGATTTTCACCCTGCCAGGGTGGACCCCCACCTCATGTCAAGTCTAAGATGGGAAAATGTATAGAAATTTGAATCCTCTACATAAATATAGAGAAAAAAAATTATCCTAAAACAGGTCAATACCAAAAGTGCTCCAACATCTGTAACATTACCAAATAAACATTGCCACAATGGGCTGAAAATCAAAAAGCCCCGCTGGAAAGTAACTTTTGGTGTGTTTCATGTAATAGCACCTCCTAAAAGACACACTCACATTAGGTATGAACCCCTAACCCTGTGCGAGCAACTTTACACAACGTCCTGTCGTGCTCGCAGAGCCTCATATAAATCAGGCTTAACCTATATTCATTTGCATCCATGGCGCCAGTGTAATATTGAACCAAACTGGAAACCTGTTAATATTTCAGCTGAATATTTTATATTTAATTCCACCACACTTTCTCGTAGGACTTCCATGCTAATCTGGCTGAAGCTCAGAGGAAATATGAGGAAGCGATGAAGACCACTGCTCAGCTACAGAAAGAGAACTCCGAACTGAGCTCCTATGTGAACCTACTGGAAGACACAGTGAAGGATCAAGAAAAAGAGCTCTGTGACTCAGTGGAGAACTGCAGCTTAATGATGAATGTGAGAAAAGCCTTGCATTACGCAGTCACTTTAGATATAATGTAAGAAATCACAGTGGGCCTTATTTTTCCATTTATTAATAACTGAACGGCAGAAATATAAGTGATTTAGACTCTAGAATTTTGCCTGGAGAACATTTTATAATGTAGAGAATTGAAAATAATAAGTGTTATAATAAGCCATAGTATATTTCATAAATAAAAATCTGCAGGATTGAATTAATGCCAAATTTATTGCTTACGAATTCATTCATTTATATTCAGTAAAGATGTAAACAGTGAGTTTTAACCTCTTCTACTACATGGCTGTGTTTTAGGAGCTTAAACAGGAGCAGGAGGCTCATAGTATCCTGAAGTCAACATGTGAAGAGATGAGGGAAACTTTAACACACAATGAGGAGTCTCTAACTGTAAGCTTCTCTCTAATGTTTAACTGCTAACTGGTTTCAACAGTGATGTATTGACTCCTGAATGTACATTAGCAGTCAGACGTTTACATACACCTACACCGTCATGGCAATATTGGGCTTTTGATTTTTTACAGCATATATCTTTAATAAATAAAACTCAACATGGTCAAAATCCTACATACAGAGTCATATCCATATAGCGCACTATTTGGTTAATATTAGCTTTTGTGAGAAATCTTGTTGGATATTTGAACCCTCTTTTATACTGTAAGGTATATCTCATCTCATCTCATCTCATCTCATCTCATCTCATCTCATCTCATCTCATCACGATTAGTTTAATTTTGATTTCCTGGAACAGATCCAGCTTTTGAGCACAGTTCAACAATAATTGATAGGGTTCAGTCCACAAACGTTATCCTGCTTTATCCATTCCACAACCAGATTAGATGTGTGATTGGGGCAATTTTTCCGATTGGTTATACTCAGTTTTGTCCAAGTTTCAACTGTCTAGCTAATGATTTGTGAGCCGTATTCAAGAAAAATGCCCAAGAAATTGATCAGTTCCCAGAATTCATGGCAAAATCAAAACTTTAGGTAAACATAGGCAAATGCTGACTCTTTGCATGAACTTTGACATTCGTGAAATTCTTGTAATTAAATTTAAGCAGACCTGAGTAAGATCTGACAAAAAAAAAGATCTAAAAACACTGAAACAGCAGACTTGAAAATTTATATTTGTGTAATTCTCAAAACTTTCTGCCATGGATGCATATTTCAACCAGTTTTAGCACCTTGATAATTAATTGTAAATATACAGTGCCTTGTAAAAATATTCACCCCCTAGACATTGTTCATGTTTTGTTACATTGTAACCTGTAATTTTTTTTTTATTTTTATATGAATTTTATGTTATGGATCTGCACAAAATAGTCGGTTGTTGGTAAAGTGAAATGAGAAAAGAAAAAATTATATATATATATATATATATATATATATATATAGAAATATAGAAATATAGAAATTGAGTTTGCCAAAAAACATGTGGGCGACTCCCTAAATGGCTGGAGGAAGGTGCTCTGGTCAGATGAGACTAAAATTTTTACCTTTCTGCCTCCAAGGAAAACTCTATGTCTGGCGCAAACCCAACACATCCCATCACCCAAAGTGAAACATGGTGGTGGCAGCATCATGCTGTGGGAATGTTTTTCAGCTGCAGGAACTGGGAAACTGATCCGTTTCGAGGGATAGGTGGATGGTGATAAATACAGGGATATCCTTGCGCAAAACCTGTTTCTGTCTCCCTGTGATTTGAGACTGGGACAGAGGTTGACTTTCCAGCAGGACAAAGACCCAAAGCATACTGCTAAAGCAACACTCGAGTGGTTTAAGGGAATACATTTAAATGTGTTGGAATGGCCTAGTCAAGGCCCAGACCTCAATCCAACTTAAAGATTGCTGTTAACAAGAGGAAACCATCTAACATGAAGGAGCTGAAGCAATTTTGCCTTGAGGAATGGGCAAAAGTCCCATTATATTCTATATTAGTATGACCACCTGATACAATATTATCATGGCAGGTGCCAATTCAAATAATATTGGGATTCTGTAAATAACATGATTTTATAATTACTTATTGGTTAAAAATGAAAATAATAAAAGAAAACTTGTTAATAAAAATATTACATTTTGCCAATTTTGTTAAAATTTTATGGACCCTATACAAAGGCCCGGAATCATAAAAAAAGTGTTACCGCCTGAAGTCTTTTTTATATTTTACCTCTAACACTTTTTAAATGTTTCCTGTTTCCTATAACATGTGTAATGAGTAGGTTTCGAGACCAATTTACTTACAGAGTTTGGAGGAAAAGGTCGATAGGAGGCTTTTCGACATGTGCAACTTTCGATAATATAGCACCATAAAAATGGGGTTTTTTTTCACCATTTTAAAGCTTGTGCATTCGAAAAAGAATTGTCTCTTGTCTGGACAATCATGACAGACAAGACAGACAAGTCTGGACAATCATGGTCCATCAAGCTGAAAACTATCCACTTATTGAAACTGGGTGATTGATTGATTGATTTTGGAGTACATGAATCGCCACACATGAATCGTGAACATGGAAGAGGTGGGACAGAACTGCATCATAATCCACTATCTGGCTTGTAGAACTTGCAAGTCGCGTTGGGTGAATCGGAGGAGAACTACGAGAACCTGATGGAGATCATTGTTCGGCTAGAGAACAATATCTCTGACCTGAAATTGGATATAGAGTTTTTTGAAGATATTGGTTATGATTTTGGTGACATGCTCACTGAGGCACAGAAAAAGTGTAGCATGATACAGAAGGTAAGTGAGAAACTTTTTTTTCATGCAGTTCCCTCAAAAACAAAGTGAGAACCCACAGTGGATCTCATTCAATACTTTAATTCAATTCTTTGTAATTGTGCTTCGTTTATATTATGTTGAACTGATGTGGCCTACTGAAAAGTAGTGAAAAGTGTTAACCTATTCTCCTCCATGGCCGTATTTCAGGAGCTTAAGCAGGAGCAGGACACGCATCGTATACTGAAGTCAGAATGCAAAATGAAGGCAGAAACTTTTAAACAATGCGAGGCACCAAAGGTAGATTTTCTCTGTGTGTGGTATTTAGTTAGTGTTCATTCTTGCATTGTAATGGTTTAATACTTATCCCCAAAGCATTTTAACCCGGTCTGATGAGTGATAAATTGAGTCCTCAGTAGTATTTGAATATGTGTGCAGAAGTGAATGAAGATATTAAGCTGTGGTTGTGCAACTTGTAGGTCCTTCTGCCTGAAACTAAGTCTAAACACAAGCAGGTGATGGAGTCCAATGCTCAGCTAGAGAAAGAGAACGCCAAACTTGTGATTGACAACGAGGTTCTGCAAGACTGTGTGCATGAGTTGGAGGAACAGCACCTTGAGGTTGAGTTTCTTGATTCAATGCATCTGTGTACTGAACAACACATTTAGGATACTTAAAATACCGCAGCATTTTTCATCCTAAAATGCACACGCTAGAGTCGCAAAAGCCGGATTGCCACGGTTTTTACATTCTCTGTCTTGTGTGTCACAGTCAACTTGTTTTCCACACAAAGACACAGACAAAAACTCCAAATGTTACACCCTTACACTGCTTTAGTTTAGCACATTTTCAAAAAGTAAAACGGATGTGACGTGATCAAGCCTCAATCTTTTCATTTTGTCCATGGCTGCATTTAAGGATCTTGAAGAAGTAGAGGAGGCGTACAGATTCCTGCAGTCAAAGTACGAAGCGGCTTTAAAACAGCATGATGAGTCACTAAAGGTAAGGTTTTTCTCTCGTTACATGATGAACACTTTAGGACTGCTTTGGCAATGTGGAGACAGCCTTTTATTTCTACTTGACCAAAACTTTCTTTACTTTAAATATCCTCATTTTTACATTGAGATGAAGCACCCCAGTTAGCACACATACTTAATCCTGGCAGCGTTTTAGGAGTGTGAGCATGAGCAGGACGCCCACACAGTCCTGAAGTCAAAGTACAGTCAGATGAAGGAAACTGTTTGCCACAATGTGTTTTTAAGTCTCTAGTGTGATGTCCTAAGGTAATTTACATTTTTGATTTATACGGATTTACCACAATAACCATGTCATGAACTCAAGTCTGCTTTCATCTGTTGACATTTTCTTTTCCCACGATGTCATGTCTCGGCCCCGCCTGCCATCGGTTTCTCATCCGGCTGTGATTTCTTCCAGCTTATAAGGAAACGCAGCACACTAGCTCTTTCCATATTATTGTGTGTTTTTTATATTGTGTGTACTCAGCCAAGGTTTCCTGGGCTTTGCTAACCTTTACAGCTGTTTCATTCGGGGGTAGAGCTCCATCGCCGCTCCCCTAACCTCTCTGACCTCCTCCAAGACCTCCTCTTTTGCTGGAACAAGCTGGCGGAGAAAGCCTCCGCCGACCGCAAGGTTTACCTAAGCTCCCATACTCATCATCCCAACCCATCCCGTCAGTTTGTAGTGGAGGTTGACAGGTCCAACATCGGCGTTGGAGGTATCCCTGTTCATTCTACAGATCTGGCCATTAAGAATGCACGTTTTGAGAAAAGGGATCTCGCAAGCTGTCGCAAATGCACACGGATGCAGTGAAAATGGCGTTCCTTACCTGTAGACACAGTCATGTTTCAATCTGAGGTATTCTGTGTCTACTGAAGCCAAAAATGTGTTAATCTCTCTTAGGCGCCCATTGACAGCAAGCGACAGAGCTCATAAACCTGTCGAGCTCAAACTGTAAATACTGATACTGGGATGTTGAGCCTATTTCCTACGTAGTCAAATCAGAGCTCTACCGCCCGCTCGGTTCATCTTCATAGTTGGATTTGATATTTTTCGAGTGTAATTCTTTAATTATGTTAATAATAATGAAATGAGATGCCCTAAATCTAAACCCTAAACCCGCCGCTCGCACTTTCACTTTACAATAGGCAGCGTTTTGATCAAAAGGCTGATCAGTGTGCGCGATTTATCTATAAAAATGCAGACATACTCCCCCAGAAATGAAACAAACACAAAGGTATAGGCTACTCGCTAGGTAAACGCTGGCGTTTCCAACACGACAGGACGCTCCGATGTGAGTTGATTTATTCAAGTCATAATTTAATACAACATTTTTGCTATGTAGTTTATTTTTTTGTGTGCATAAGAATTGCATTCCAATGATTGTTTCATGGTGCTCCGGATGGCCAGTCCGCCACTGCCCAAGACTTTCAAGACAATCTACTGTCTAACTAATCTGTTTATTCTCCAGTGAAAGCATAATACACCTGTCCATACAGTACATAAAAAGTATCAAAATCAAAATGAAAAAGTATCAAATCCAACCATGAAGTGTGATTTACTTGCTACCATTAAATGTCCGCTCTGTCTTGTTAATTAATCTAAACCCCCCCTACAGTACTTGCCAACAGCGCACCCAGTTTGATAAATTCACACATATTGTGAATGAAAGCTGAGAAGAGATTCAGCAGAATCAAGTAAATTAAAAAACTGCATTTAATGTTGGAAAATATGAATAAAACAGTATTAGACACAAATATATGATATGGTAGTATACGTATACAATGAAAAAGCTATTTACACATGAGTGCTCAAATGTAAAGCAAACCCAATTATTAATTTATTGCGAAAAGACGAAGTACAACAAAGAATACAAAAGTGTATAATTATTAATAAAATTATCCTCAAACAATGTTTCTAATGCTGGAGCAAGCAGGATTTTGTTTTGTTTTACAATAGATCTTTCATGATGAACGTGTGTATGCTCTTTAAATGTACAGTACACAATAAACACTGCCTTTTGCAAAGTGAAAGTGAAAGTGCCGTTGATCCAAAGTCTGATAAACACGTGCGCAGATATGAGCAGATTTATCGATAAAACTGCAGATATACTCAACCAGAAATGCAACAAACAAATATTTAGTCTACTTGCTGAATACAATGTGACTGTGCGCTCCGAGGTGAACACACACAGAACCCCAGTTACTGTAATCCCTTTTTCCTCACCTTCAACTTCGGTGAAGTTATCAAACCGGTTTCACTGATGGGGGAATTGGGAGAATTGAGGGGTTTAGCACGAACTAACAAGACCGAGCAGACGTCTCTGCCTAAAATGTATTTCGCCAGCAAAACATCAAATAAATAGAAATAAAATGTTTAATTGTATCAATTAAATCAGACTCCATAGTTGTATTTGATACTTTGAGCATAATTCATAAATTTACTGAATATATTCAGATTGTCCGCATCACAACTGCAGCTCAGCACGTCTACTTTCCTTGTTTTAATCTGTAATATTTAAGTACATTTGCGTATATTGCGTATATGCTTAAATATTCCTTTTTATTTATGGACAGGTGTAGTATGTTTGATCTGCATGATTGCAAAATGCTGCAATTTGTAGAGTGAAAGTACACGCCGCAGGTTCACACACGCCGATGAACAGCTTTATTTCAGTCATCAATTCACAATCACATTCCAGCTATTATTTCCAGCCGTGGTCAAATAGTGGATGAAATAATTATTGTATAATTATTCAATGCTGGATACAAACAGCAAAAGCGCATGATGATTATTATTATTAAAAGCCCAAAGCACTTCGTCCATATAATAATGTTTACTTTTTGTTCATTCATGTCTTCTGATGGTGCTCAATGTCGACACATTATCGTCCACTATCAGATAGCCTACTATCAGGAAATGAAATTAATTTTAAGCCCATTTAAACTAGATTTACTAACCCTTTGCAAATTTGCGCAAATTCCCTGGACCTAACACTTACAAGCACTGTCTGAAGTTCTCCCACACAACCCTACTTCTCCTCTTCCTGCACTGGCTTCGTGTAGCTGCCTGCATCAAACTCAAATCCTTGATGCTTGTCTATGAGCTAAAAATGGCCCAGCACTCACTCTGAGTTCTTCACAGAACAGCGCTATTTATACCGAGATTGCATTACACACAGGTGGACTATTTTCTAATTAGGTGACTTCTGAAGGCAATTGGTTCCACTGGGATATCAGAGTAAAGGGAGCTGAATACAAATGCATGCCACACTTTTCAGATTTTCATTTGTAAAAAACAAAAACAAAAAAAACATAATTTTCCTTCCACTTCACAGTTATGTGCCACTTTGTGTTGGTCCATCACATAAAATGCCCAAGCAAATATATTCAGATCTGTTATTGTAATGTGACAAAATGTGAAAAAGTTCAAGGGGTATGAATACTTTTGCAAGGCACTGTACCCATTAGCAGCAGAGGCATCCCTGATAAGTTCTTCTTTTACGCCTCATGTGAGCTATCGTGAATTGTGTTTCAGGTTCCTCTGTATGAGAATGTGGAGAAAACTCAGGAGGATGCGGTGCCCAGTGCTTCAGTGGACAGCGAGAGGTCCAAACTGGAGAAGAAAGTGATGGAGTTGGAGGAACTGCTCCGTATGAAACAAACAGAGTTTGAGATAAAAACTGAGGTGAGCAAAACCATATGAACAGTATGACCCTCACCTGTATGGAGCCTGAGGTGTATGAGTACTGACCTGGTATTGATGGGAAGATAAAAAAAAAAAAACTGTCAGTATCACAACAGTGCAAATATTAAACTATGGACGCCACCAGAAGAATCATGTGGAACAAAATATTACACGTATACACAGAATTCTTTTCATTCCTTTAATGAAATATATAACTTGAGAATAAACTAAAACACAACCTAGGTATAAATTAAATCAGGAAACTTTACAAGCCACAATGAAACATACTGTAGGCAGAATTCAGTAGTCATTAGTTTTGGCCCCCTTTTTCCATGACATATAATTGAGTTTATTTAATAATGTTTGCTTCACACGCAGCGAGCGATATGATCAAATTATAATATAATTATAATAGTATAGTATAGTATTTCTATTGGAAAACTACATTCATGGGATTGTGGTAACTGTCATGGGAGAAGGCAGGGAAGGAAAGGACCCAATAGCAAAAAGTGGTTTACTTAAAGGAGTTTTATTTGGGGCTAAAAGGTTCAACTAAGAGAGGCTAGAGGAGAGGAGCAGACGAGCAGTCTGTGTGTGTGTGTGTGTGAGTGAGTGAGTGAGAGAGAGAGAGAGAATCAGGGCGTGCACAGAATGTGTGGGCAAAAGCCCTGTGACATAACAAGGGGGCAGGGTGAAGAGGTCGGGGAATCCTCCGTGAACCCGGAAGTAGGAAGCGTGAGAATTTCTCTCGGGATCAGTGAGGGGCGTAGGTTGCGCAAATAAACTGCTGCGATCGTTTTCATGATGCCGGCCGGCCGGTGACAGCAGAGCGCTCCAGTTCACTTCCTTGGGAAGTAGAATACAAAAGTTTCTCAGAATTTACATGAATGACAAATTCCATGTATAAATAGTCATGAGAATGTTGTATTGTGGAAGATTGGATTGCGAGTCACGTGGTTTGTGAGTGTTCCGTAAGATGAGCAAAGATTTTTAATGACTTTTTACTTGGAAAATGAATAAGTCTTGGTTTACGAGTATCAAGTATTATGTAATACACATGCACTTTTTGTTTTGACACCGTGCGTCATGTGATCACAACTCTCTCTTTTTCTCTCTCTTGCACTGCTGGGTATTAGCGCGCGTTTCTCACAGGTATAATCAACATCAGTGTACACGTGTACTGTTTACTAAAACACTGTGACCACATATTTTATTTTGTGTTTGTATGTGTGTGTGAACAGTGTGCATGTACTGTTTATTATAACACACATGTGTGCGTGCATGTAAAGCAAAAGAAAGTCTAGTTAGCAAGATTAAAGATCCATTTCCCTCTCTCTGTCCACCCCCCCCTCACCTTCACACACACACACACACACACACACACACACACACACACACACACACACACACACACACACACTCTCTCTGCCTTTCACATACACAGCGCCTGCGCACACACACAGAAAAATTATTGTTACTTTTTATTATAGGTAATGTGAAGGTTAATTTATTTTACTTTTACTTTATATTTTATATAAATTATTTTTATGTATTTATTTATTTGGGCTGTGGAATAAATAAAAGCACACCGCTTTTTAAGTTTCACAACACACGCACACAACGGAAATTCGGTTTTTACAGGGAAAAAAAAGAAATCTCTCTAATGACACTCGAATGAGCTAAGACTAACGCAATCACTGCTATAAAGTAAAAATAAAACAAATTAACCTGCACTTTACCTTTAAAAAGAATCACGACAGCAGTGTTTCTGTGTAGAGCTGTGTAGAGTTTCACACACAGTAGAGTGTCTATGTGTGTGAAGGCAGGGGGGGGTAATGCGTGTGCGTGTGTGTGTGTGTGTGTGTGTGTGTGTGTTGTGTGTGTGTGTGTGTGTGTGTGCGCATGTGTGTGAAAGTGCACGGTGTCAAATGACGCTTACACTGAACCTGCAGGCTGAACACGTGTGTTATAATAAACAGTACACAAGCGCTGTACAAACACAAAATAAAATATGTTTTACGCACACACGCATATTATAGAAAACAGTACACACGTGCACTCATGTTGATTATACCAGTGAGAGACGAGCAGCGGAGATGATTACACACAATTCCGCACCGCAAGAGAGAGAAAAACCGCTGGCTCAATTCTGATCATGGGACGTGTCAGAACAAGAAGCGCATGTGTTATACATGATACTCGGCACTCGTAAACCAATACTTTTACGTTTTCCAAGTAAAAAATTATTTAAAAATCTTTGCTCGTCTTGCAGAACACTCGCAAACCGCGTTACTCACAATCTGAGGTTTCACTGTATTTCTTTTCTGGGAAAATACGATTTGGTTTATGAGTGTTTTGATATACGAGCCCGATTCCGGAATGAATTACATTCGTAAGCCAATGTTCCACTGTACTAATGTTCACTTCTCTGGGGAGTAGGAGACTACTGTACGGCGTAAGAGAGTTTTAGACAAGTGCTGATTGACTGCCCCGGCTTGCTTAAAGGCTGAGGGGTAGTTCCTAATCAGGAATAGGTGTGCTGTGATTGAAAGCCAGGTGCGCAGCGTAAACTACGGTGTGGAGTTAGGACCGTGAGGTGAGTCTAGGTGGCTCGTGACAGTAATACATTTAGATATTATTTAAAGTGCAAGGATTTATAATGGCTCTAGTTTAGAATTATTCTAAATTTCATTTTGCAGATTGCAGATTTTCTTTCTTATATTGGATTCCCAGTCAACACACAGTGCAGCTGATTAAAACCACAGCAACTCTATAGAACTAAGGAATTAAACACTTACACTGAAGTGCTTTTATACAACACTGAAATAAATCAGACTTTACCTCAGTTTATTGGAATCTTTGGCTGATGTGTAATGTTAGAACAAAATGAAAACCGTGGCAGAAACACAACAGACTAATTTAAGTACAATTACATCATGCTTTGGTTGTAGGAGTTGCAGACCAGTCTGGCTAAAGCTCAGAGGAAACATAAGAAGGTGATGCAGGCCAATGCTTGCTTAAAGAAGGAGATTTCTGACCTGAAATTCCAGGTGGCCAAACTGCAAGACTCAGTGGAGCAGCAAAAGGATAAGCTCAGTGAGGCATACATGCACTTCAGCGTTGTAATGAAAGTGAGTGAGGAAATCCTTGTATTAAGCAGTTCCTAAATAAATTAGACAAAATTTTACAGTCTCTTACAGGCTCTTTTTTGTTATTATGTTTTTAGGAAAGATGTGTGTAATTGTTTGCACAAATTAAAGAACAATAATAGTAATAATAATAATAAAAAGTGAAAGTGCAGTAATCTAAAGTGTATAATTACTCACTCAGGGGCAAGAGTAGAATACAAAAGTTTTTCAGAATTTACATGAATGACAAATTCCATGTATAAAGAGTCATAAGAATATTGGACTAATGTTTCAAGCATAATAAATAAGCCTCAATGTTACTGATGCATGAGTTACACTGCATATAGGAATACACCAATATCAATATTATTAAAAGGTATTAGCCTGATACAGTGTTCAAATTCTTGTATTGAAGTCATGAAATATAACACTGTGCTGAAATCAGGGAGGCCCCCTCAAATTACACAAGGCCTAGTTACAGTATTTACAACACACTGCCCGGCCAAAAAAAGGTAGCACATTCAATCAGATGTGGTTACAGCACACACTATGGTCTTTGATTCATGTGTAAAAATTCTTTTGAGTGCTGCAATATGGCTGTGCCATCATGGAGGAAAAACTCCATAGATATGATAACCTGGTCATTCAGTACATTATTTCCACATAACGTTGCCGAGCCTAGACCTGAGCGACTGGAGCAACTGCGGATCATACCACTGCCTCCAGAGGCTTGTACAGTGGACACCATGCATGACGGGTGCATTGCTTCATACACTTCCTTTCTTCATGACACGCCCATTATGCTGAAATAGGGTCCATCTGGACTCATCAGACCACATGACCTTTTTCCATTGCTCCCTAGCAAATTCAGGCCTTTTTTCTGGTTAGTCCAACTAACAAGTGGTATTTATTTTTTAGTTGTTTTCTTTGCTTGATTTGTCCAATAATTTGACCCTTTTGAAACGATGACTTTGTTTGGTCAGGTAGTGCATTATAAGCCACAAACATGTTTGTAAAGGGTTTGACACATGGGCAGTTCTACAAACCCAGAGGTAAAAGGGGAATTGAATTAAGAAAAATGTGGAAGGAAAAGGGTTTAAGGAGGCAGGATGGAAAGAAAGGGAAGGAAAGAAGTGAATGTATGCAAGTTTGGTGGAAGTGCCCAGCTGGTGGGTAATAGCAGAGGCAAGGTGGGCCTCCATGTGTAATGGTTCCTGTGTCTCTATGAGAACACTTCTTCCCGCTGACTTAGATCTCCAGTACCAGTCCAGATGCTGGTGTTATCACTCCCAGTTAGAAGCCCATGATCCATTAGCGCTGAATACCGCATGCTTAGTTCCAGCGGCCCTGCCCCTTCGTAAACCTGCATAAGCATACAGAGTGAGTGAGAGGAGTGAAAACAGATTGAGGCACATGCCAATGACTGGGGCTCGCCGTGACAGTGGGGCATTCCAAAAGTGGTTCTGTTCGCGTTGTGCTTTAGGACAACGGCAATTATTTGTATTGTTACTCTGTATCAGCAAGTGGACGAACTTGTAATTGCACAGTGGTACGGTGCATCCTTAGCTACTGTATATGCTATACATACTACCAACAATATAAAAATGATGTTTCTAGTTTGAGATGCTGGGTTTTTATTGCATTGAATGTGTGTGGCCTATTGATTTGAAAAGTAAGTACTGTACCAATGTCTGCTCAATGTCTGTGTTGTAGGAGCTTGAAGAGGAGAAGAAGGTTCATAGTATCACAGAGTCACAGTACTTGGAGTTGATGAAAACGCCAACACAGAGCGAGCAGACACTAAGGGTTATTGTGTGTTTGTCCAGTTTGTAATGTTTTTAGGACATTCTGTCTCGTTCCCAAAGCATTTTAAGCTGATCTGATGAAGGATGAGTTGAGTGTCTAAATGCGTGTAAAAGTAAATAAAGGCCTTGGTTTTATAACTTGCAGGTCGCTCTGGCTGAAGCTGAGACTAAATACCAGCAGGTAAAGCAGTCCAATGATCAGCTAGTCAAAGAAAATACCAAACTGTTATCTGACAGTGAGGTTCTGCAAGACTGTATCCAGATGTTGAATGAAAAGCATGGGCACAGGTGTATCGAAAATACAGTGGTAAGTGAGATAACCCGCTATATGAGGATGATCTCTGTGCTGCATGATCTACATGAATACATTTTTGAATTAGCATTTTTCCATTGTAGAACCTTAAGCAGAGACATTCATGTTGAGCAAGGAACTTCGTGATATGCTGGAAATGTACTGAGATATTGGAGGTAAGTGAGAATGTCACTACACTACACTAAGCAGTTTAGAAAGTAATGATATATATATATATTTTTTTTTAATGAATAATGCAAGGAATTGTGATGTGTATGTGCTGCCTGATGAGTTACTCCACAGTCTATTTTTATCGTAAACAAATTAAACATAGTTTAAGATGTTTTTACAGATTCTTTTTGTTTTGCTTCATTGTGTTTCTAGGAGACTCTGCAACAGTTGTAGATTGAGAGCTTCCTGAAGTCGTAGTTATCAGTCAAAAATGTAAATACACTACCCCATTTACACACTGAAATTCAGAAGCAAATATTAAATCTTCTACATAAGCATCGTCTTTACATATGAAGTCCTTTTAATCCGGAACTGCCACCAAACCTCTGGAGCTGGGGTGGTGTTTAACATCTGGATATGTGTGCATACAGTATACCAAGGGAATCACTGCTGTCTGGCTCACGGATTACATAAATTGTCTGAATAACGGATTACATTTTAGTAACTAAGTAACTGAGTACTTGAATGGCGTAACTAACACGTTAGATTACTTATTACATCAAAAAAGTAATCCGAGTACTCTAAAGCTTTACTTTGTAACGTCTTACAGCCAACACTGATTATAACATCTCGTGGTGCGGCTCTCCATACCGCACCACATAACAACCATGGACTTGGATGAAGATCATATCAAATGTAATGATAAATAAATGCAGAAATATGTTTCCCTGACACTGTGTGTATATATTATAATGGAAACGCTGAAAATATTTATTTTATTTATTATGAATTGAAAATAAAACAAATTAACCTGCATTTTACCTTTGAAAAGAATTGTGACTGGTGTTAGATAAGAGAAGAAGGAGGGTAGATAGCACCATTGTTATCTAGCACGGCCTTAATCCTCCTTTTGAGCTCACACAAAATATTGACACTTTGGACACAGATTGGACATGTTGACTAAGGGTGTACTTATTTTCGTTGCCAGTTATTTAGACAATAAAGTCTGCATGTTGAGGTATTGTTAGAGGACAGTAAGCATGTACTGCTCTACAAGCTGCACATTGGTTACTCCAAAGTACAGTTAAACCATGGATTGCGAGCATAATTCGTTCTGTAAGTGTGCTTGTATATCAAAGCACTCGTGTATCAAAGTGAATTTTCCCCGTAAGAAATAATGAAAACTCTGATGATTTGTTCCACAAACCAAAAATATTAATATAAAAATAATAAATAGAAAATATAAAGTAAAAATAAAACAAATTAACCTGCACTTTACCTGTAATAAATAAATAAATAAATAAATAAATAAAAACCTGACTGTAGTGACTGAAACCAGAGAGAGGAGAGGAAGAGAAGGGACACATGGACTTAAATATATGTCTGTGTGTGTGTGTGTGTGTGTGTGTGTGTGTGTGTGTGTGTGTGTGTGTGCGCGTGTGTGTGCGCGTGTGTGTGCGCGTGTGTGTGCGCGTGTGTGTGTGTGTGCGTGTGTGTGTGTGTGCTATCTTCACTCAGTAATATTAAACAATAAAAATAAAATCTAATAAAAGAAGGTCCAATACACATTCATTGATTTAGATATATTGTATGTTTTAGATTCATTTATATAGATGAAAGGTTTAATATTCGGTAAATAAATCATATAAAAATAAATTATGTTGCTTTCAAAACAAGACAATTAATGTCATTTATTTATACATGTTAAATGTTTCTACCTATTTATATGAAATATTAATATAATGTTAAATAATATTAAACAGTCAAATACATGTAAGGTCTTATATATGATTTTATTTTAATGTTTGTTATTTAAGATATATTTTACAATAAAATGAATTAAATTTTACTGTGGAGATCCTATTTACATATGAACGTAATCATATACAGTCAACAAGTACAATAAATTAAGATGATTTAATTCATATAATAAAAGGAATATAACACATTTAATTATATTTAGTGATTTATTGCTAAAGTCAAGGATAACCAACAGGGCAATGAATATCATCAAACCTCACAAAAGATTTATTCACAGACAATGCCAAGGTATTATAAGAAACCTTATCTTCTGCTCTTCTACTCTTTTTCTGTAGTTTTCATCTTTCCTTATTTCCTCTTACATCATTTGATTTGTAAGTGGTGGCATTTCTGTTGAGAGTATTGATGATTTAACCACTCATGGAATGCTGTTCGATCAATAAATCAATGAATTGTTTGGCCAATGGTTCTATAAGGCACCATTAGATATTTTTTGCTGTAATGTTAAGCTGAAAATGTAACCCGAGATTAACCCAAGATATTAGAACAATAGAACAAATGTCTTTATTAGTTGTTTTGTAATTGTGCACTGCTTATTATATTATTTTCTTTTTTTTCAACCACAACTATTGTATCATCACAGTAGTCAGATTTTTTAAATAAAGATGATTTCTTGTATCTCGCAGCTTCTTTACACATCTTTAGCAGTGCTTCTGAACGATTGTATCATCACAGTAAATATTTATATACATATACTTCCAAGTGGGATGATAAAATAGTATCATTAATAAAATAATAAATAAAATGTCAACAAGCTGGTTTCTGTATTGTGTTCTTAAGGAACAAAGCACCATCTAATTGTGGCACCTTGCAAATGAATAAATGGCTTTAAATGGTGCATTTACTGTAAAATCTAGTAGTAACTTTCTAGCAATATGACCGGGGGCTCCTGGGAACTGTGTGTTGCTTCCTCACAGCTGTTTGTTGCATAAGCCCAGACAACAGTGAGAGTTCTGAGTATCAGTGCGGTTGTATCTTTTGCAAGTTTAATATAATACAGTGTCGGACCAATACCAGATACTGATATATGTGTCAGTGCATTCTACATGTAGTGTAACTTATCATGCAGCACAAATACTGAGCTTCATTTATGTAAAAATATATACTGTACATTTGTAAAATATTCCTATGAGCATTTATGCACGGACTCATGTCAAACATAAAAATCCTGTAAATTCTAAAAAAGTTTTATATGCTACACATGCCCCTGAGTGTGTGTAAGTTTTCACATAAGACTAACCACCTTCATCCACTTTTAATAATATGCTTTAGATTATTGTACTTTTATATTCTAAATATATCATATTATTATTATTATTATTATTATAATATGAAATAGCTCACTGATCTAATAATGAGTAAGAATAAAATGCATTTCTGCCTTTTAGTTCTTATTCTAATTGAACATTTCACGCTCCCAGTGGTCAGTGCACATAACCTTTTATGAAGTTTTGTGGGCATCACTGAATGAAAACGAGCAGAAACATGCTTTGCACTTTACAAAGAAAATCAGTGTTTCTGGAAGCTTTTTACTGTAAATCTGGTGGAAAGCTGTTAATTTGGTTTGTGCCAAAAATTATATACAACTTTCCTAAAAAAGGATAAATGAGGCCCAACTTTCATAATTTATATAAGAATTGCTTAATGCAAGGATTTTCTCACACCAGTATTATCACACTAAACTGCATGTTGTCAGGGATAACCCCTAGAGGGCGCCATGCACAGAGAGACTCCTTTTGTTTCTGGTTGTATTTTCGGTTTGTTTGAACTCCATTTCCCAGATTGCACCTCGGTCAGGTGATAGGAGCGCTCACCTGAACCGAGGTAGCTCATTAGTTTTTGTATAAATGTTCCTGTGTTCTGTGAATCGTGGTCTTGCATCTGTTAAGTTTTGTTTATATGGTTGTTGTGATCTAGCCAATGTCCTTTGCTCTTGTTCTCTTCAATTCCTGTTGTGATGTTTGATCTGCTCCAGTCCTGTCCAGGGGTCCGTTCTTCGTACGTCGCTTGACACATCCGAGATGAATTGACACATCTAAGATGAGATCATCGTGCTAATTACGATGCGGCTAATTCGGTTCTTCAAGCACACCTGGTGTTGATGATTAGTATAGCTGGATTGAGTTGTCTAGGATTATTGCGCATTCGTGCGTTTGTTTAAAAGGCGATATGCATCGACAGTAGAAACACTGATCACAACCCCTTTCGATTGGTAGACGAAATGGCAAAAGAGCAGCTAAATTTTTTTCTCAAGCGAAGCAAGAGCTTTTATTAGAGGGTTATAGAGAATTTCAAACTTTAATAAAGATAATTTAAAATAAAAATAATTATTAAATGCGTAAGTGCTGCCCACACTGTAAACCCGATTAAGTTGGCAAAACTCAACAAATTTGAGGTAATCAGTTACATCAATTTTTTTTAAGTAAACAAAACTATACTAAATTTTTGAGTTCGTTGAACTTGTTGCAAATCAAATAAATTGTTGCTGGGAATCGAACCTGGGCCTCTCGCATGGCAGGTGAAAAACTTATCACTGAGCCACCAGTGCACTATAGAGTTTTAGTTGGTGGAACTTTA
Organism: Clarias fuscus; assembly: GCA_030347435.1. Classification (NCBI taxonomy): domain Eukaryota; kingdom Metazoa; phylum Chordata; class Actinopteri; order Siluriformes; family Clariidae; genus Clarias; species Clarias fuscus. Next base: position 2,141,075 of record CM059209.1, on the reverse strand, counting down.
AGGTGAGAGTTACTGTTACTTAAGTACTTACGATTATTTAAAATATCAAATTTGTTCAGCTAACTTGAAAAGTGTCATTTCTACAAACTCATAAATACCAAAAAGTTCTGAATACTGAAAAAGATCTATTAATTTGACCTAATTGCAATTATTTAAGTTAACAGCACTCAATGTGTTTAATTACATTGAACATTGGGGTTTACAGTGCATGTTACATGTTATTTTATTTATATGTGTGTATGTACAGTCGTGGCCAAATGTTTTGAGAATGACACAAATATTAGTTTTCACAACTGCTTTTAGATCTTTGTTTCAGTTGCTTCTGTGATGTACTGAAATATAATTACAAGCACTTTTGTTTCAAAGGCTTTTATCGACAATTACATGACATTTATGCAAAGAGTCAGTATTTGCAGTGTTGGCGCTTCTTTTTCAGGACCTCTGCAATTCGACCGGGCTGCTCTCAATCAACTTCTGGGCCAAATCCTGACTGATAGCAACCCATTCTTTCATAATCACTTCTTGGAGTTTGTCAGAATTAGTGGGTTTTTGTTTGTCCACCCGCCTCTTGAGGATTGACCACAAGTTCTCAATGGGATTAAGATCTGGGGAGTTTCCAGGCCGTGGACCCAAAATTTCAACGTTCTGGTCCCCGAGCCACTTAGTTATCACTTTTGCCTTATGGCACGGTGCTCCATCGCGCTGGAAAATGCATTGTTCTTCACCAAACTGTTGTTGGATTGTTGGAAGAAGTTGCTGTTGGAGGGTGTTTTGGTTCCATTCTTTATTCATGGCTGAGGTTTTGGGCAAAATTGTGAGTGAGCCCACTCCCTTGGATGAGAAGCAACCCCACACATGAATGGTCTCAGGATGCTTTACTGTTGGCATGACACAGGACTGATGGTAGCGTCACCTTTTCTTCTCCGGACAAGCCTTTTTCCAGATGCCCCAAACAATCAGAAAGAGGCTTCATCCGAGAATATGACTTTGCCCCAGTCCTCAGCAGTCCATTCTGTCCCTGATGTTTTTTGTGGAGACAAATGGCTTCTTTGCTGCCCTTCTTGACATCAGGCCATCTTCCAAAAGTCTTGGCCTCACTGTGTGTGCAGATGTGCTCACACCTGCCTGCTGCCATTCCTGAGCAGCTCTGCACTGGTGGCACTCCGATCCCGCAGCTGAATCCTCTTTAGGAGAGGATTTCTTGGACGCCCTGAAGCCTTCTTAACAAGAATTGAAGCTCTTTCCTTGAAGTTCTTGATGATCCTATAAATTGTTGATTTAGGTGCAATCTTAGTAGCCACAATATCCTTGCCTGTGAAGCCATTTTTATGCAACGCAATGATGGCTGCACGCGTTTCTTTGCAGGTCACCATGATTAACAATGAAAGAACAATGATTTCAAGCATCACCCTCCTTTTAACATGTCAAGTCTGCCATTCTAACCCAATCAGCCTTGTGCTCGTCAACATTCTCACCTGAGTTAACAAGACGATTACTGAAATGATCTCAGCAGCTCCTTTAATGACAGCAATGAAATGCAGTGGAAAGTTTTTTTCGGGATTAAGTTCATTTTTCATGGCAAAGAAGGACTATGCAATTCATCTGATCACTCTTCATAACATTCTGGAGTATATGCAAATTGCTATTATAAAAACTTAAGCAGCAACTTTTTCAATTTCCAATATTTATGTAATTCTCAAAACTTTGGGCCACGACTGTATGTGTATATACTGATATATATGGCTGCGACAGATTTGAGAAAATAACCTCCACTCATATAGGGGGATATAGGGGGATAGAATGTTACATATTATTAGATACACACGGAGATTAACACACGAATGATGACCACAGCCACATACACATGTATACATATACTGTATGTATGTTTCAATACATCCATCTATATACACAGTATATGCAAGATAATTTTATTTTTCCACGAGTCAGTCCGTGTCAGTCATGCTCTTTAACCAATCAGATGTGACCTCGCCATTTCACCCAATCATAACCCGACAGGAGCACAGCCTAAATCCTGTTTACATGAAATGAACCTGCTCCCGACCTGTTGCTATGACAGCAAGTGCGAGATGCACATCGAAGAACGAAACAATCCAAGATCAGGACACATCCACAACAATCAAATCCAGCTAACTGAGTTAGTATGAGGAACGGACCCCAGCTCCTGTCCTATTCAGTTAAGTGATAGGCAAGGCAAGGCAAGGCAAGTTTATGTGTATAGCACATTTCATACACAATGGTAATTCAAAGTGCTTTACATAAAAGAAGAAAATAATGATACAATGAAATAGAAAACAATGGCAATAAAACTTTTTTTTAAATTATAATAAAAAAATTATAATAATTTGATTTAAGATACAAATAATGAAACTTTTAAACCTAATTAAAAATGTATTTAAAATCAAAATAAAACAGTTAAAAATATTAGATAAACAAAAAATAGTGCAGTCAGTTCGGACGTAGCACAGTGCAATTCAATAAATGCACAGCTAAACAGATGAGTTTTAAATTTAGATTTAAATGTGACTAGTGTTTTTGCACATCTGATCTCTTCTGGAAGCTGGTTCCAACTGCGGGCAGCATAATAACTAAAAGCGGACTTGTTTTGTGTGAACCCTTGGTATTTCTAACTGACTCGATCCTAATGATCTGTTTATATTCAGTGAGCATATCTGCAATGTATTTAGGTCCTAGGCCATTGAGTGATTTATAAATGAGTAAAAGTACTTTAAAATCTATCCTGAATGGTACAGGAAGCCAGTGTAAGGACCTGAGGACGGGTGTGATGTGCTCAGATTTTCTGGTTCTAGTCAGAATTCTGGCAGCAGCGTTCTGGATGAGCGGCAGCTGTCTGATGGTCTTCTTGGGAAGGCCGGAGAGGAGACCGTTACAATAATCCACCCTGCTGGTGATAAAGGCATGGACAAGTTTTTTGATTTTGAAGTCTTGATTGGAAACAAACCATCTCATTCATGGAATGTTTTAGAGATAGTATGCTGATTTAGTTACTGCTTTGACATACTGAAACTAAGGTCTGTCTCTAGAATCACCCCAAGATTCTTAACTTGATTTTTACTTGTTTGACCCCTAGAGTGAAGGTCTGCATTCACCTTCAGAGCTTCAACTTTGTTTCCAAATGCAATGACTTCAGTTTTCTCTTTGTTTAACTGAAATTTTTTTTTTGCACATCCAACTGTTAATTTCATCAATGCATTGGCAGAGGGAGTCAACAGGGCTATAATCATTTGGAGATAAGGCTAGGTACATCTGGGTATCATCAGCATAGCTGTGATAGGCAATTTGGTTCTTTTTCATTATGTGACTTAGTGGGAACATATACAGGCTAAACAGGAGCGGTGCAAGAATTGAGCCTTGTGGGACTCCGCATGTCATGGACGTCCACTTAGACTTATGCTCTCCTATACTCACATAATAACCTCTCCCTTCTAAGTATGACCTGAACCATTTGAGTACCATCCCAGAAAGCCCGACCCAGTTTTCCAGTCTTTCTATTAGTATGTTATGATCGACAGTGTCAAACGCAGCGCTAAGATCTAGCAGTACCAACACTGATATTTTGAGTCAGAATTTAAACGAATATCATTTATTATATTTATGAGCGCTGTCTTTGTACTATGATGCGCTCGGAAGCCAGATGTCCATTTGAGTTTAAGTGGTTGTTAAGTGGTTGTTCACCTGATAAAAAACAACCCTTTCAATAATCTTGCCTATAAAAGTTCGGAAAAGTCCCAGAAAGAAGTGAGGTGTTCACCACTTCTAAAAGATCTGTTTCCAAACAGTCCAACACACTTTTGAAAAAATATGTGGGAAGTGTGTCAAGGTCGCAGGTTGATGATTTGAGGTGCTGTACTGTTTCTTCCAAGATTTTACTATTAATTGCTTGAAAGACAGACATAGTAACTGTTTTTTGTTGTGTTTGAGTTTTTCTGATCTCTGCACAACTTGATGTGTTAATAGCCCTTCTAATATTACTGATTTTCTCAGAGAAGAAGGAAGCAAACTCATTGCATTTGTGAGTGTTGTTTAAGTTGCTGTTTATAATGTTTGAGAAGAATGTCTGTCTAGCTGTGGCTAGTTCCACATTGAAAGCGCGAAGGCTGTCTTTATAGATGCTATAGTGAATTTCAAGGTTCGTCTTCCGCCACATCCGCTCAGCTTTTCGGCATTGTCTTTTCAATTGTTAATCATTAATCGTCTGTGCTTTCTCCTTCATGCTGAGTTCCTTAACCCCTGTTCTCTCCAGTCCTGGTTGTTCTGTTCAGTTCAGTTAAGTGGTGATGAATCTTGTGTTTTTGGGTTTCATGCTAATTCCTGGTTTCTCCTTTTCTTGTTCTGATCAGTTCTTATTTGGTGTTTGATCTCTTCCTGTCCTGTCTTGCTCCAGTCCTATTTTGGTTGTGTTATTGTGCATCTTCTGTGTCATGCTGATTTCTTTAACCCCTGTTCTCTCCTGTCTTTGTCATGATTCATGTCCTGTCTGAAGTTTTTCCCACGCTGTCACTGCTGACATGTGCCTCTGTTTTTTTTTTTGTTTTTTTTCCACGGTCCCGTTGCCGCCCCTCCTGCGCACCTGTCTCCTATCCTCCGCTGATTACTACAGCGATTTAAGCACGCTTGGCACGCTGCTTAAATCGCTGGATTATCTCGTGTGTCACGTACCTTGATTTTCTCGCGTTTTCTTTTTCTCGTATTCACGTTGCCAAGTTCGCTTTGTTTTTCGGTTCTCGATTTTTTGTCTCTCGCCTCGGATTTGTTCGCCTCGCTCTTTTGATCTCCCGGTTTAGATCTCTCGCTTCCTTGCTTTTGACCACGGCTCTTGCTTCACGATTTGGCTTCGACGCTACGTTGACTGATCTCCCGGTATTTGACCTCCGCTTCCGCATTCCGACCGCGCTCCTGTTTATCGTTGCTGTCACTCATCTGCGCTTGGATTCACCTCGTTCCGCTCCGCCTCGTGACAGTCTTGGTTTATCCTGTTTAGTTATCTGACTGTTCTGTTTAGTTCACACCTGTTCTGTTTAGCTCCTGGTTTGGTAAAGTTCATGAACTGGTGAAAGTACTGTTCTGTTTTGGAAGACTGGTTACCTTTTTGTTCTGTTTCTATTTTTGTTATTAAAGACATTCAAAAGTCATTCACCTCTGCAATTATGCATTCCCTAAAGCCCACACACAGCCACCGTTAGACACATGTATGCCTCACTGAGCTTATTATTTTTCTGCTCCACTGAGTCTTGCGGTTTGGCTCCCTGAGATCTCAGGTCAGAGACCTCCTCCTTTAGCTGAGCATTTCCCAAACCCAAAGCTTTCTCCACTTATTACGACAATCCCTTAGGTGGACACCTGGGACAACTAAAAACCTTGCTGAGATTGCTAGATGTGCTTGGTGGCCTACTGTGCGCAAGGAGGGGCACGGGGGGGGGGGGGGGGGGATCTATGTAGCGCGGCCACATAAATGGGTCATTTTATAATGCGGGAAAGTAATTAATAGCTGATAAAGCTCACCTGCGCCAAGAAATGAACCCAATAAGGTTGTAGTTTTCCCATTGACAGGTAATTATATATTAGTAATACTTAATATTGCATTGCTAAAAATTAATAATGTTTTGTCTTCACAATGCATTTGTGAATCACATTACACTATACATATGAATTATAAGACTGATCTGACTCCATACTGCTCAATTTTAAATGTTACATCTGAATTATAAATTCATTTACAGTAAATAAAGTTTTAGATTAAAAACTGGAGACTGAGAATGAGTCTCATGCCAGGCTTCAACTAGTTTCCCTCCATCCATCTAGGAACTTACATAGTCCACCAACTAGGGACCATGGAGGTGAACGGTGATTTCCATTGCACGCATTCCCATTTTACATTCACACAATACAGTCAATTTGGGAACAGTGCTCACCACTAAGCCATAGTGCTTTGATGAGTAACAGTTACCTCAGTGACAGCGCTGTCAGTCTGACTTACTCTGACTCCATCCACATCACACATTGAGTCTAACTCTAAACACACACACACACACACACACACACATACATATACACACACAACCTCCTGACCTGGAGAGAGAGAGAGAGAGAGAGAGAGAGAGAGAATGCTGTACTGTACCTGCGGTGTGGCATGACATCAAGACCAGGAGGTGGTGGTAATGCAGCTTAGTGGAGGCCAACTGCAGTTAAAAAGACAAGACTGACCCTCACGTTTGGGAAGTACTTTGACTTCCTGCAAGCATTAGACCTGAGCTAAAGGTAATTCCTCAGTCCCAGCAACAACATCTCTGCTCTTATTAGATTTATAAACTCCTGTGTGAAATCTTTATTTTTAGAGCTCTGTGAGGATGCTGGGACTGAAGCATGGAGGACTGGAACTGGTAAAATATAAAAATCAATAAAAAATAAATCACTCAAATTTAATGCTTACAGTGCCATGCAAACGTGCATAAGAGTAAGTCACATGCGTAAATGTAAATCTGTGGCACAGGAGGATAAGTCAAACTTCTTGCCATAGACTCTTTTTTTGTGTCTCACACATTGGGATAGTGATAAGTATCTGATGTTATCCTGGTATTTCACTGACCATTAAACAAAATAGAACCTGTATTATCTTGTTTTATTCAACTCACTGTTTTAACTTTGACTAATTTTGGACGAATAAAGTTTTTTCTTTAGATAATGTTTGTGTGTTTTAATCATTGGGCTCTTGTTAGACCATCTTGTTTCATGGAAAATAATCGGTTAAACCAATAACATCAATTGATTGAGTCTACAAATTGCTTTGACTAACAGAAATGTTTGACCAACGTGACCCTAGAGACAACTTACTTTTATGAATAACTGAAAAATTGGGCCTAGAGAAATGTAATTAATTGAGGCCACAACCAACAAGAAGTTCTTTTTCATTCTGTTTGTATGGGCACCCTGGCACCTGTAGCACCTGACCAATAGGAAAAGGGTAAATCGCCCATGATTAGGACGAGAGGCATCTTTGATAATGCCGCTTAACGAAGATCTGTACAATTATATAGACAGCCTTGCAAAAGGAGTTTGCTTGTTAATTTGCTGCTTCGCTCATTTTTTGTCAGTTGTCTGTCACAGGGCAGTATTAGTTGAAGCTGAACAATTTACATTAAGGTTAAGGTCTTGCCACAGCATTTCAGTTGGGTTGAGGTCTGATCTTGAGGTGCATCTGCTGGGAAATCCAATCCTAGGAAGATTAGCAACTGTCTTGAATACTTCCCAGTTGGGAATAATGTACTGTACTGCAGAATGTTGAACTCCAAATTGTTTGAAAATGGTTTCATATGCCTTTCCAGGTTGTACCGCAGCAATTGATTCTCGGAGACCAAACAAGGCTTTCGCCCTTGGAATTGGGGTAACACATGCCTGAAGGCTCCAGACCAGGAGAACTGCCAAACATCTGCTCATACTGTAGAGATCTGCACACTTGCTGATAATCAATTATTCAAGGGCTGATGATTAGCAGCACCTGGGTGCAACTTGCCCTCCTAAATCATGTGGCAGTAAGGAGGTACTTACTATTGCCCTCATGCTCTTTTTTTTTTTTCTCTTTTTGGATTCATTTTTTAAACTCAAGTAATTGAACTGTGAAAAAAAAAAAAAAAAAAAAGGTATATCTTGTTTTTGTCTGACCCGCTACAATCACATGATGCATATTTTTTGTACACAAAAGTGGGGGAGTACTCTTTTTTTTTTAACATAACCATGCACACCAAAACTAGCTGGACTAGCTATCACACCATTTTACAATTTATTACAGTAAGTTACAGCTTATTATAAAACTATCCTCAATAGCTAACACAGCTAACATACACTACGACTATGGAAATAAAGTCTATTGAGAATTAATACTGTAACTTTTATACAAATTATCCATTTGCGGCAGATGAATTTAAGCAAATGATACATACACAATTATATATTTAAGCATTAAATATGTGGGAAGTTTATATGACATATTTTAGATTTTTCTGGTCCTAGTCCTCCAAGTTGGAGAGAGTTATAAAAATAAATATTTCACACTCGGGAGTTTAGGAATCTAATGAGAGCAGAGATGTTGCTGCTGGGACTGAGGAATTCCTCTCAGCTCAGGTCCAATTCTTCTGAAAAGCCGAAGCACTTCCCAAACGTCAGGGTCAGTGATGTAGAAAGCTGCTTTAGTGGAGAGAACAGGGCTAACTGTCCGTCCACCAATGCTGGGAGAGTTTGAGTCACTATTTGGTCATAGCGACATCTGGTGTTCAAACTAGGAACCTCGCTTTTTAAACGTTTAAACGTAATAATCAAATCGAATCAAATCAACATTCATTTCTATAGCACTTTACAGAAACCTAAGTTGTACCAAAGTGCTTTACAGTTCTAAAAACGGCAATAAAGTGGCATTAAAAACAGGAATAAAAATACAAACAGAATAAAAATATAATTATAAATAAATAAATGAAACATTAAATCATAGTCGTCATAGTCATTATAAAAATAATAATAATAATAATCCTTTTTTTTATTAAAAAAAAAGATAAAAAATATAAAAAAGATTACATAAAACTATAACATATTAATCAACCATTTTATTTTTTCAACTTTTCCTTGCGTCATTTTAGGAATACGTTTGGACACGCCTCATTTAGTATTATGACATCGTGCCTCAAATTAACTAAAGACATGACTCTATTAAAGTGTGTTAAGGTCTATAGGACTGTGGATAAGCCTGACTTCTACTGCTCATAAAGGTTTGATTTTAAATACTGCCTTAAGACCTTTTAAATATTAAACATTTGTGCTTAATTGACATGCCATAAAGACATGCTACTTTATCTGTCTGTTTTACTGAAATGTTCCTAAAATGTGTTTTTATCGAATTATATTTCTAAATATATGACTTGATGTTATTTTAAGCGATGTATTGCAACAAACATCTGAAATAGCTATAGATTTTCACACTCGTTAATTAGGTGAAAAGCTCAAATTAAAAAAAAAAATCCACGTTTCTTGTACAGTATATAAGCAGATCCGCGCTTATTTATAATACACGTAATAATCATTCATAATAGATGATGCTGAATGTGTCTGCTGGACAGTTCATCACCTCTCCATTAGCGTGTCATTGTGACGCAACTTTAAAAAAAAAAGAAAAAAGAGAAAACGACTATAGACGAGACTAGTCACTAGTGAGACAGCTACAGACTTGTTTTACTTCAGCGCTTTAACACTATGAGAGATTTAATACGATTAGTTCGCTGGCACTCGGCGCATGTTGTCCTTCTGCGCCCCCTGCTGTTAGCGGTGAGAGCTGCACTCGCTTACTTCACCCCGTCCCGCGAGGAAGGGAGAAGCCCGGAGCACGCGCACACCGCAGGTAGAGCTGGGCGATGATATGCCATATAAATTAAATCTCCGATTATTATTATTATTATTATTTATTTATTTATTTTGGACCAAATTCGCTTTTCGATTCGATTTCGGAAAAAAAGACAGTATAGGTTTGTTTATTTATTTATTTATTTATTTATTTTAAAGCAAAACGATATAACCAAACACGAACTGCTTATTTGGATTCAAAGTAAATATATTAAATCACTTAAACAATTTTGCAAACCACATGCAGCTTACATGCTGAATAAAATCAAACAGACGCCTGACAGCATTTTACGTGTTTTTTTTTTTTGTTTGTTTGTTTGTTTTTGTAACTGTATCTGGGCATAACGTCTTCAGCGCTATAACACGACACAACATCAGTAATATCTTTACATATGGGATACAGTGGGGAAACGTGCTCACTGTTTTCTCCTGGATTTTAGCCCCCCTGCCAAAGACTCCCCCCCTATATAATCCCGATCATATATTATATCAGAACAGAAGTTCATAGGGTTTTTTAAATTATTATTATTATCAAATGTATCACTATTATAATTTTCCCCAGGCACGTCACAGGTGACAAGACCAGTAATACAAATTCTCATATAATGTTTATTTTCCAACACATCTATTTTGCAGGGATTTGTCATGGAAAACACAAATGTTTGCACTATATATATATATATATATATATATATATATATATATATATATATATATATTTATTATTATTTATTATGGACACTTACACGAAATGATTTTTATTCTAAAATAAGCAATATAAAAAAAATGCATGTTGTTTATGAAAAACAAAATGAAATTTTTTTTTATTCCTATTCAATATGTATATATTTTATATATTGCTTATTTTATAATCAAATTCGTTTGCTCTAATTTGTCATTTGTAATTCATAAACCTATACATTTCTGTTCTAATTTAATATCTGATAGAGATTCTATAGGGCGGGGGGGGGGGGGGGGGGGGGGGCATTTTAGCGCATAACACCCGGGGTTTTTCACGCCGCAGCCGGTCTTGTTTATCTCGCAGCGCCGAACACGACGCCGATCCGACAGAGTGTGGCTGCGTTTGAGGCGCGCGAGGAAATTGGCTTCCCAATACGCTGCCACGGACTTTGGGCGTCGGCTTATACCATCCAGCACGCGCGCCCCTGTTGGACACGAGCTCGTTGGTTCCATCGGCGCGCGCTGCCATGTCGCATCTCGTACTGTATTTTCCCACGTGAGAGGCTCGCGTGAAGCTGAGGCACCAAAGTGAAGCTGTAAAATCCATTTTCATTTTTGAAAAGTCGACATGAACCATGAATTCGAATTAATCGAAAATAACGGTTAAATCGCCCAGCTCTAACCGCAGGTACAGCACCCCCCCCCCCCCTCTCTCTCTCTCTCTCTCCAGATCAGAAGGTGTTCACCGTGTGTGTGTGTGTGTGTGTGTTTAGAGTCCGAATCGATGTGTGATGTGGGTGGAGTCAGACAGACTGACAGCTCTGTCACTGAGGTAACTGTCACTGTTGAAGCACAAATGACTCTTTTTTGTTTTTTTTTTTAATGTAAAACTCTTTATAATTCAGATTTAACATTTATAACAGATTCATTTTTTTTTCACGAACCTTATGCATTTCCAGCAATACAATATTGAGTATTACTCCTATATAATTATACAGGGTGACCGACAGGATTCGGACAGTTTAAAAGCCAGTAATGATAATAAGAAGAAGAAGAATAAACAGTACTCCACAGATAGACTCAAAATGGGAATGTCGAGCTCATACTTCTCCCACCACCACCCTACCATGTACTACTTGTTTTAAAACCGTATGACTCCCGTCAGTCACCCTGTATAATGCATGTTAAACGCTTAATAAATTATACTTGGGGCAGGAGTGGCTTGGTGATTAAGGTGTTGGACTGCTAGGAGGTCCCTGGTTTGAGCACTGGAGGGTTGACACTGTTGGACCCTTGAGCAAGCTCCTTCACCGCCTACAGATACAATCAATCGTCAAGCTGGCAACCGAAACAGCTACAGAAACAGCAGATGTACTGTATGATCTGACGCCCGATGTGCTGGGTGACATGTAGATGGAACCATCTAATAAGTTATAATATTAATGTGCATCCGAGAACATTTTATAGACTATGTTGAGGTTGTTAATATTTGCCCATTAATTAAAATAATTTAGTTTCTTCAAATTATATGAATCACAGTATTAACAGAAATATAAAACATACAGCACAAAGCAATGCACATATAAAAATATTTTTTTTTAAAAGCGTGACCTAGAAAATGAAGGAAATAAATGAAGTTATTTAAAAGTGCCATCTTGCTGATTGATTTAAAACAACTAATGCTCTGGGAAAGAAGCTATTTTTCAGTCTTTTAGCCCTGTTTTTGAGAGAACTGTAGCAAAAAAAAAAAAAAAAAAAAAAAAATCATATTCTGACTGACCAAAAAAAAAAAGAAAGAAATTAAGTTTAACATTTGGTAACCGCTACATTTAATACATTTTTCAAAAAAATATTTATGAAAACTATTTTTAAACGATATATTTTATAAATAATATTGTTAATAAGTAACATAACTTTTATTGCTTGTGAATACTGTATGCGTTGATACCGTCTATTTAAAATAATTATATTAACAGATGCAGAGACTCCTTGAACAGCACTTACATTAAAATTGGACAGTAAAATTACTTGATCATTATTCCGCATGTGTATGTCTATATGCATACCTCTAGCCATTATAAATACTGTGAATCATTTTGTGGAAATTATAATTATATAAGCCTGTAGAAAGAAAAAAATGCTGTGCTTTATAGAAGTGCATGTATTATCTGACACTGCACAAATGTAATACGATATCGTACAACCTCATTCATAGCCCTAAATTTACATTCATGTGATTGGCTGAAGTGGAAGGGGTCATCTGATAGGCTGCAGGTTTTCCCCTTTGAAAAAAAAGTATTAGGGACGGACGTCTAAAAAAAATCCACAAACAAATGCAGGCGTGTTCACAAATGGTGAGCGGTTTGTAAATGCTGAATACATTTGTGAATTGCGCGACATGTAGTATTTGTTAATTATGATGCTGATGCTATACTCCATATAGCGGCTACTGCAAACTAGTAAGCTGTTTGGACAGTAACTAGAGTAACAGTAAATAGCCTGTGTTTAGCTGATTTAAACTTTTTTAGAGACCTTATTAGGAGAAAACAAAAACTTTAGCCTAACTCTCACATTAGGTACAGGTATAAACTCCTAACCATGTGTTAGCAAGCGCGCACAATGTCCTGACGTGCTCACAGTGCTCACTTAACCCATATTTATTGGCATCTTTGGCTGCAGTGTAATGGTGAACCAATCGTGGAATCCTGATAAGTTTAATTGCATCACGCTTTGTTTGTAGAACGTCCAGTCTAACGTGGCTGAAGCTCAGAGGAAATATGAGGAAGCGATGAAGACCATTGCTCAGCTGGAGGAGAAGAACTCCGACCTGAGCTCCTATGTGAGCTTATTGGAAAACACAGTGAAGGATCAAGAAAAAGAGCTCTGTGAATCAGTGGAGAACAGCAGCTTAGTGACTAATGTGAGAAATGCATTGCATTACGCAGTCACTTTAGAAATCATTTGAGAACTAACAGTGGACTTCGTTTTTCCCTTTATGATGACTAAATTGCAGAAAAAGAATGCAGTGTTTTTTTGTCACCAGAAATATCTTATAAGTGTAGTAATAAGCCACAGTATATTTGATAAATAAAAGTCCAGTAACCTAAAGGATGTTACCGGATTTTCATTCATGCTACATTTCTTGTGTAAATATTCATAGGAATATTTTGCAAATTATTCCATTTATACCAAGTGCAGATGTAAAAAGTAAGTACCGAAGTTTTAACCTTTTCTGCTACATGGCTGTGTTTTAGGAGCTTAAGCAGGAGATGATGGAAACTTTAACACACAACAAGGAGAGCCTAAGGGTAATAAGCCTCTCTCTCCTTCTGTCTCTGCATGTGTTTGTCGAATCTCACATAGAAATGTTTTAACTGTTAGCTGATTTCCCAGTGATGTACTCATGAATGTACAGTAGAGGTCAGGAGTTTACATACACTACCATTATACTCTCACTGCAATATTGGGCTTTTCATGCTTTTTTTTTTTAAACTGGTCTTTTTTTATGATAATGATTGTGCAGCATACATCTTTAATAACGAAAACCCCAAGAATTTGGTCAGCACACGTGTATTTTGGAATTTCTAAAATCAACATGGTTAAAAATTCATCATACAGAGTCAAACATATCCACACAGGACACCAACAGTAATATTCGGTTCAAAATTCACCTTTAGCAGACCCCTGTTGATAACCACCAATAAGCTTCTTTGACAATTCAGGCTGACAATTCACTAATATTTGATAGGTTTCAGTCTTCAAAAGCTTAAGGTTGGAAGACTCAGCTGGAACTTGAAGGTGTGGATATTGGGACAGGGGCTTCTTTCATGGACAACAACGTTTCAGTTAATGGCAATGTAAAATTCACTTGTACTGTATATGATGATTATGGCAGGCCTGGTTGTGGTTGGTTCCTGAGTTGATCCTGACCATCAGAACCATCAGTTTTCTCTCAGTAGAGGAGGGCATTTCGGTCTTCTTCAAGACCTTGGCAAAGTGGCTCTACCTCCTGAATAACCTGCAGTTGTTTAGAAATTGCTGATTGAGATGGTCCTGATTGAGATGACCGAGCTCCTGTGTGTTGGTCCAATGACTCAGAAAGAGAATAGTTCTCAGAATTTATCGGAAGTCCAATTTTTCAATAATACTTCTGTTAATGTTAAATGTATGTAAACTTCTGACCACAACAGTAAGTGTAGAAGTAAATTAAACCGACATGTTTTGGTTGTAGAACTTGCAGGTCGCTTTGGCTGAATCTGATGAGAAATGCAATAAGTTGATGGAGACTAGTGCTCGGCTAGAAGCCAATATCTTTGACTTGAAATTGGTCATGGAATTTTACAAACACCTTGTGCATGATTTGGAGGAAGAGCTTAGTGAGGCACAGAAGAAGTATACCACGATAACAAAGGTAAATGAGAAATCTTTGCATTATGCAGTTCTTTTAGAAACAATGTACGAACTCACAGTGGGTCTTATTTATCATTCATTAGGGCTCACATAGCCGTTATGGTTATTGCTTTGCTGCACTATGGTTGCACTTTATTACTTGCTGGGAGATGTTGCCAAATGATATCTCGTTGTTATCTACACTTGTTATTTTTAACAATGACAATAAATTGAATTGAATTGAGTTGAATAGGGTAAATTGTGTGTAATTGTTTCTTTAAGCCAAATGAAAAAGGATTAAATTGGTTGGGTTTTTATTTTATTTTATCATCATTATCAGCACATATAGGAGGTTCAATACACATGCGTGTACTGTTATATGAAACAGTATTCACAAGGACCATGGGGCTACATGAACCATAAACCAATAAAGCCGTCTGAGACTCCACATTTCAAATTTATAATATAGGAGGACTGAATAAAGTGCAAGCATGTGCAAACTGCTCAGGATAGTACAGGTACTACTTAGGCACAGAACAGTGCAGCTCTGACCAGCACACAATTTTAGTGAGAATGAAATGCACAAATCTTTTACCATAAATAATAGTAAATGTGGATAACATGCTGATTAGCTGCAATAATGGAGGTGGTCAATTCAGTGCAGGATTTTGCTTGGGTCTGAATCTTCCCGTATCTTTGTCTAGACAGCCGAGAAGAGTAGAGTTTGTGTAAGGGATTCATAGGGACCATCGCAATTCTGGTGTCGTTGTGGATACAACGAGTGGTTTAAATGTCTTTGTGATGGAGAGAACAGACACTCCGATTATCTTTTCGGTTCTGCTCACTATCAGCTGCAGGGTCTAAAAATACCATGCAATTCCCCAATCAGACAGTGAGAAAAAAACCTCAGGATGCTCTTAATAATCCCCTTTGTAGAATGTGTTAAGGATGGGAGCTGGGAGATTATCGGCTTCACAGAAATTAGAGATAATGCTGGGTCTGTTTTGTTATGGAGCTGGTGTTGGTGGAACCAGTTGAAGTTCTCCATAAGGTGAAAACCAAGGGATTTGGTACTCGTGAAGATCTCCACTGAGGAGGCATTGGTGTTCATTGGAGAGTGGTTGATCTGTGGTCTCCCGAAGTCAACAACCATGTTCTCCCTGTGCCTGGTGGCTTTACTCCCACAATAAAAAAAGATATGCAGATTAGGTTCATTAGCATTCCCAAATTGCCCGTAGTGTGTGTGTGTGTGTCTCTCTCCGCGATAGATTGGCACTTTGTCAACCCTGTATACAGGACTGTTCTCTCTGTTTGCGGTCAGGAAAGTGCTTCTGCTCCCTGAAGGTACACATCCGCTACCACATCACTACACAGGACTAAATCATCCCTGCATTTTTGCACACTGCTCAGTAATGGACACTTATGGACATTACTCATCTGTACACTCATGCACAGTTGCACATACTCCGGACATTCATGGACATTGCACATTTGCACACTTCCTGGACATGTCCATTTATTTCCATTCAATTTTTTCTCTATTTTTGTCTAGGTTTGTTTAGATAGGTTTTTTATATTTCTTATATATTTTTAAAAATATTTTTATATTTTGTTCTATTTTCTACAGCTATGTTTCTATAGTTAAACTTATTCTTATTTTATTCCACTCTTTATTTCTTGTTAATTGTTTTTTCAATTTTAAGCTCACGGCCGGTCGTTTTAAGCATTTCATTGCATATCATACTGTGTATGACTGTGTATGTGACAAATAAAATTTGAATTTGAATAAGCAGTATAGAAGATGAATGAATGAATAAGGCTTATTCCAGACAAAAGTCAGAATTTACAGGGTATTGATGAATGCCAAAAATAAATAACAAATTCATTCATTCATTCATTCATTCATTCATATCCGGTCTAATAAATGAAGCTTAGTGTTTTCTACAGTATGTTGAGATGTTGTGTTTGAATTTTATTGAACAGATGTTGTCTACTGAAGATGTGAAAAGTAGTATTAAAGTTTTAACCTCTTCTCCTCCATGGCTGTGTTTTAGGAGCTCATTGAGCAGGAGCATGATGCGTATCGTATCTTGAAGTCCGAATATGAAGTGAAGGCAGAAAGGCAAGAAACCTTTGGACAAAGTGAGTCACTAAAGGTAGGTTTTCTCTGTGTTATGCATGTACTTGTGGTGTGTGTGTTTGGGGGGGGGGGCATATATATTATTTTTATAATGCCAAAGCAATTTAGGGCTGCAACAATTATCGATAATGAAATTTGTTGTCAATTAATGCCGTTATCGATTAGTCGGACTGCTCACGTTACTGAGGAGCGCGACCACAAGATGCACAAATACACAAAGATACACACAGATACACAGCCGCTCGCGCAGTGGAGGTTACAGAAGCGTCCGCAGGAAAAAGCGCGCGCCAATGGCGTTATATTCCTGCCGCGATTCTGAGCGCGCGGTTTGACTTTTTGCATTTTAGCAGACAAAGCGCAGTCTATGAGCGTGCAGTGTCTACACTGCGCACTCAACAGCTCGATTCTGCGCGTGCAATGTCTCCCCTGTTCTCCGCGCACGCGAGACTTCTCGATTCTGTGCGCGCTCGAATCTGCCTTCACGTGCAGGCAACATTTATTTTCTGTGCGCGCTCGACTCTGCCTGTACGCTCGCTCAACTTTGTCCAGTGTTACAAAGCTGCCACAAAACCAGCCAATCACAGACTTCCACACGCAACTTCTGATTGGCTGTTCCTTCTCTATCAGCTGGCAATATCTGCAATTATTGTTACCAAAAAAAAAAAACTCAAATGCTGTTATTTATTTATTTTTAATTTTTTTTAGAAAGAGTCAAGTCAGCATAAGTGAGTTAATTCAAAAAATAAATCCCCCATGCACTCCACAACAAGCAGCCATCATAACAGATGCCAGCCAATATACTAAGAGTACAACAATTGTTTTGCTTTTTTTTATTTATTTATTTATTTATTTATTTATATTTTGGATATTTAGAGGAGTTTCACTGTTCAAAAACAAACTTTGTCTTTAATTTAATGTTTACAATGTTTAAAATGTATGGTTTTATATAGTTATAAGCAAAACATCAAATTAAAGAAGCATTTAGTTTTTATCCGATTAATCGAAACAATAATCGCCCAACTAATCGATTATTAAAATAATCATTAGTTGCAGCTCTAAAGCATTTTAAACTGTTGTGGTAAGTGATTAGTTGTGTCCTCAGTAATATTTTAATGTGTATGTAGAAGTAAATAAAGATATTAAGCTTTGGTTGTGCAACTTGCAGGTCGCTCTGGCTGAAGCTGAGACTAAACGCAAGCAGGTGATGGAGTCCAATGCTCAGCTACAGAAAGAGAACACCGAACTGATAATGGACAATGAGGTGCTGCAAGACTGCTTGTGCGAGTTGGAGGAACAGCACCTTGAGGTTGATATTCTTGATTCAACTCATCTATGTACAAACACTTACCAGACACATTTAAAATACCACAAGATATCTATACTAAAATACACTCCCTTGGAGGTTTTTATGTTCTGGGTTAGTTCTCAAGCTCATCTCAGAAATGTCCATGCACAGTGAACTTGTTTTCCACACAAAGATACAGAAAAAAAAAAAAAAATATATATATATATATATATATATATATATATATATATATATATATACAGTATGTGGGTGCGTGTGTGTGTGTGTGTTACACCCTTACACTGCGTCTGTTTAATACACGCTTTCAAAACAGGAAATGGAAGTGGCAGATTTTAGAGTCTGAATCAAGTGTGAATCTTTCTATTTTGTTCATGGCTATGTTTAAGGATCTTGAGGAAGTAGAAGAAGCTTACAGATTTCTGCAGTTGAAGTATGAAGAGGCTTTAAAACAACGTGATGAAGCACTAAAGGTAAGTCATATTTTTTTGGTTTCGCTAACTGGATGGGATGATATGCTTATTCAGTAGGCTCAGTGATAAGCTGGGTTGATTCAGTCGGAGGGTCCTCCATCTGAGCGCACCAGGTGAGCTCCTGTAAGGTCTTACCAAACACTCCATCCCCATTTGCAGTGAACCTCTCAAACAGCCTGCGGCTTTTAGCCAAACCGTGCAAGTTTCGGGGGGAGGCACGTCAATGACCAACTGTCCTGATGAGCGCATGGGCTAAACCGTGGGGCTACCCATCAATAGCCACCAAGTGGTGTGCCCAAGCCTTTGCCCAGTTAGTCTTTGTTGACTCCTTCTCTGCTGCTCGATTGCTGATGCCCGCTTCGTGCTCAGAGTGCAATACTGGAACTGAGATATTCGGTGTCACCCCCAGCCAGCACCACGTTACATCAGAACGGGTGACTCATACGTTGTAACTTGCCGTGAGGACAACCGTCACTGCACCAGGGAAAGCGCTACCAATTACCCCTCTTACGCGAAGGAAAACCTATGAGGTTTGGTCTGTTAGAAAAATTAAGACCTACTGTAGTGGATAAGGGAGAGAAAATCTTTTAATTTGAATTCCAAATTACGAATCATAGCTAATTATTGAGCTCTAATTAGCACTAAAATTGGTAGGAACAATTTGTAATTAACCGAATCAATCACCTATCATTGAATTAGGGACCCAACTCTAATTGATTACTTAATGAATTTAAACATTTTAAAAGTAATAATGATGGTTTGAGTGATGTTTATCATCAAAATCATACAAGTAGTTACAGTTAAGTTAATCCAGCAGTGTCTGTACCATGAACACCAAAACTGTAATAAATTATGAAATTGAATTAAAGTTTTGGATAAAAAATTATTAGAGAATGATCAACATTCCAGGATGTCATTAAAATCAATAAAATTAGTTTTAATTAATCCAATCCATATCCCTAAAGTAAGAAAGAGTGGTTCAGAAGAGAAAAGCGGAAAGGACCCACTGGCATGAGATAAAGTTTGATGTAAAGAGGTTAGATCACTTTAACAACTTTCGAACAGTGCGTTCACAACTGAAAGATGCTACATGCTAACCGCTAGCCTTTGATGCTACTGCACTTGCACACGTAAAAGTTATCCCGGAAGAGGTTGGATATAGAGTTTCCGGGTCACGGTCGTTGCTTTGGAGATGTACACCGCTTAAACGAGCATACTTGTTCAACACAGTTATGGGTCAGTGAAATGTCGACGCATTTAACAATGAACGACCCAAAAAGCAATATTTAGATTTTGCTCTCTATAGCGCGACTGACATGCGGATCTCAGCCCTCTGTCAGACAAAGCATACAAAGACACAAGACAAACAAAAACACGTGGCTTTTAATCGCACATTTTACTTGATCGAGTTTAGCACTTCTCACATACAACGCATTTGGAGCACCGCATCAAATTCGCTCGTTTTAGCTAATCAAATGGTATCGAAACTTTAGTTAGCTACTCTAAGCTCGATATCGGGGAGATTTAAACGCATGTATGAATTTGAATGTGGAACACACATTCACAACAGATTCACTCGATGCGCTTTTCGATAGCGACTTAAGTCTGTCTCCGCAGACAATAGTTAACTTCTATAGCTGCGTTTGAAAGTGTAACACGCACTTCCCACTCGCTATGAAGGCCTTGTAAAAGAAAGAACAAGGAACTCGCTTGCTCTTCTCTTGATACGCTTTTTGTAGTGACTTTAAAGTTTTACTGCAGTTTAATCTTTACAATGACTCGCATTGCATTTCATTCATTCATACAGTGGTGTGTATAAGTAATATATATATACTGTATATAATATATATAAGTATCTTATACAGTATCTGAAAAACTTTGTTTCTCTGTGTCTAATCTGTTTCCGGAACAATAGAAAAGATACAGTAAACTGTCTTTGTTTTTATGAATTTTTAAGCCAAACAAAGCTGCCTTCTCCACCAATATACTGTATGTAGGGTTTTACATAATGGAGACATTTTAATGTGGACAAAATGCCCAATGCATTCTCCACCATTAATATGTAGGGTTTAGTCGACCAAGAATGGCCGCTGCATTCTTTAACTTCATTATGTAGTGTTTAGCTCTGGATCAGAGGTAGATCGAATCTTTAACGATTCGGGTTAATTTGATAAACTGAATTAAAATTTGTGCCATACGCTTTATATACTATCCGTCCACCGTATAGCACAATTTAGTGTTATCTTTCCAATCCTGTTTATCCCGCGGCCAACGAGGATAATACAAAGTCTGGTATTTATCAATTTACGAGCAAGATCTGGGCAAATGTTTAGACTTTAAAATACAACAGTTACAAGACAACAGTTCTTTATAACGAAACAAGAATTTATTTGAACTAATCTACGATACATGAAACTTCGCTACTTGAATGCGCACACACACACACACACACACACGCACACACACACACACACACACACACACACACACACACACACACACACACACACACACACACACACACACACCAGTTTGGAGGGTGAAAGTTAATGAAGTTCATCTAGTACTGTTTACTAGATCAAAGAAAGTCACAAGAGCAGAGTCTTGGGTTTAATGTTACAGTTTAATTATGAAACGAGCACCAATTTTCAGCAAGGTGTGCAGCTTTGTTTGTTTACTTGCGTTACGTTTCGTTCACATCCCAGCACAGGGAATAACGGCGTTGCTGATTGGTTGGTGTGCTGTTGTTGAAATGACCCCCTAGGGGTCATACATTCATTGGGCGAAACAATGTCCTTGGTCAGGTGTGGAGCGGCACGAGCAAGTAGCGGAGGCTGTTGAGACAGGGAATTGGCTTCTTCATGGGGGTTTTCAGTGCACTGGAGTTTCCTTGGAAAGGAATAAGGCATAAGTCCATTGTTGTGCGAGATCTACTCCTTATACGAAGCAGCTGCAAGCTTTTTAAAGGGAGCAGACAACCGCTGAAGGGTAACTGCCCGCCATGGTGAATTTCGGTGCCTGCCCCAATTGGGCTGTCCATGGTGCTGAATGGACGCTGTTTTCCCATAGAGGAAAAAGCTTCCAGGCTTGTGTGATGCACTGGCTTTAAGCCCACCATCACAGTCCCATGCAATATGTGTGATACCAAATGAATCATCTAGAAGCAAACAAAAGGTTATAACTATAACCTCTGTTTCCTGAAGAAGCATATCGAGATATAAACGTTGCTGCCCCACCTCAAAGCTAAGCATGGCCTCTCAGGTTGACCTGAACAAGGAACAGAAGTTATGGTCATATGACTATGTCATATATTTTGAACTCTGTGTTTCAGGGTCCTCTGAACAAGGATGTGGAGAAGACTAAGCAGAATGAAGTGCCCAGTGCTCCAGTGGACAGAGACAGGTCCAAGCTGGAGGAGAGAGTTATGGAGTTGGAGGAACTGCTCCATGTTAAGCAAACAGAGTGTGAGATAAAAACTGAGGTGAGCAACACAACCCTTATATAATTCTCAAAATAATGAGTACCAAATAATATGGAACATGTCAGTAAAAAAATAAAATCTGTGCCAAGTTAAATTGACACTCACAAGTGTGGAGCCTGTGGGGCATGTGTACTGATGTTATTCCTCATATTGCATGGGAGAATAACATTTCTTACCTACCTATCTCAACAAAGAAAATATTACCTTGAGCCATGCAATATATCACACAAATTTATGGGTGCATGCTATGAAGCAAAATATTATACTTACACACAAAGACAAATTCACATTTAAAGTGTTTCATCTACATCTAGGCATTTGGCAGACGGCCTTATCCAGAGGGACTTACATTTTCTTATCTCATTACATCTGAGCAATTGAGAGTTAAGGGCCTTGCTCAAGGGCCCAACAGTGGCAACTTAGTGGTTGTGAGGTTTGAACCTGTGATCTTCTTAACCGTAATCCAATGCCTTAACCACTGAGCTACGCCTGCCCCCATCTCTGCAATGAACTAGATTCCTTCTACTTTTAGATAACTTCTGACTATAAATCAAAACACGACCTAGGTGTGGGTTAAACATGACAGACTAAAATATAGT
This sequence comes from Clarias fuscus, assembly GCA_030347435.1. Classification (NCBI taxonomy): domain Eukaryota; kingdom Metazoa; phylum Chordata; class Actinopteri; order Siluriformes; family Clariidae; genus Clarias; species Clarias fuscus. The sequence continues at coordinate 2,118,583 of CM059209.1, read as the reverse complement.
TGGAAGCAACGATGAGCAGACCCAAGCACCTGTGCCATCACTCTCAGGCACAGCACAAAAAGTGTGTGCTTTTTGAGCAAGTTAAGACCTCCAAATGCCCCACGAAAAAAAGAGTCACTGAGCTAAGTTTTATTTTGCAGCATTGCACCCATTACATTTTCTTTCTTCTATTCGACTCCAATTCAAATCACAGTGCAGTTGATGAAAACTAGAGCAACTATATGAAACTAAAGATTTAAACACTTCTTACTTAGATGTTTTTGATACAACACTGAAATAAATCAGATTTAACCTCTATTTATGGGCATCTTTGGCTGATGCGTAATATTAGAACAAAAACAAAATAAGGATAGCAGTATTACAAATGTAATTTCAGTTATAATTACATCGTGCTTTGGTTGTAGGAGTTGCAGACCAGACTGGCTAAAGCTGAGGCGACGCATATGAATGTGATGCAGGCCAATGCTCAGCTAAAGGAGGAGGTCTCTGACCTGAGAACCCAGGTGGCCAAACTGCAAGAGTCTGTGGAGCAGAAAAATGATAAGCTCAGTGAGGCATACATGAAGTTTAGTGTGATAATACAGGTAAGTGAGCAAATCCTTGCATTAAGCAGTTCATAAATAAACTATGGAAGGATTTACAGTGTGCCTTTTTTTTTTTTTTTTAGGAAAGTTGTGTATAATTGTTTAACTTTAAGAAACACTAAATTGTATTTCTAGTTTGTGATGCTGGGTTTGTATTACATTGAATGATATGTACTAAAGTTTAAATGTCTTCTGCTTCATGGCTGTGTTGTAGGAGCTTGAGGAGGAGAGGAAGGCACATAGTATCACAGAGTCACAGTACTTAAAGTTGAGGAAAACGCCAACAGAGAGCGAGGAGACACTAAGGGTAACGTTTTTCTGTGTTTTGAATGTTTTTGAGACATTCTGTTTTTTGTTCCTAAAGCATTTTAATCTGATCTGATGAATGATGAGTTGAGTCCTGAGTAGTGTTTAAGTGTGTGTGTGTGTGTGTGTGTGTGTGTAGAAGTAAATAAAGACGTTAAGCTTTGGTTGTATAACTTGCAGGTTGCCCTTGCTGAAGCTGAGTCTAAATATGAGCAGGCGATGACGTCCAATGCTCAGCTAGAGAAAGAGAACGCCAAACTGATAACTGACAGTGAGGTTCTGCAAGACTATGTGCGCGAGTTGGAGGAACAGCACCTTGAGGTTGAATTTCTTGATTCAATGCATCTGTGTACTGAGCACCATACTTTATAGACTACAGTTTAAAAAACCTAAAATTTCACAAGATAGTTATCCTAAAATACACCCGCTAGAGTCACAAAAGCAGGGTTGCCAGGGTTTTTACATTCTCGGCTAGTTCTGAAACACATCTCAGATGTGTGCGTGACAGTGATCTTGTTTTTTCACACAAAGATTGTCAAGCAGGTCCAAATGTTACACCCTCCCACGGCATCTATTTTTATACACAATTCAAGAATGAGAAACAGAAATGACTGATTGAAGACATGAACAAGTCTGAATCTTTTCATTTTGTCCACGGCTGTGTTTTAGGATCTTGAAGAAGCAGAGGAGGCGTACAGATTCCTGCAGTCGAAGTATGAAGAGGCTTTAAAACAGCGTGATGAGTCACTAAAGGTAAGGTTTTTCTCTTGTCACATGATAAACGCTGCTTCGGCAGTGTGGAGCCAAGTCCTCAATTTTCTACTAGAGCAACATTTTCTTTACTTTCAATTTCCTTATTTTTCCATTGAGGTGAAGCAGCCCAGTTAGCACAAACAATTAACCCTGGCTGTGTTTCAGGAGTGTGAGCGTGTCCCACAGTGTGCTGACATCAAAGCACAGACAGATGAAGGAAACTGTTTCCCACAGTGAGGAGGAGTCTGTAGAGGTAAGCTTATACTCCATAGCACTCAGTGGTGGAGGCGTTGTTTTTGTGTCCAAGGTCTTCGCTAGCGTGGTGTCTTACTTTGAATTTAGATACAAATATTCAAGCTTAATTCCTTCACATTTTTTTTTTTTCTTTCCAGAATTGACACCAGATTTCTGGAGTTTTCCTCTGAGGGAAAAAGGAGGGAATCACCACTCTAAGAGGTGTTGCTGAATGATCGATCAGTGGATTATGAAAAAGTAATGGGGTCATGAAAAAGTCATGTTTATGTTGGGTACTACCAGCAGGTACTAAACCCTTGTTAGCGTATCATTCCAGAATATGCATTTGTTATCATACTGCCCCTGGTGGTTGGGAAGGGTAAAAAGTAACTGCATCTAATATGGAGGTGACAAATATGTACTAATTTTATGCTTGACCATATCAACATAATTAAATCTATTACATTAATTGTAGTGTATTAGTTAGATTAGCTTAATTTATTTTAATACTAGAATTTACTGTATATGGCACCTTTCCTATGTAAAAAAAAAAAAGAAGATCTTCATAGTAAAATGTAATAAATTGTATGTAATTTATATGTACGACAATAAAATCTAAGTAAAAATGTGTATAAGACTTTCTTTTATTAGACTGATTAATAAAATGGTGTACAAAACAGCTACAACCTACTATTTCAGTCACCCAAATATAAGCTTATCTGTGAACCTTTTCTGGTCGTTTCAGTGCATCATTTGTACAGCGCAAAGTCTGTAAGATCTATGATATTTTCCACAATTCCACACCTTCCCCTGGAGTGCTCTGCATGGTCCAGCTAGTTTGCACTTTTTTACACTGTTGAACGGTGGCACAACCAGTTATTCAGTTTAGCGGCAATGACTGTGTTTACATACTGTAGGGCCAGGCATGTTCGGGCAGCCTTTTTTGCTTAATACACGCATTAAATCATCATTTAAAACTGAATTTTGTATTTATTCGTGTTATCTTTCTTTGATTATCTAAATCATTTAAGTAATACCTCACCAGAGGGAGTTCGTACTGCTGGAGATAGCAGACTTGTGATGTGGTTGTAGGCACCATTGCCGTTCTATGTCCAGCAAAACAGCGCAACCTTATTGCTTTTACACAACAGTTCTGCAAACATCATTTATTATCAACACATTTTATTTGCTTTTTGCTTTTATTTATTTGCTACTTCGACACATTCTTTTGTGCCTGATGGAACTAATTAACAGTGCCTGGCAACCGAAAGTTAACAACTGCTAATTAGTGTAATTAATGGGGGTAAAAGTAGCTTAAATTCTTAGTATGTAGGCAAAAGATGAGGAGAATATACCATGGACTGTAAATCTTTTAAGAATTCCTCTTTATATTTAATTCAATTCAATTTGATTTGGTTATTGCTTTTACCCCGTTGATATTGTCGCGAAGCAGCTTTTCACAATCAAAAGAATTATTTAGCGTTGTATAAAATGTGAATGCGTATGAATCAAAATGATAAGATTGCCCGTGACGAGAAGCCGAGGACGACTGCGACAGTGGCAAGGAAAAACCCCCCGAGATGGCAGTAGGAAGAAACCTTGAGGGGAACCCATCCTCATTTGGGTTATAACAGGGATTGGTCTGCAGTCATACTGTGTGATAGGAAGGTGGACGTTTAGTATAACTGGAGATGTGTTTAAGTTAATATGGAGTCCAGTTCATTATCTGAGGCTCAGGTAGAATGTAGGAAACTCCAGTCCCGAAATATTGACTGCAGTCACGAGTCCTCAGGGAACGGTTGTCAGCATTTGCCAAGGCTCGGACCGTCTTCATGGAAAACTGGAACCGTCCCCAGTCACCACACATATCCCAAGCAGATCACTCGGGGCATCCATGTGACAAGATCTCCAAACAGAAGCGAGGCACCAGGATGAGTCAGAAAGTTCCAGAGGGTAGAGGGGGTCTGGATCCCGGGCAGCTCGGGAGTGATATGTATACTCCACAGAGAGACAGGGTGAGGGGAAAAAGAGGCAGGGGGAGGGAGAAGAGAGAGAGAGCAGGAAAGAGCAGAAGAGTAGGAGAGATAACAGTTAGGTATGGTCACAGTTACATAATGTATATTGAGTGCAAGCAGGGACTCCGACAGGACTAACTACTGTATGATATCATAACCAAAAGGGAGAGCCAGAGGGAAACACAGACATGAGGGCTCCCTGACATGTAAAGTGACCGATCACTACAACGTCAACAAACCTGAGTGAACAATGAGAGTGGGGAGGACAGCATCTAAACATACCGGTTCACCAGAATACTCTACGTCCATGAGTCCCCCAGATCTGCTCCTTTACCTAAGGTTCATCTATTTACAAAAATGCTTGGCTAAATAAATAGGTTTTTAGCCTAGACTTAAACACTGAGACTGTGTCTGAGTCCCGAACATTTATTTAAAGTTATTCTGCTTACATCAGCTATATCAGCTCTGTTAACTTCCAGATTCCAGGGATGAACTCAAAATCATGTTAAATGGAAAACAAGTGAGCTATGTAGGGTGTACAATCCATTGTCACATACACCAAGTAGTGCCCTTGATCAGGGGTTAGAAAGTGATTTGGAATTCAGCCTTGTGTTATGCAGCAAGTTAGATTAGTAGCCGTAAATAAAATTATGTTTCAGAATGATTATAGAATTATTTTTAAATGACAACGTAATCAGATGTCCATTATCACCACTTGTGTTATGATCGATCGATCAATCTATCTATCAATCAATCTATCTACAGTATCTATCTATCTATATTTTTAGATATATGGATGGATGTCATGACGTTGACATGACAGAACTTTGCTTAACTGCAGCTAAAGAACAGTATTAATATAAAACAGTTGGTTTTAGCACCTTTAATACCTGATTCTTTCCCTGTCACATTCTTCCACATCCACTCTGTTATCAGTTACACAGACATTAAACTGAACACATCACTATACTTATCCTGTACATCACATAAACCACTGCACACACCTGTACTTATATTTCAGTGATATTTTAACTATTACTGTAAATATAAATTACACAAACTGTATTTATGTCTGTTTTTGTAATTGTCTATTGATGCAGAGTAAATTCAAAAAATCTAATTAAAATTTTATTTTGTCACATACACAGTCATACATAGTACGATATCCAGTGAAATGCTTATACGACCGCCTGTGACCTTAAAAAAAATAAAATAAAACAATTTACAAGAAATAAATAGTGAAATAAAATAAGAGTAAGTTTAGCTATAGAAACCGAAGAAAAAAAAAATAGAACAAAATATACGTTAAAAAATGTATATATAAAAAATATTTTAAAAAATGATCTGTACAAATGTAGGCAAAATAGCAATAAATTTAAATGGAAATTCAAAAAATGGAAATAAATGGAAATGTCCAGGCAGTGTGCAAATGTGCAATGTCCATAAGTGTCTGGGGTATGTGCAACTGTGCATGAGTGAACAGATGAGTAATGTGCAAAAATGTGCAAAAAAAATGCAGAGATGGTTTAGTCCAGTGTCGTAATCTGGTTAAGAGACCGTATCGCCTGCGGGAAGAAGCTGCTCGTCAGTCTCTCTGTGTTGGCCTTCAGGGAGCGGAATCGCTTTCCTGACCTCAACAGAGAGAACAATACATTGCTGTGGTGACTGAGGTCCTTCATGATCTTCCTGGCCTTGGTACAGTTTTACACAGCAAGCTAACTAACACTAACAAGTACAACTACCAGAAAGACACGTCTCTACAAAGTCCCAGTTATCTTAATGTCATTTAAATACATTGGTAAAATGCAATGATATAATTCATGGAGATTCTACATTTATGCATTACTGAAAAGTAAATATTCATCATCTATACCGCTTAATCCTGTATTTAGAGTCACAGGGGGGGCCTGGAGCCTATCCCAGCAGACTTAGGGCAAATGGCAGGGTACACCCTGGACAAGGTGCCAACCCATCGCAGGGCACAGACACACACACACATACGCTCACTCATTCACACACTACGGGCAATTTGGGAACGCCAATTAGCCTAACCTACATGTCTTTGGACTGTGGGAGGAAACCGGAGTACCCGGAGGAAACCCACCAAGCACATGCAAACTCCATGCACACAGAGACGGGAATCGAGCCTGGCCGAGAATCGAACCTGGACCCTGGAGGTGCAAGACGACAGTGCTAAACACTACACCACCGTGCCACCCTGAGTAAATATTCAAATTCATTATTCAAAATTGAGTATTGTATGCGTATATTGTAAACAAGGTGATATTGTTTATCATTTCATTTCAGTACTGTACATTTTGGCACATACTGTATTTATGTTCAGGATTCACTTTTATCCTTTTTGTCCTGTAATCTGCTGACAGTTGATGAGGTGATGTCATTATGATACAGAAAAAAATGTTTTACATCACTGTACAGCATATATATAATATATATATAATATATGCTGTCAGGGGTAGCTCAGTGGTTAAGGCATTGGACTACGGTTCGGAAGGTCCCAGGTTCAAGTCCCACTACCACCAAGTTGTCCCTGTTGGGCCCTTGAGCAAGGCCCTTAACCCCAACTGCTCAGATGTATAATGAGATAAAAAATGTAAGTCGCTCTGGATAAGGGCGTCTGCCAAATGCCTAGATGTAGATGTAGATATATATACACACACACACACAACATATACTGTAAATGGGAACATGGGAAACACCCCAAAGGTTGAAGTGTACATGCAGCACAGGATATCAAATTACAGTGCTGTTTCATACATTTCCTAACATTCGGTCCTAACATTGTTTCCTAAGATGCGGTCTTCCACATAACAACACAGAACTGAATGAATGAATCTTCTGGATTGTCTTGTCCGTTGCCTGCAGGCATCTGCCATGACGTTTTCACATGTGCATCCATGACTGCCACACTGTAAACCCTAATGCTCAAAGTAATTAAACATATTGAGTACTGTTAACTCAAATAATTACAATTAGTTCAGATTTTATTCATGAGTATTTAGAACTTTTTGGAATTTATGAGTTTGTAGAAACGACACTTTTCAAGTTAGCTGAACAAATTTGATATTTTAAGTAACTGTAAGTACTTAAGTAACAGTAACTGTCACCTTAAGGTTCCACCAACTTAAAATCCTTCAGATTAGTGATTTTGTGTCTGACATCATCAGGGCAATAGAGCACTGGTGGCTCAGTGGTAGTTGTTTTGTCTGCCATGTGAAAAGCCCGGGTTCGATTCCCAACAACTGGTTGAAGTGTCTGTCCCAAGCCCAGATAAAATGGGAGGGTTGCGTCAGGAAGAGCATCTGGTGTAAAACCTGTAGTAGCCGAAAGACCAACAACAATTTATCTGATTTGCAACAACTACCCTGTAAAAAATGGCGCAACTACTCAATAATGCAAGTAAAGATCTCTTAGTATGAATGAGTACAACAAACTCAAAAAATGATCATTCTGTTTACTTAAAATTGGAAACATTATTACAGTACTTTAAAAAATTATGTAACTGATTACCTCAAATATTTTGATAAATATTGCCAACTTATTCAGGTTTACAGTGCAGTATTTTAGACAAATGGTTGATCATTGGTTGATCAAATACTTTACAGTCCCTTATACATTGCTCAAACCAGAAATCAAATTGCCAAAATAACAAACTTTACATTACCTCGCAACTTGTTCATTCTCATAAAAGCAATTTGTCATTCGTTTGAGCAAATTACAAATGCTTTCATACATTCATGTAAAATATTATGTACAATTGTCTGCTGTTTTCTACACCAGCCTCTTACTGTATGTCATGCTTATCAAAATGTATTACATGGCTTATCTGTTACCATAAATAGTCTTATCCCCTAAAACATCGTTTTTTATATAACAGTTTTTATATATTTCAGTACATGCAAAATGGTTAAACCAGTTGTCATAATCGGTCTGGCGTGTTTTCTAGAATTTGTATTAGATATTTTCTGTAAACGTTTCCTGAATTGTTCAGCTGATCTCAAGTGAAGCTTGATTTCAAATAAGGAGAAAAATGTGTAAATAGTGTTTGATCAACTAATGATGATCCAGCTCTCTAAAATATCAATTTGCCGTGTATACAGCATATCAGGATGTCAAAGCAGACACCTGCAAAATATCAATACAACTCTCCAAAAGGTTCTTTCAGTGCTGTGTTGTGATGTGGATGAAAACCTGTTGCCTGAGAGACAATAATGTCAGGATATGGGAGGGAATATGTCATTCCCCATACTATGCAGTGTGTACAGTCGTGGCCAAAAGTTTTGAGAATGACAGAAATATTAGTTTTCACAAAGTTTGCTGCTAAACTGCTTTTAGATCTTTGTTTCAGTTGTTTCTGTGATGTACTGAAATATAATTACAAGCACTTCATATGTTTCAAAGGCTTTTATCGCCAATTACATGACATTTATGCAAAGAGTCAGTATTTGCAGTGTTGGCGCTTCTTTTTCAGGACCTCTGCAATTCGACTGGGCTGCTCTCAATCAACTTCTGGGCCAAATCCTGACTGATAGCAACCCATTCTTTCATAATCACTTCTTGGAGTTTGTCAGAATTAGTGGGTTTTTGTTTGTCCACCCGCCTCTTGAGGATTGACCACAAGTTCTCAATGGGATTAAGATCTGGGGAGTTTCCAGGCCATGGACCCAAAATTTCAATGTTTTGGTCCCCGAGCCACTTAGTTCTCACTTTTGCCTTATGGCACGGTGCTCCATCGTGCTGGAAAATGCATTGTTCTTCACCAAACTGTTGTTGGATTGTTGGAAGAAGTTGCTGTTGGAGGGTGTTTTGGTACCATTCTTTATTCATGGCTGTATTTTTGGGCAAAATTGTGAGTGAGCCCACTCCCTTGGATGAGAAGCAACCCCACACATGAATGGTCTCAGGATGCTTTACTGTTGGCATGACACAGGACTGATGGTAGCGCTCACCTTTTCTTCTCCGGACAAGCCTTTTTCCAGACGCCCCAAACAATCGGAAAGAGGCTTCATCCGAGAATATGACTTTGCCCCAGTCCTCAGCAGTCCATTCTGTCCCTGATGTTTTTTGTGGAGACAAGTGGCTTCTTTGCTGCCCTTCTTGACACCAGGCCATCTTCCAAAAGTCTTGGCCTCACTGTGCGTGCAGATGCGCTCACACCTGCCTGCTGCCATTCCTGAGCAGCTCTGCACTGGTGGCACTCCGATCGCGCAGCTGAATCCTCTTTAGGAGACGATCCTGGCGCTTGCTGGACTTTCTTGGACGCCCTGAAGTCTTCTTAACAAGAATTGATCCTCTGTCCTTGAAGTTCTTGATGATCCTATAAATTGTTGATTTAGGTGCAATCTTAGTAGCCACAATATCCTTGCATATTTTTATGCAACGCAATGATGGCTGCACGCGTTTCTTTGCAGGTCACCATGGTTAACAATGAAAGAACAATGATTTCCAGCATCACCCTCCTTTTAACATGTCAAGTCTGCCATTCTAACCCAATCAGCCTGACATAATGATCTCCAGCCTTGTGCTCGTCAACATTCTCACCTGAGTTAACAAGACGATTACTGAAATGATCTCAGCAGGTCCTTTAATGACAGCAATGAAATGCAGTGGAAAGTTTTTTTCGGGATTAAGTTAATTTTCATGGCAAAGAAGGACTATGCAATTCATCTGATCACTCTTCATAACATTCTGGAGTATATGCAAATTGCTATTATAAAAACGTAAGCAGCTACTTTTCCAATTTCCAATATTTATGTAATTCTCAAAACTTTTGGCCACGACTGTACAATTCTGCCAATGCATATTTTTTTTCTCTTTTTCTCTATCTTCTGTTTTTTTTTCTTTTCTGTATCACAATGACATTATATTCAGGAGTCCTGGAGCCTATCCCAGGAGACTTAGGGCACAAGGCGGGGCACACCCCGGACAGGGTGCCAATCCATTGCAGGGCACACACACCTGCATTTTACAGGCAATTTTGGAACACCAATTATTCTAATCTGCATGTCTTTCGTCTGTGGGAGGAAACTCCATGCCCACAAAGATGGGAATCAAACAAGGACCCTGGAGGTACAAGGCGAAAGTGCTAAGCACTACACCACCATGCCGTCACCAAATTACAGAAAATTACATCATCTGTCACCACATACAGACAGATGATGTAATTTTATAACTTTGTATTGATAAATGCCATGTATTCTGACCTGCATTATATCAAAACAGACCTTCATGACAAGTAAAGGTTTCATATAATTTTATGAGCAATATTTCATTAATGAATTGAAATAAAACTATAGCTATAACTGATCTGTTTCCCTTTTACAGAGCACTGAAACGGGAGGAGCATTACAGGAGACTTTTCACAAGCCACATTTATAAATGGAAGTAATTTGTCAGTAAATGTGTGTGTGAAAGTGTGTATGTGTGTGTTAGTGAGAGGGTCTGAGAATGACAGTGTTCCTCTGTCCCAGTCCAGCTGCACTCTGACCCTCTGGAGTTTCTGTGTTACAGAGAGGAAAGAGGGTGGGTGTGGTGTAACACGCGAGTTATATTTATCACCATAATATCCCCCACACCAGATTCCACTTCTGAAGAAGATCTCTCCTTTTCTCTGAGCAGATTCTGTCATCACACCTACATACCACCGCGTACAGTCTCCAACTTCAACATCCCAGCAGTGTGTCCCTGAGTTAAAGCCCTCAGAGCCCAGGATACACACATATTTATCAAATCTTTCTGGATTATCAGGAAGCATTTGTTTCTCTTCACTGAGTCTCACACTGGTCAGATCATCAGATACAATGAGGTTAGGATGAGCAGTGTTGGGGTCCAGAGTTACAGGTGCTAAGAGAAAAAGAAATAGTTTAATGTTAAATAGAGACACCGGAGAGAGAATAAAAATGTAGGCAACAAGACCTACAAGAAAGAAAGAAAGAATGATTGATTGATTGATTGATTGATTGATTGATTGATTGATTCTTACAGTATTGAACAGTGTGCTGCATCTTCTCCCAGACTCTGAACTTGAGGTTGGCCAGATGTTTAGCCACATGGATCAGTGCTCCTGAAAGCTCCTCTGGATGCTGCAGTGTGCACTGGGCTCTGCAGAAACATTCAGGACTCAGTGTTGCTGTGGGTTTGGATTCAGAAACACAGAGAACGAGAGAGACAGGAAGCGCATCACTCACCTTTTCACTGTGGCCTTGTAGTTCTGGAAAACAACAAAGCAAACATCAGTGGATACGACTGACATTTTTACACACTGAAATGTGACGTTTCTGATGATGGAGAGAAGTTTGACTTTCTCGCAGTATAAATACCGACTAAATGATCCTCACTTGTAAGAACGAGACGTCTTCAGCTCTCATCTCCTCTTCTATGGCTCTGATTGTGTCTGAAAGAGATGATATGTCTCTGCTCAGCGTCTCAATCTTCTCCTTCATCATCTGACTCTTCTGCTCCTCTTCCTCTCTCAGTGCAGTGATCCTGGCTGCCTCTTCATCTCGTAGAAACTGGTGAAGCTTCTCAAACTCCTCCTTAATCTGACGCTCTGTGTGTCGCGCCTGAATCTGCAGTGAAGAGGAAATTAAATCAATTATAACTGATTGTACAGTGATGGAAAATATAATTATAATATCAGAAGCATGTTATTGATTCACACCTTTATATGTTCTGCAGTCTGACGCCAGTTCAGTTTACAGTCGTTAAAGATCTTCAGTTTCTCCTGTAGGGGCTTCAGTGCAGGTTTGAGCTTCTCCTGAAACAAATTAATGTCAGTGAATAAATATACTGTATTCTCTCTCACAGGCACTCATTAGAGCTTTTAAAATACAACAAATACAGTACTTAAGAAAGGGGTGTCTCATAGAATGTGGGTTTATTGGTGTACAGTCGTGGCCAAAGGTTTTGAGAATTACATAAATATTGGAAATTGGTAAAGTTGCCGCTTAAGTATTTATAAGAGCAATTTGCATATACTCCAGAATGTTATGAAGAGTGATCAGATGAATTGCGTAGTCCTTCTTCGCCATGAAAATTAACTTAATCCCGAAAAAAAAACTTTCCACTGCATTTCATTAAGTATGAAGTGCTTGTAATTATATTTCAGTACATCACAGAAACAACTGAAACAAAGATCTAAAAGCAGTTTAGCAGCAAACTTTGTGAAAACTAATATTTGTGTCATTCTCAAGACGTCACAAAGTCGCGTAAGTCACGCAAGTCGTATACAGTAGAGCCTCTGAGACAGACAGACAGACAGACAGACAGACAGACTATAGGAAACATGAGCTGTTCGTGTGTATATTAATCTGAACGCAGGCTATAATTCAATTCAATTCAATTTGCTTTTAACAATAGTCATTGTCACAAAACTTTGTGTAAAAGCTTTACAGCATCAACAGAAAATTAGGGAAATGTGTGAAAAATATGTATGAATCAAATTGATCAGATTGTCCCTATAGGAAAGGTTTCCATGTAAGTGATCAAGACATAGAATGAGGGGTTGTTTGCTTGGTATACTGTACATGCATGAGAACGTTCACATCATATTACAAAACCTTACACAGACGGAACAGCAGACTCATGTTTAGTAATTACATTTGATTATTATTGTGTTACCATATTGACAACAATGCAACTGTAATCTATTAGTTAATTATTACACCATGTTTGTATTTTATTTTATTGAACCTAAAGAGATATGTAGGGAAAAAATAAAAACTTCTCAACCTTCACAGACCTCACAGGACTCATAGGAACATTTATTTACCTTACGGTCTGTTACTGCCTCACCAATGGGGCAGAATTTGTGGTTGGCGTGTTTTATTGAACTCTGACACACCACACACACCGGCTGTTGCTCGTCCAGACAGAAAATTTTCAGTTTCTCACTGTGCAGACTGCAGACTGTTTCAGACGCTGATGAAGATCTCTGACTTCTCTTCTGTAATAAAGTCTCACACAGGTTCCTTAACACAAGATTTCGAAGAGGTTCAGTCTGTGAAGACTTCCTCCTACAGACAGGACATTCTCTGGATCCTTTGGTCTCCCAGAACTGCTGCAAACACACTTTACACACACTGTGACTGCAGCGCAGAATAACAGGATCCTTGAACATTTCATAGCACACAGGACAGGACAGATCCTCCTCTGAAAACTTAGAAGCCATAGTGTTTTGGTGCTGTTGTTGCTTTCTTCAGTCCAAATGTTTAGCTTTTCACTTTCACTTTGGTAAAATGTAATCACAGTCTGAGTTCGGATTTGTTTAACGTTACCACACGACTCTGTATTTCCAGTTATTAATTATTACCTTCCCCAGAGTTGAAAATGAGAGTCAAAATTCTTCATAAATTAAGAATAAATCTAAACTCACCAGCGCAGAACACTACAAAACAACTGCTGTTTCCTTAGACTCTGCACTTCCTTATTAGGAGAATTGAAGCTATTACGGTCATTACTAACGGCATGAGCGTCTATCTTTATGGACTCACTGTTAATTTACAGCAATGGGTAAATGTTTAACCAGTTATCAGTTTCACTCTTCTACACTAAAAGTAATGTTTTTTCCCCTGGAAACTTTCAGTGTAAGAACACTCCAGTAACCAATAGGAGGAACAGTCTTATGGCAAAAATACCATATTCTCAAACCTGATTTCAGAAATCATTCAATTTAATTAAATTGATATTTTTTATTGGTAAAGTGCTGTTAACATTTCCACTCAGCAAACATTTTCATATTAATTTGATCCCTATTGAGCACCAGTGGCGGCCGGTGCAAAAAAATCTTGGGGGGGGGGGGGGGGGGGGGGGCGCAAACAAAATTAAAATTAAACTTTTAATACTCGCCTGTAAATAGCCATTTATCAGGTGATTGCGCATCATTACTACTAAGACAGACAGTTTTTGTTCCATCCAGGTGTATTTACTCAGTGAAACTTTTAACATTCAAGTAAATGATATAACAACCACCATGTCATGGGAAAAAAAATGTCTGACTAGGCCATGCAAGGGCCTTTCTGTCAGGGGCGTGACTAAACGGAAGTGAACCCAATTGCAGACCAAAGGCATGAAGACACGGCAGGGGCAGAGGTGAAAGAGGCTGCGCATGTGAGTGAGCAGGATGAATGAGGAAATCCTCTGTGACGAGAGAGGAGGCGGGTCGTGATGTGGGAAATAGCACAAGTCGAGGTCGAAGAGACAGGCAGGGTCGGTAACAGTTATCCAGCAGTGAGGGAGACGAAATTCAGAAGCGCAATCCAAGTACGAAGTCGATAAACACGTAGGTGTATCCAAACGAGAAAATCCAAAGGGCAAAATAAAAATAAAATCCAGGAACAATCCAGGTCAAAACACAGATACAGGGCACTAGGAAAATTCACAAACTGATAAGACAAGATGCCTCACCCTCTGATCTCGGGTGCTGCAGGTGGAGATAACCAGCCCCCGACTCCGGCAGTAGAGCCCTCACAGCGGGGCGAGTGGGTGACGACTCGGCGGCATACTCGTTCAGCCAAAGCGAACGCTAAGGCTAGTCCACCGGAGCACACCTCTTCTGCGCTTCACGTGTCCAACAGGTTCGCTCTCCTCAGTGATGCACCCGCTGAGAAACCTGAAAGAGCTCTGGTTATAGGAGACTCTATACTGAGACATGTGAAATTAGCTCGGCCTTTATGGGCGCCAGCGGTAGTGGTCAGGTGTATCCCGGGAGCCAGAGCACCGGACATAGCAGGTAATCTTAGGGCTCTAGGTCAGCATAGGTTCTCCAAGATAGTGGTACATGCTGGAGCTAACGATATACGCCTTCGTCAGTCAGAGGTTAGCAAGAGTAACTTTACAGAGGTCTTTAAAATAGCGAAGGCGATGTCTGATGAAGTAGTTTGCTCTGGTCCCATCCCAATGAGACGTGGTGACATAGCTTACAGCAGGTTATGGTCGCTGAACCGGTGGATGTCCAGGTGGTGCTCTGAAAACAACGTGGGCTTCATAGACAATTGGAAGACCTTTGAGGGCAAAACTGGCCTGTTAGGGCGGGACGGTGTCCATCCCACTCGGGAAGGTGCTGCTCTCATTTCTTGCAGTATAGCACATAGTCTCAGAAGAGGCCTAGTTAATCAGTGACAATCCAGAGCCCAGGCCAGGGAGCAGACAGACAGGCTAAACCAACCGTCTGCTAGCTGCAGAGAGTCGTCACTCAGGGTTCATCATATTGAGACTGTGTTTGTTCCCCGAGCTAAACATAAAGAAAGTCTGAAAGTCTCAGAAACTCAGAAAGTCTGTTTTAGTAATTTAATTAACATAGACATCACAAACTCAGATCACACTGAATGCGCAGCCGGCACCTCTGATCTGAAGCTAGGACTGTTAAATATTAGATCCCTCGCATCTAAAGCAGTTATTGTTAATGAAATTATCACAGATCAGGAGTTTGATATATTATGTTTAACAGAAACCTGGATTAAACAGGACGAGTATGTAGCTTTAAATGAAGCTAGTCCTCTTGGATACAACTACTGTTAACTGGTAGAGGAGGAGGCATCGCAGTTATTTACAATGATATTCTGACTATCGTAAAAAAAACACAGACCACAAAAAGTTATCTCAGATCACTATCTTGTCTCGATTAAAGCGTGTCATAGTAATAATGTACGCACAGCACCGCGGTACGCCTTAAACGTACATTTACATCAAATACCGCACAGAGCTTTATCAGTAATCTCCCAGAGTTATCAACTTTGATTGGATCGCCATCTGACTTCACAGAACTCGAACAGGCGAATGAATATCTAGAGTCAGCACTTCGTTATAGCTTAGATAATGTAGCTCCAGTTAAAAGGAAAATGATTAGAGATAAGAAACTCGCTCCTTGGTATAATGACCACACACGCACTTTAAAACAAACCGCTCGAAAATTTGAACGTAAATGGCACCAAACTAAATTGTTAGTATTCCAAATAGCTTGGAAGGAGAGCATCCTGAACTATAAAAAAGCTCTCAAGTGATGCTACATCAACGTAGCTCTCCGCTCTTATAGAAAATAACAAAAACAACCCGAGATTTTTATTTAATACTGTAGCTAAATTAACTAAAAACAAGACCACTGCAGAAATCTCCACAACAACATCATGCAGTAGTGAGGATTTCATGAACTTTTTCAATAACAAAATCATAAATATTAGGCAAAAAATTCAGGCTTTGAAACAAGACAATTTAAGTAATACAGATGAACTAACCACGTCACATCAGAACTTAGAATACTTTACTCCCCTTGAAGCGAGGGAACTAATTTCACTCATCTCTTCTTCAAAATCGCCAACCTGTATATTAGATCCCATACCGACACGTTTTCTCAAACATATAGTACCAGCAATAATAGAACCCCTTTTGAAAGTAATTAACTGTTCACTCAGCAGTGGGTATGTCCCCAAATCCTTTAAATTAGCCGTTATTAAACCGCTAATCAAGAAACCTGACCTTGACTCCAGTCAGCTTTCTAATTACAGGCTTATATCAAACCTTCCCTTTAATGAGTATGAGTAACCCTGCCGTTTCCTAGGCCAAGGGGAGTTTAGACAGGCCAACAAAGTGAACCACTTTGGAGAAACGATCGACGATGGTTAAGATGCAGGTGTAGCCATTTGAGTCTGGGAGTCCAGCAACGAAGTCTAGGGCTATGTGGGACCATGGTCTGTGGGGAATTGGGAGTGGTCTCAGGAGGCCTGCTGGGGGTTTATTGCTGGCTTTATTGCGAGCACAGACATCACAGGCAGAAACAAACTGTCAAGTATCTTGTCTGATAGAGGGCCACCAGAACCGCTGTTGGACTAATGCGAGTGTACGGGCTCCTCCAGGGTAACAGGCCAATCTTAAACTGTGTCCCCATTCTAGGACTCGTGGACGTGCTAGTGGTGGCACGAAGAGCCTGCCTGGTGGGGTTTCTGGTGGGCTGAGTTCCCGCTCTAACGCTTGCTTGACCAGAGCCTTGACATCTAGCAAGGTCGCGCCTATGAGACATTGTGATGGCAGAATAGTCGGTGGAGGAGAATCATCCGTGACTGAAGTGAATTGGCGATAGAGAGCATTGGGTGTTCTTGTTTCCTGGTCGATAAGATAGGGAGAAGTTGAAACGAGAGAAGAACAATGGCCATCTGGCTTGGCGAGAGTTCAGGTGTTTAGCTGACTTGAGGTAGTCAAGGTTTTTATGATCTGTCCAGATGAAACGGGTCCTCTGTGCCCTCAAGCCAGTGTCTCCATTCCTCCAACGCCAGTTTTACTGTGAGCAGCTCCCGGTCACCGATACCATAGATTCTCTCAGTGGTAGAAAAGCGGTGTGAGAAGAAGCAGCAAGGATGCAATTTACCGTCGGCTGGAGACTTCTGAGACAGTACATCAAAGGTGATGTCTGATGAAGTAGTTTGCTCTGGTCCCATCCCAATGAGACGTGGCGACATAGCTTACAGCAGGTTATGGTCGCTGAACCGCTGGATGTCCAGGTGGTGCTCCGAAAACAACGTGGGCTACATAGACAATTGGAAGATCTTTGAGGGCAAAACTGGCCTGTTAGGGCGGGACGGTGTCCATCCCACTCGGGAAGGTGCTGCTCTCATTTCTTGCTCCTGCACGCTCCCTGGACGATTCCTCCCCGCTGTCGATGACCGGCCTGGCCCCTCCCAGCTCTCTTTGGGCGCGGCCTCAGGCGGGAGTCTTGCTCGGAAGTCCTTCGGCCGGGCGGCTTTCCTGGCTGGGATCGGTAGCCTTAACGCTGTCCTCCTCGCGGCCTTTTCCTCTTCGGCGGCGAGGACGCGAAGGCGAGCTCGACGCGGGAACGAAGAATGCCGCGGGAGCTCGCGCAGCTCTTTCCCGCGCTGTCCTCAGCGCGGAGATCAAAGGGCGGAAATCCAATGTCCTTTTTCCAAGTCTCTGGGGCACGTTCCATTTCCCCACTCGCATGCCACTCTCGAGCTCCACCGCGTTACGCTCTTCTCGGACCCCGGACTAAACTCCACGCCTTGCTTTTATAACGCGGAGCAAGCCCGAGATCCTATTAACGTTCATCAATGCCAGCCGGCCCGCATAGGTGGCCCCGTCCCTTCGCACACCTGCAGAAGGGGTGCCGCCTACTTAGGGAGCCTACGAAGTGAGCGAGGGGCGATAATAGATTTGGGTGCACGCCCATCACAGGCGCACGCCGTGACAGTGGGTATGTCCCCAAATCCTTTAAATTAGCCGTTATTAAACCGCTAATCAAGAAACCTGACCTTGACCCCAGTCAGCTTTCTAATTACAGGCCGATATCAAACCTTCCCTTTATCTCCAAGATTCTGGAAAAGGTAGTATCACAGCAGCTATGTTCACATCTACACAGAAATAGCATAAATGAACTGTATCAGTCAGGATTTAGGCCTCATCACAGCACAGAGACAGCACTTGTTAAAGTAGTAAACAACCTCCTATGGGCCTCTGATCAGGGTTGCGTCACTATACTTGTGTTACTGGACCTCAGTGCAGCTTTTGACACCATTGATCATAGTATTCTCCTTCACAGATTAGAAAAGGTAGTAGGAATTGAGGGAACTGCCCTCTTGTGGCTCAGATCCTATTTGACTGATCGTTATCAGTTTGTAGATTTAGATGGTGACCATTCCTCATGTTCTCAAGTGGAGTTTGGTGTTCCCCAGGGCTCAGTTTTAGGCCCACTGCTTTTTTCCCTTTACATGCTTCCTCTGGGCAACATAACTCGTAAACATGGTATTAGTTTTCATTGTTATGCTGATGACACACAATTATATGTCTCCGCAAAACCAGATGAGAAAAACCAGTTTGCTAAAATTGAGCAGTGTGGGCAGGACATAAGAGATTGGATGTTAATTAATTTTCTTCTGCTTAATCCTGATAAGACAGAAGTTCTGGTCATAGTACCACAAGTAGCTAGAAGTAAGCTTTCTGATCACACTGTAACTTTAGATGGCCTTTCTGTTCCATCAAATACAACAGTAAAAGACCTTGGTGTGATTATAGATTCCAGCCTTTCATTTGAAGCACATGTAGATAATATTACCAGGATAGCTTTCTTTCACCTTAGAAATATTGCCAAGATTAGAAACATATTGTCACTAAATGATGCAGAAAAACTAGTTCATGCCTTTATCACCTCTAGGTTGGACTATTGTAACGCCTTACTGTCTGGTTGTTCAACTAGGTATATAAACAAGCTTCAGTTAGTACAGAATGCAGCAGCGAGAGTCCTCACTAAAACCAGAAGATACGAGCACATCACCCCTATCTTATCTACACTGCATTGGCTCCCTGTGAAATTTCACATCGATTTTAAGATATTACTTTTGACATTTAAAGCACTAAATGGTCTCGCGCCACAGTATTTGAGTGAACTGCTAGTGTCTTACGATCCGCCACGCCTACTTCGATCAAAGAATGCAGGCTGCCTGTCAGTACCACGTATTATTAAAACTACAGCAGGGGGCAGAGCTTTTTCTTACAAAGCCCCAAAGTTATGGAATAGTCTTCCTATTAATGTTCGGGACTCAGACACAGTCTCAGTGTTTAAGTCTAGGCTAAAAACCTATTTATTTAGCCAAGCATTTTTGTAAATAGATTAACCCTTAGGTAAAGGAACAGATCTGGGGGACGTAGAGTATTCTGGTGAACTGGTATGTTTAGATGCTGTCCTCCCCACTCTCATTGATCACTCAGGTTTGTTGACGGAGAGGTGATTGGTTGCTTTACATCACAGCGAGCCCTCATGTCTGTGCTTCCTTTTGGCTCTCCCTTTTAGTTATGCTGTTATAGTTAGTCCTGCCAGAGTCCCTGCTTGCACTTTGCACTAAATATACATTCACCTTATACATGTTGACTGTGACCATACCTAACTGCCATCTCTTCTTCTTCTCTGTTCTCTCTTCTTCTGCTCTCTCCTCTGTCTCTCTCCCTCTCTCCTTTCCCTCTCTTTGTCGAGCTATATGTCACTCCTGAGATGCCAGTGATCCAAATCCCTCTGCCCTCTGAACCCGTCTAACCCGTCTTGGAGTCCTGCTTCTGGTTGGAGATCTCATCGCATGGATGCCCCGTGTTGGTCTGCCTGGATTCGTGTGGTGGCTGGGGATGGTTTCCATGAAGACTGTCCTGTCAGCGATTGATGCTCTGGGGACCTGTGACTTCAGTTGTTCGATAGCTCAGGACTGGAATCTCCTGCAGTCTACCTGAGCCTCCTGGAACAAACTGGACTCCTTTTAATTTTAAACACATCTCCTGTTATACTGAACTTCCAGTACACATTATTATGCTGATCAATCCCTGCTATCCGTTATCACCCAGATGAGGATGGGTTCCCTGTTGAGTCTGGTTCCTCTCAAGGTTTCTTCCTATTACCATCTCAGGGAGTTTTTCCTTGCCACCGTCGCCCTCGGCTTGCTCATCAGGGACAATCTTATCATTTTGATTCATAGATATTGCATACAAACTTACTTCTTTTATTGTTTAAAGTTGCTTTGTGACAATGTCAATTGTTAAAAGTGCTATATAAATAAAATTGACTTGACTTGACTAAGCTGTAGTTCCTAATAAATCGGTGGTACAAGTTAGCAAATCCAAGAAAACGCTGGAGGTCTTTCCGGGTTGATGGTCTTGGCCAGTCGGTTACTGCTTTTAGTTTGGCTGGGTCCATTTGGATCTTAGATGGGGCAATGATAAAACCAAGGAAAGAGACGGTTTGACAATGAAATTCACATTTTTCTGCCTTTACGTATAGTTGGTTTTCAAGGAGCCTTTGAAGAACTTGGCGAACATGCAGCTTGTGATCCTCCAGTGAACGGGAGAAAATCAAAATGTCATCCAAGTAGTCAAATACAAATATAGTCAGGAAATCCCTGAGAATGTCATTCACCAAGGATTGGAAAACGGCTGGTGCATTGGCTAGTCCAAATGGCACTACAAGGTACTCGTAGTGTCCTGAGGGGGTGTTAAAAGCTGTCTTACACTCATCCCCCTCCCTGATCCTGACAAAGTGATAGGCGTTACGCAGGTCGAGTTTAGTAAAGATATTAGCCCCCTGAAGGAGATTGAAGACTGTGGACATCAGGGGAAGAGGGTAACGACTCTTAACGGTGATCTCCTTGAGTCCTCTGTAATCGATGCATGGTCGTAAAGTCTTGTCCTTTTTGGCCACAAAGAAGAATCCTGGGATGAAGAAGGGCGGATGATGCCAGCAGCAAGAGATTCATAAATATATTTGTCCATGGCTTCCCTCTCATTTGAACATAATGAATATAACCGTCCCCTGGGAGGAGATCGATGGCACAATCGTAGGGTCTGTGGGGGGGGGAAGTGAGAGAGCATGTGATTTATTGAAGACTTGCTTGAGGTCTGAGTAATCCGGCGGAACAGCCGACCAAGGAGAACCAAGGAGGAGTGGGCATCATGCATAACAAAAAAGGAGAGTTCCTCAGAATGGTTGCCAGTTACTTGAAGGGTTACTGGCCCTGAACGCTGAGTAAAGGAAGACAGAGAAGTGCTGTCGAGAGCCCGAACGGATAAGGGAGACTCAAGAGCTTGGGTTGGGAGGTTGAGATCCTTAACCTTGGAGGCAGAGATCAGATTTTGGTCTGAGCCAGAGTCAATTAGTGCAGTGACCACATGAGGTCTGCCTTGTGCAACAATGATGGTAGGCAGAAGTGGGTGTGATTGGTTAATGCCCGATCCCTCCAGGGCCCCTACAGTCACTGAAGGAGTTCTTGCTTTCAAAGGGCACTGGAGAGCACAGTGACCCATTTGGCCTCAATAAATGCAAGAACAGGATTGGAGTCTACACTGAAACTCTTCAGAGGATATCTGGGTTCTGTTTACCTGCATAGACTCTGTGTATAAACTGGGGCTCAGCCCGGATACTGTCTGCAAACTGGGAGATGACAGTGGTGGTGCTGAGGGTCCAGAACTAGAAGGGAGCTTGGATTGAAGGCGGTGTCTTTGAGTTAGCCGAGCATCTACACGGCCCGCTAAATCCATAAGACCATTGAAATCACTGGGGAGTTCCTGCCTAATTAACTGGTCCTTGACATCTTCAGAAAGACATCGTAGAGTGCTCAGGTGTCCCAGTTTGCCGATGCAGCCAGAGTGCGGAACTCTATAGCATAATCATATGCGGAATGAGGGGCTTGGCGGTGCTCCAGTAATTGTCTGGCTGCGTCTCTGCCGGAGTGGGAGCAGTTGAACACCCTCTTCATCTCCTCAGTGAATGTTCTGAAGGTTGCGCAGCAAGGGTCATTGACATCCCAAACAGCAGTTCCCCATTCACGTGCCCGGTCGATGAGGAGAGTGATAACATAAGCCACCATAGAGCGTTCAGTGGAGAAGGAGGACGCCTGGAGCTGCATCAGCAAGGAGCATTGGGACAGAAAGGAACGACAGGTTCCGGGTTCCCCGTTGTATTATTGTGGGTTTGGGAGCTGGGGTTCATGATGTGAGGTGTGCACAGGAGTTGGGATCAAGTTATCCAAGAGTTGCTGAAGCTGAGTGGTAATGGAGGAAAGAGTCTGGTTCACGTGCTGGATGTCTTGTTGGTGAGAGCCCAGCATCGCCCCCTGTTGTGAAAGGGCCTGCCTTAACTGATCTAAGTCCGCTGGGTCCGTCATGGCCGAAGTATACTGTCAGGGGCGTGACTAAACAGAAGTGAACCCAATTGCAGACCAAAAGCATGAAGACATGGCAGGGGCAGAGGTGAGAGAGGCTGCGCGTGTGAGTGAGCAGGATGAATGAGGAAATCCCCTGTGACGAGAGAGGAGGCGGGTCGGTGATGTGGTAAATGGCACAAGTCGAGGTCGAAGAGACAGGGAGGGTCGGTAACAGTTATCCAGCAGCGAGCGAGACGAAATCCAGAAGCACAATCCAAGTACGAAGTCGATAAACAGGCGAGGTCATGCACGTAGGTGTATCCAAACGAGAAAATCCAGAGGGCAAAACAAAAGCAAAATCCAGGAACAATCCAGGTCAAAACACAAATACAGGGCACTAGGAAAATTCACAGACTGACGAGACAAGAGGCGCGCAAGTAAGATACTTCGGCACTGAATGAAATTCTAAGCTTCCTTTTAAAGTCAAAAGTGGATTGCTGATGGGTTACAGGTGCGCGGTGGTAATTGGTTAGGGAGGCGGGACTTTCTTAAGGGAACTCATGACCTGGATGGACTTGGGTGATCTGGCTGGCGCGTGCCACTTTCTTCTTTAACCACTATGTGGTGAGTTTTGCTGTGTGCTTGTTCACATTGACAACTTTGTAGCAGAAGGCAGCAGATTTTCCTCAAAAAGTCTATCCTTGTTGCTCCAGTTCCTGTTGCAGAGAAACACCCCATAACAGGATATTACCACTTCAATCCTTTGTAGCACTGCCACATAAGGGGCAATTATATAGAGGGGTAAGTAAGACGGCTCATTATGAAAGAAGCTGCAGCACCTTATGCAATGTGCCCCCTTCGGTTTATTTGCCTGTATGTATAATGTGTAGTGGTTCCAGCTCTAACCCTCGCGAGACTTTGCCGGTCGGCACGGGAAGATGGTGACACACGTGGTCACCTGACCCGGAAATAAAGCCGGCCCAGAACAGAATCAAAGGGGGAGAGTTATGGAGTTACAGCGCGCTGATATTGTTTATCTTATAACGGAGTTCACTGAGAGACCGACTAAGACTGTTCTTTGCAGGATTTCCTTTCCATCGGGATTATCACCGACTAGACCGCTTCGTCGGAGCACTCTCACTCCGCTATCGGCCTCCCGGGATTATACCATCTTTTCTCGGTGAGACCGATTCCACTCTCTCACTCACACTTGCCATAATCCGGACTCTGGACTTTTTTCACTCTCACACCCATTTCGTTTATGATTGTACACACGTGGACAAAATTGTTGGTACCCTTCGGTCAATGAAAGAAAAACTCACAATTGTCACAGAAATAACTTTAACCTGACAAAAGTAATAATAAATAAGAATTCTATGAATGTTAACCAATGAAAGTCAGACATTGCTTTTCAACCATGCTTCAACGGAATAAAAAAAAAAAGAACTCATAGAACAGGCCTGGACAAAAATGATGGTACCCCTAACTTAATAGTTTGTTGCACAACCTTTTGAGGCAATCACTGCAATCAAACGATTCCTGTAACTGTCAATGAGACTTCTGCACCTCTCTGCAGGTATTTTGGCCCACTCCTCATGAGCAAGCTGCTCCAGTTGTTTCCGGTTTGAAGGGTGCCTTTTCCAGATAGCATGTTTCAGCTCCTTCCAAAGATGCTCAATAGGATTGAGGTCACGGCTCATAGAAGGCCACTTTAGAATAGTCCAATGTTTTCATCTTAGTCATTCCTTGGTGTTTTTAGCTGTGTGTTTTGGGTCATTGTCCTGTTGCAAGACCCATGACCTGCGACTGAGACCCAGCTTTCTGACACTGGCCTGCACATTTCTCTCTAGAATCCCTTGATAGTCTTGAGATTTCATTGTACCCTGCACAGATTCAAGACACCCTGTGCCAGATGCAGCAAAGCAGCCCCAGAACATAACAGAGCCTCCTCCATGTTTCACAGTATTGACAGTGTTCTTTTCTTCATATGCTTCATTTTTCCATCTGTGAACATAGAGCTGATGTGCCTTGGCAAAAAGTTCCATTTTTGTCTCATCTGTCCATAGGACATTCTCCCAGAAGCTTTGTGGCTTGTCAACATGTAGTTTGGCATATTCCTGTCTGGCTTTTTTATGATTTGTTTTCAACAATGGTGTCCTCATTGGTCGTCTCCCATGTAGTCCACTTTGGCTCAAACAATGACGCATGGTGCGATCCGACACTGATGTTCCTTGAGCATGAAGTTCACCTTGGATCTCTTTAAAAGTCTTTCTGGGCTCTTTTGTTACCATTCGGATTATCCATCTCTTTGATTTGTCATCAATTTTCCTCCTGCGGCCACGTCCAGGGAGGTTGGCTACAGTCCCATGGATCTTAAATTTCTGAATAATATGTGCAACTGTAGTCACAGGAACATCTAGCTGCTTGGAAATGGTCTTATAGCCTTTACCTTTAACATGCTTGTCTATAATTTTCTTTCGAATCTCCTGAGACAACTCTTTCCTTCGCTTCCTCTGGTCCATGTTGAGTGTGGTACACACCATGTCACCAAACAACACAGTGACTACCTGGAGCCCTATATATAGGCCCACTGACTGATTACAAGATTGTAGACACCTGTGATGCTAATTAGTGGACACACCTTGAATTAACATGTCCCTCTGGTCACATTATTTTCAGTATTTTCTAGGGGTACCATCATTTTTGTCCAGGCCTGTTCCATGAGTTTATTTTTTTTTTAAATAATTCTGTTGAAGCATGGTTGAAAAGCAATGTCTGACTTTCATTGGTTAACATTTATAGAATTTTTTTAAATTATTACTTTTGTCAGATTAAAGTTATTTATGTGACCATTGTGAGTTTTTCTTTCATTGACCGAAGGGTACCAACAATTTTGTCCATGTGTGTATATATTTTGTATATATTATCTTCTTTAGTTATTGGTTTTGGTGCACCTTTTTTGTTTCATTTATTGTATAATACACTTGTGGTTTGTTTAATTGTTCGTGTGGTTGTCTTTCTTGCTCACTGGGTTTTTAGAGCACACCGACACGAAGACAAAGATCTCTCCTTTTGGGTAGCCTCTGGTAATTATATTATATCTGAGCGTTACACCTTTATTCTAGGAATTATGTTATTTGGTTGGTGAGCTATATTGGATTTCCACCAGAAATATTGTTGGTTGTTGTTGTTAGTCTTTTGACTGCTCCCATCAAGGGGTTGCCACAGCATGTAGTGCAGGAAAGGAGTTGAATGCAGTGCTGGATACAGGGAGCACATACACCCTCATGCAAGAACACTTATTGTTGTTTTCTGCTAAGCTGGCGCCCAAGTGGAAGGGTCCAGCAAAGAGACAAGCACTATTACGAGAGCTGTACTCCGATGCCGGAGGCTGAGGGTGGAATTTATATAGCACAGCCAAATAAACAGCTTTTTTTCATAAGGGCATGATTGATTAAGCTGATTATTTAGAAAAAGCAGCCGTGCCTTGTAAATATAGACTGTTATGTTTAACTGCTTCTTCTTCTATTTTTTTTTTATGAGATTTTCTTGGTTTTCTCTATATATAACATACAGTACCTTGCAAAAGTACAAAAGTTCCAACAATTTATCAAAACGTTAATAGGAAAAAATGAAAAAAAATGAAAAGAAAAGAAGCACCACAGGGTTAACAGGGTTACAGTTTAAACATATATTATATTGAGAATTTCATTTATCAACTTCACTATGATCTCCATTCATTTTAGCTAACACTTTTTCATATGATACATTCTCAATCATGAATTCAAGCCACAGTTTAAGTGTAGGACTCTTTCCAGTGTCTTTCTATAACCTCAGTATCATACGTACTGCTGTAACTATACCAAGAATTAGGAGGGAGAATTCCTTATTTGATGTTTTATGTATTCTGTAGATTCCGTATGTGGAATCTCAAAATTACCTCCTAAAAGACATATTGTGGGTGAAAATGAGATATTAAATCCCAGGCATCCACCCAGATGTGTTAACACAGATGTCCAAAAAGGTTTAATCTTTGTACATTCCCTTAAAGCATGAAAGTATGTGCCAATCTCTAGTTCACATTTCCAGCATTTATTGCCATTCAAACATCCCATTCTAAAAAGTCATACTGAAGTGTAATAACACCTATGTAATACCTTATACAGTGGAACCTTGGATTACGAACCTAATTTGTTCCAGAAGCAGGCTCGTATATTAGAACACTCGTAAACCAAATCATTTTTTCCCCATAAAAAAAGAGTAAGAAATAGTGAGAGCTCCGCCAGTATTTTCCATTATTTCGTATTTTCCCATAAGAAATAATGGAAATTAGTTATTATATTTTGTACCTTGGGAGTTCAAAAGTTTTTTCCAAAATATTTGTGTTATGTGCCATGGAGATCTTTGTTTTTAAGCAGAGTCTGAATTTTAAAAAAAAATTATTATAAGACAAGAGTTTACCATTACATGTACTAAATAAATCAAATACAAAATATAGTAAAAATAAAACAAATTAACCTGCACTTTACCTTTAAAATAAATAAATAAATAAATAAATAAATAAATACTGACAGATAAGTGTTTCTGTTTGCCTGAAGTAATGAAGAGTTTGAGTTGAGACGTGTGGAATACCGGATGGATCCGGAGCACCGCAGGCAGCTGGAGCCGGTAGGTCTCTTCCTTCACAACTTTGCTGAAAACCAAAACTACACCAAAAGCCTGAGAAATAAAAGTAAAAAATCAGTCCTTCAGTCCTTACAATTTAATTGTTAATTGAATTAAGAAACTTTATTCAGTTGGTGTCTCTCATCTGGCTAAGCTTAATCACGTGTGTGTGTGTGTGTGTGTGTGTGTGTGTGTGTGTGTGTGTGTGTGTGTGTGTGTGTGTGTGTGTGTGTGTGTTTGATAATATGTTTTGCATAATGTTTTCCCTGTAACACTGAACACCTAATTAACCTCAGTTTAATTAGGTGTTCATTGTTATAACTGCATCTTTGACAGTAGTTGCAGCTGTAAGGTAAATCACAGGAATATTCCGGTCTCATTATTCAAGTCCAGAGATGTACCCTGAATCTTCCAAGACACACATTATGGGGGACCTTAATCTAGTTCAAAATGACATGAATGAAATGCAAATGGGGGGTTAATAGATGATCTAGCAGAGTAATGACTAATGGACATTCTACAAAATTAGTGGTTGTGACCCTGCATGGGGTCTCTTTATTTAAAAATGGAGTCATGAGAGGACAGCAATATATTTTCTGTACAGGATACAGCTTGCTTCACTTTTTTGGGCAGCCTCTATGCAGAGTTACTGTTGTTGCACATTCCTTCTATTTGTACAGTCTCCTACATCACCATCACAGCAGGAGGTCCACGACTTAAAGCCCTCAGAGCCCAGGATACAGTAATAAACATCAAATCTCTCAGGAAATTTCTGTTTCTCATAAATGACTATCACACTGGTCAAATCATCATATACAATAAGGTTAGGATGAGCAGTGTTGGGATCCAGAGTTACAGGTTCTGAGAAAACAAATAATAAATTAATGTATAAAACACACACACGAAAGAAGGAAGGAAAGAAAGAAAATTCTTACTGTACGGGACAATGTGCTGCAACTTCTCCCAGACTCTGAACTTCAGGGCCCATATTCATAAAACGTCTTAGAATTCTCTCAGAGAGCTCCTATCTTAGCTTAAAAAGTCCTAGCTGAGAGTCCTAGACTAAAAGTGATTTAGGAAACTTCTCAGAGCAACTCTGAGTAAGGAAAGTACGAAAACCTTTATCTTCGTGAGGGGGTGTGGTTAACCCCATTGCTAGGAATGATGCAGCAATTCAAGGACTGTGATTGGTTGATAAAAAATAGCCTCTGACTTCTGCAAAGGTCTTAAAAAGACTATATGATAATAGAACAGACAGTGAAATAATAATGTTTATATATGAAAGAATTTTATAAAGTTTCTGTTATAGGATGACTGTTTAATTATTAAAGATAATTAAACAGCCAAATATATACTATATTTAAGTTCTTACATTTATTTATCGTAATGATTTGATCACTTTTACATGATTACAGGACAGTCTGTTTAAGTTACACTTTTGGATGGTGTGTAGCCAACAATCCAAGAGAGATGGAAGGAAGTAAAACAATAAAACCAAATTGGACAGAAGAGCAGGTTTTGGAGAATATTTCTTCTTTCTGCCATTTTGTCCTCTGCTATAGAAACTCTTAAACCTCTTAAGTCCTCCTCTCTACTCTCAACAATTTTTACCTTAGGAGCTGTTTTTAGGTCCATGATGTTTTGTGAATCATTTTTATCTTTACTAAGATTTAGTCCTAAATTTAAGGGGAAATTCTAAGAAAATGTCATAATTCTAAGAATTTTCTTAGAATTTCATCACTAGGAGTAACTTTTAGGCTTAAGAAGCTTTGTGAATAAGGGTCCAGGTCTGTGAACCTAGGAAGCAGAGCAAACCTAGGGTCCTCAGGCCTGAGTGCTGTGGCAGGGTGTGGCTCAGGTGATACGCAAAGGCGTGGCAAAAGCTAACAGGGTCTTTGATGAGGTTAACATGGCTAGCATCGTTAACAAGGGCCTTCCACAAGGCTAACAGAGCTAAAAAAAAAAGCTAACATGCCTAACAGTGCCTTTGGGGTTAACAGAGCTAACAGAGTTTGCGTTGCTTTCAGGGCTAAATGAGCAACAAGCATTAATAGCTTCTTCTTTATCGTTCGGCAGTTCCATTTCAGGGGTCACCACAGCTAATCATCTACCTCCATCTAAACCTAACCTCTGCATCCTCTTCTCTCAATCCAGCTAACTTCATGTTCTCTCTTACTTCATCCATAAATCTCCGCTTTGGTCTTCCTCTAGACCTCCTGTCTGGCAGTTTCAACCTTTAGCATCCTTCTTCTGAACCAATCTCTCCAAACCACCTCAATCTGTCCTCTCTGACTTTATCTACAAAACATCTAACACGGGTTGTTCCTCTGATCCTATCCATCCTTGTCACTCCCAAAGAGAACCTCAACATCTTCATCTCTGCTACCTTCAGCTCCGTCTCCTGTCTTTTCTTCAGTGCCACTGTCTCTAAGCCATAGCACATCACTGGGCTCACCACTGTCCTGAACAACTTTCCTTTCATTCTGGCTGATACACTTTTGTCACATAACACACCTGACACTTTTCTCCACCTGTACCTGCCTGTACACAAATCTTCACCTCCTTTCCACATTCTCCATTACTGTGGACCGTTGACCCTAAGTACTTAAATTCCTGCACCTTCTTTACCTCTGCTCCCTGTAGCCTGACCGTTCCACTTGGGTCCTTCTCATTTAAACACATGTATTCTGCTACGGCTAACCTTCACTCGTCTCCCTTCCAGAACATACCTCCACCTCTCTAGATTTCCTCCACCTGTTCCCTGCTCTCGCTACAAAGCACAATGTCATCTGCAAACATTATAGTCCATGAAGACTCCTGTCTAACCTTATCTGTCATCCTGTCCATCACCAGAACAAACAAAAAGGGGCTCAGAGCCGATCCTTGATGCAGACGCACCTCCACCTTGAACTCTTCTGTCACACCTACAGAATATCTCAGCACTGTCTTACAGCTCTCATACATGCCCTGCACCACTCTTACATACTTCTCTGCCACTCCAGACTTCCTAATACAATACCACAGCTCCTCCTTTTGTAAGCAGAAAAAAGTAGTCAAATGTAAGGAGCTGAGTGAAAATTTTTATTGCTACACAACTGGGTTGGAACATCTGCCAAACACCAGGTCGTGTGGGGTGTTCCAGTACGCTTTGGCTTTATTTTCCCCAACTTATTGGAGTAAGACACACAATTTTGCTAATTCTAAAAACATACATTTAAAAACATGTTTATACAGCATAAAAAACACATTTGTTGATTTTTCAATTAAATGTAGCAAACAAAGTGAGCGCAGCCACTACAGACAGAATGCAGTACTGTTTATGGTTTATTTTGACACTTCAAGTATAAGGAACAAATACTGTATATATGAAATAGTAGGAAATCGGATATCCAACGTCACTATTACTTTTTATTGCCTTAATTTGCATCATCATTTTGTCCGTCAGTGGTCGTTTGGCCATTCCAATTAGTGCTGCACCACTTTTTATCATTTTGCTAACACCACGTTACGTAACCACGTTGCACCATGATGAACCGTCGATTTGAGTCGAACTCACCTTCGAGTAAAAATCATAAAGCTGTACATCTAACTACCTTTTCTTGACTCAGGATATTTCCTGTGCCTTTTATAAGAAACAAGGTTATTATAGAGTGTGGGATCCATTGCAGCTTTAAAAAAAAATTTGGTTCCACCTGCAGGCTATTAAAAAAGCTCGAATTTGTCTACATAATCCCTTATTTGAGTAGTTGATAATGTGGGTTCAGTAGTAATTTTGGCACAAAATTTACTTTTCACGTTGATGTGATGCCAAATTAATACAATTTTATATAAAAAATTATAATTTATATTGAATTTATTTCATACTAGTGCAAGTACCCATCATGATCGGTAAAGAGTTTGTAGAAATACATTAAAGGTTAAAGCTAAAAATAATTTGAGCTTTAATGTAATCAGTGATATTATTATTATTATTATTATTATTATTTGAGGTTGAAGTCCACGTCCATGTCTGTGTGTCTCTCTGTACAGCAGAACTCTCTGTCTCACTTATTAATACACAGAAATCACATTCTGTAAGGTCGAGTATCTGACGCCTTGTTTACACTAAGTTCTACTTCTTTGGTGCTCAGACAAATACACTCCCTGTTCGGTAATCGGAGAGAGAATCACAGATGAGAAATGGAAAAAGTAGATCAGATAAAGATGAAGTTTTGTCTTAACAGAGGGGGGTAAAAAATTTTTTTAGTGCATAACATTTAGCATTTTAGTGCATAACAATGTGTCCTTCACCTCAACCTGCAGATATGTTCATTAACAACTCGTGTTTCATCTCATAGTGGCGCTTCACATGACAAGCTGGTTTTGAACTTCCTGTTTGAAGAATAAACAAGAATAAATCTGTCCATTCATCTTTGAAGGTTCAGTTTTCATAGTCTACTTTCCTTTTTTGGAGTAAGCCATGCTATGCTGGGCTTTTGTTTCTGTTCCTGGAGGCTTGTAGGTGCATTAACATTGTTCTGTGTCTTCCGCATACTCTTGTCTATACTGTACAGTATATACGCATTACACTATCGTATTGATTGGCTCTGTTGAGTGACGTGTATAGCCATGCCCAGCTTGAGGGGAAAAGCACCAAATAGAAAAAAAAACATTGTTCATGTTGTGATATAATCTTACAAATAACTGCCCATTACTTCCCTTCTACTCATCTAATCAAATATGATACTCCTGCTATTTTATGTTGTAGGAATTTCAAAAACACCTTTAGCCTAATTGGACTTTTACTAATTGTGAATGTAAAGATTGATCATGTTACTGGTGATGTGTGTTTTTATTTCTTTTTATTACATTTCCATAATGGGAGCATGTGTTACTGTCGGTTGTAGATGATTTTGCTTTTGGATGGTCTCATTTACACATGACAGAACTTGTCGTTAAACGGCTTATGGTTTCACAGTATTAATATGAATAGTGTTTTTTGCACAGTTAATGTCTGACTCTCTCTCCATCACTCTCTCTTCCACATCCTCTCTGTCATCAGTCCCACAGAAACATTAAACTGAACACATCACTGATATGTGTCCTGTGAATCGCAGCCACTGCACACATCTACTGCACTTATATTTAACTGGACAAATCACTGATATTTTAACTCTTTAATCTACATTTCACAACATTCCATCCAGTGATGCTGATTGAAACTGTTCATTCTCAGTGTGAACAAATTCAGTTTATTTCAGTATGAATTAAAATAATAATTGTAAATCACTTAATCACTTAGTCAACACACAAATCCGTCTGATCTTTGCAAAACCACAAACTGGTTTAGGGAAACAGAGTTCTGCTTCTCCTTCACTGCACTGTTTCACACAGACAGCTAAACATCTCACCCAGGATTAACAGCACAGCACTAACAAGCAGGACTACAGGAAAAATACAACTACTTAAAGAATAATAAACAAGGTATTTATATATAGGAATAACATGTGATCTAATTCATGGACACCATTTTTATACATTTTTTAAATATTCTGATTTTAAATGGATATTGTGATTCATTTATTTGTGAAAGCACTGAAATTTGTGTGGGGGAAAAAATACTATGTAATTGCTCACATTATTTTTATTATATAACTTAATTATTCTAATTTGAAAAAAAAAAATCACATTATTTTCAATGAAATTGGAATTTTAGAAAGTGAAATTAAATTGGAAATTTGAAACATTTAATAGTAGGGCACTAAGATGCTATTATTTTGAGTATAAATAATTTAAATCTTCTATCAACATTTAAATTATATTCAGGGTTTAATGATTATAAGTATGAGATGTGTAAAACAAAATGAAATAAAACAGTTCAGAAATGAACACCTTCTGTCAAAAAACTTTTACAAAGAATACAAATCTTTCAATCAGCAAATTTCATTCCTAAATTGTATTAAAACAATATCACTGCTCTAACTGATCTGATTTACTCGTACAGAGCACCGCACTGGAAGGACCTTTAGAGGAGATTTTTTACAAGCAACATTTAAAATTGGTAGCAATTTGTCTGTAAATCTGTGTGTGAAAGTGTGTATGTGTGTGTAAGTGAGGGGGTCGGAGAACAACAGTGTTCCTCTGTCCCAGTCCAGCCGCACTCTGATCTTCTGGAGTTTCTGTGATACTGGGAGGACAGTGGGTGGATATGGTGGAGCATGTGCGTTATATTTACCGCTGTTATACCACACACACCAGATTCCATTTCTGGAGAATACCTCTCCCCTCCTCTGAGCAGATTCTGTCATCACACCCAGAGCCCACCATGTACAGTCTCCAACTTCAACATCCCAGCAGTGTGTCCCTGAGTTAAAGCCCTCAGAGCCCAGGATACAATAATAATCATCAAATCTCTCTGGATTATCCGGAAGTTTCTGTTTCTCTTCACTGAGTCTCACACTGGTCAGATCATCAGATACAATGAGTTTAGGGTGAACAGTGTTGGGGTCCAGAGTTACAGGTGCTGAGAAAAAAGTACAATAAACAGAGAGAGAGAGAGAGAAAACAGAAACTTAAACAATTAACATACAATTTACATCCTCTAACACCCACACAGATATAAAAGAAAGAAAGAAGTCTTACAGTATTGGACAGTGTGCTGCATCTTCTCCCAGACTCTGAACTTGAGGTTGGCCAGATGTTTAGCCACATGGATCAGTGCTCCTGAAAGCTCCTCTGGATGCTGCAGTGTGCACTGGGCTCTGCAGAAACATTCAGGACTCAGTGTTGCTGTGGGTTTGGATTCAGAAACACAGAGAACGAGAGAGACAGGAAGCGCATCACTCACCTTTTCACTGTGGCCTTGTAGTTCTGGAAAACAACAAAGCAAACATCAGTGGATACGACTGACATTTTTACACACTGAAATGTGACGTTTCTGATGATGGAGAGAAGTTTGACTTTCTCGCAGTATAAATACCGACTAAATGATCCTCACCTGTAAGAACGAGACGTCTTCAGCTCTCATCTCCTCTTCTATGGCTCTGATTGTGTCTGAAAGAGATGATATGTCTCTGCTCAGCGTCTCGATCTTCTCCTTCATCATCTGACTCTTCTGCTCCTCTTCCTCTCTCAGTGCAGTGATCCTGGCTGCCTCTTCATCTCGTAGAAACTGGTGAAGCTTCTCAAACTCCTCCTTAATCTGACGCTCTGTGTGTCGCGCCTGAATCTGCAGTGAAGAGGAAATTAAATCAATTATAACTGATTGTACAGTGATGGAAATATAATTATAATATCAGAACCATGTTATTGATCCACACCTTTATATGTTCTGCAGTCTGACGCCAGTTCAGTTTACAGTCGTTAAAGATCTTCAGTTTCTCCTGTAGGGGCTTCAGTGCAGGTTTGAGCTTCTCCTGAAACAAATCAACACACTGCATGGAGACTCTGTGTTTAGTAATAACTGTATTCTCTCTCACAAGCACTCATTAGAGTGTTTAAAATGCACCAAGTACAGATGAAAATTAAGTGCAGATGTGGGTTTGGTTGTGTACACTGCTTTAGTCTGACAGGAAGATCTGCTTCTGTTTATACAGGTGACACCTCAGCTGATGAAAATCTGAATGTGATGGAATTGCAGACTCATATTTGGTAGTTACTGCGTTACTAGATTTATTGCAGGACAATTATAATTCATTAATTTAAATACTATACTATGTTTTTGTCCAACGGAAACTATATTTATATTTCGAATAAACTTTGTTACAATGTCGTCAGAGAAACATACCTTCCGATCTGTTATTGCCTCATTGATGGGGCAGAATTTGTGATTGGTGTGGATGGTTGAATCCCGACACACCAAACACACCGGCTGTTGATCGTCCAGACAGAAGAGTTTGAGTCTCTCACTGTGCAGACTGCAGACTGTTTCACATGATGATGAAGATCTCTGACTCTCCTTCAAGAAAGTCTCACACACGTTCTTTAAGGCCAGATTTATAGGAGGTTCTAGCAGTGAAGACTTCCTCCTACAGACAGGACATTCTCTGGACTCTTTGATCCTCCAGAACTGCTGCAAACACACTTGACACACACTGTGACTGCAGCTTAAAACAACAGGATCCTTAAAGATTTCACAGCACACAGGACAGGACAAATCCTGCTCCAAATCCTTAGAAGCCATTGTGTCGCGTTACTGTTGTCGCTCTCTACAATCCAAATGTTCAGAGTTTCACCTTGGCTTTGGGGAAAAAAAAGTAATCACAATCTGATATCAGGTTTGTTTAAAGTTAAGGCACAGCGCTGAAGGTCTCGATCGTCGTCAGTACCTTTCCCAGAGCTGAAAAATGAGACTCTATAAACAGTGAATAAATCTAAACTCACCAGAGCAAGAGGGCTGCAAAAGGGCTGGAAAAGACTCTGTACTTCCTTATTAGGAGGAGTGAAACTTGATGACCTGTTAGAGTCATCACTTACGGAAGAAACCGCAAAGAACACTTATCTTTATGGACTCACTACAAGTTAATTCACAGCAAAGTGTAAATAAGTAACGACAGATCAGTTTCACTCATCTGCACTGACAATAATGTTGTTGTTTTTTTCCTGGAATCAGTTGAAGGTACTCTTCTAGTTTAACAAGTTTGACCGTTTTGTCTGATTCTTGGTTTATTATTCTTCATGCTGCCTTTGATCACAGTGACTGCTTTTATTTTAAAACACCTAAACAGTATTTGCAATGGATTCATTCCTTTCAAGCCACCCAGAGTAACAAAAGTTGAACTATTTTTTCTCCATCATGCTGGGGCATTATATTTTCAGCAATATTTCCTGATAATCCTAATAATATTACGTACATGAGCCTTAAATAAGGGACTGAAGTCAATAATTATATCATATTAAACAGAAAGGCCATCCAGTCCAGAAAGGCCATGTGATCCAATCAAAAAGGATCAAATAATTTTATGATCGATGGCATCAAAAGCTGTACCAAGTTCAATCAAGCCACAGCCCTTACCGGAGCCCAGTAGGAGGTCATTTACTGTATCACTTTACCCAGTGCTGTGTCTGTGCTAAGATGAATGAGGCCTAAACACAGACTGATATATTTCATGAATGACATTCCTATGTGATCAGAATTTTGTACAGGAGCTTAAAGATGAAGGAGACGTTTGATATTGGTCTATAGTAAAGGCGTAAAGCCAGCAGACGCTTGTGGTGTAGTTGATCCCGTAACATCCTCTAACGTCTGATTGGAGCACTCCATTAAGCCATAAATCTGTGAGTAGAGATGGAGGTTCATAGCTGTTTGATCTGTTTGATATTTTGGCAATGAGCCGACCGGATCCATCCTGAGATGCTTGAAGGTGACGTTGATAATGGGCAGATGTATCAATGGGGTGGGAGCCAGCTCCCAAGAACTGTTTTCTGGCACTCAGGGCACCGCTGGAAGAAATTCCTCACTTCTGCATCTAGCTCTGGCCAATGAAAACAATCTCTGATTTTTTCAATGGTGTTTCTCGCTCTGAGGAGTTTTTCTGCCGCACTTCCCTGGAGCCGGCCCAGGCCAGTCTTTACCTAGGCGTAGAGGCACAGTGAGGTCAGGCATGTTTATTGCCAGGATGACAGGAAAAAGCTAGTTTCGTGGCACTTCCCATGTCAATGAGGGCCAGCACAGAGAGCTGATTTACTGCAGGGATACTGATTTAGTTGGTTCAAGTTTGGTAGGCTCGTCCTGGGGCACATTGGAGCAACATGGACGGACATCACGAGTCATCGCCTGAAAACTAATTCTTCTCTTTAGTCGCATGGGGCTATCCAAGGAGATCTTCACTGACCAAGGCACCCTGTTCATGTCCAGACTCAATGTCTACAGGCTGCTGCAGATCAAATGGCTACGCACCTCCATCTGCCACTCACAGACTGACAGCGTATTGGAGTGCTTCAATCAGACCTTTAAGAGGATGTTACGGGAAATACTGGGAGAGCTTTTTCCCTCCTAGTGAGGGAGAGTGTGGCAAATGCGCATTACAATGCCTTCATCATGTCCCAATGCAATGAAAGACCACCCATACCCACAGCCTTCCTTTTCTCTTGCAGGAGAAAGTGCAGCACCTTGTCCATCCAATCCAGGCTACAGTATATCTCTGCGGGGGTTGAAGAGGAGGCGGATTCAGCATTCTTCAGTCTTCTTATGATTAAGAAGTTCGTTTAGTTCAGTGATGACACAATGTTTATTATTTGGATATCAGCACCAAATCGTCCCAAACAGGCCTTGCAATGAATGATGCTGTTTTAGCATGTTCATGCACAACACTGTCTGTTAATAATAAGTAAAATGTATAAAAGCCAGACACAAACTGGGAACCTTTATTTTACCAGGTGGCTGCTGTGGCTCCTGAATCTCTACATAAACATTGTTATTATCTCATTGAAAAATTTATTGACCTTTATCTGGTCAATCTTGTCATCTTCACCATTCAGTTGAGGTATGCAGTGCTGAGGAATCCACAAGAGTTTGATGTAGCATTGCTTCTAATTACAGGCCGATATCAAACCTTCCCTTTATCTCCAAGATTTTGGAAAAGGTAGTATCACAGCAGCTATGTTCACATCTACACAGAAATAGCATAAATGAACTGTATCAGTCAGGATTTAGGCCTCATCACAGCACAGAGACAGCACTTGTTAAAGTAGTAAATGACGTCCTATGGGCTTCTGATCAGGGTTGCGTCACTATACTTGTGTTACTGGACCTCAGTGCAGCTTTTGACACCATTGATCATAGTATTCTCCTTCACAGATTAGAAAAGGTAGTAGGAATTAAGGGAACTGCCCTCTTGTGGCTCAGATCCTATTTGACTGATCGTTATCAGTTTGTAGATTTAGATGGTGACCATTCCTCATGTTCTCAAGTGGAGTTTGGTGTTCCACAGGGCTCAGTTTTAGGCCCACTGCTTTTTTCCCTTTACATGCTTCCTCTGGGCAACATAATTCGTAAACATGGTATTAGTTTTCATTGTTATGCTGATGACACACAATTATATGTCTCAGCAAAACCAGATGAGAAAAACCAGTTTGCTAAAATCGAGCAGTGTGTGCAGGATATACGAGATTAGATGTTAATTAATTTTCTTCTGCTTAATCCTGATAAGACAGAAGTTCTGGTCATAGGACCACAAGTAGCTAGAAGTAAGCTTTCTGATCACACTGTAACTTTAGATGGCCTTTCTGTTCCATCAAGTGCAACAGTAAAAGACCTCGGTGTGATTATAGATTCCAGCCTTTCGTTTGAAGCTCATGTAGATAATATCACCAGGATAGCTTTCTTTCACCTTAGAAATATTGCCAAGATAAGAAACATATTGTCACTAAATGATGCAGAAAAACTAGTTCATGCTTTTATCACGTCTAGGTTGGACTATTGTAACGCCTTACTGTCTGGTTGTTCAATTAGGTGTATAAACAAGCTTCAGTTAGTACAGAATGCAGCAGCGAGAGTCCTCACTAAAACCAGAAAATACGAGCACATCACCCCTATCTTATCTACACTGCATTGGCTCCCTGTGAAATTTCGCATCGATTTTAAGATACTACTTTTGACATTTAAAGCACTAAATGGTCTCGCGCCACAGTATTTGAGTGAACTGTTAGTGTCTTACGATCCGCCACGCCTACTTCGATCAAAGAATGCAGGCTGCCTGTCAGTACCACGTATTATTAAAACTACAGCAGGGGGCAGAGCTTTTTCTTACAAAGCCCCGAAGTTATGGAATACTCTTCCTATTAATGTTCGGGACTCAGACACAGTCTCAGTGTTTAAGTCTAGGCTAAAAACCTATTTATTTAGCCAAGCATTTTTGTAAATAGATTAACCTTAGGTAAAGGAGCAGATCTGGGGGACTCATAGACGTAGAGTATTCTGGTGAACTGGTATGTTTAGATGCTGTCCTCCCCACTCTCATTGTTCACTCAGGTTTGTTGACGGTGAGGTGATTGGTTGCTTTACATCTCAGGGAGCCCTCATGTTTGTGTTTCCTTCTGGCTCTCCCTTTTAGTTATGCTGTTATAGTTAGTCCTGCCGGAGTCTCTGCTTGCACTTTGCACTAAATATACATTCACCTATACATGTTGACTGTGACCATACCTAACTGCCATCTCTCCTTATTTTCTGTTCTCTCCTTTTCTGCTCTCTCCTCTCTCTCTCTCCCCCTCTTCTTTCCCTCTCTCTGTCTCTCTGTCGAGCTATACATGTTTCGCTCCTGAGTTGCCAGTGATCCAGACCCCTCTGCCCTCTGGAGCCGTCTAACCCATCCTGGAGTCCTGCTTCTGGTTGGAGATCTCGTCGCATGGATGCCCCGTGTGGTCTGCCTGGATTCGTATGGTGGCTGGGGATGGTTTCCATGAAGACTGTCCTGTCATCGAGTGATGCTCTGGGGACCTGTGACTTCAGTTGTTCGATAACTCAGGACTGGAATCCCCTACAGTCTACCTGAGCCTCCGGGAACAAACTGGACTCATTTTAATTTTAAAACATCTCCTGTTATACTGAACTTCCAGTCTTACACATTATTATGCTGAGCAATCCCTGCTATCCGTTATCACCCAGATGAGGATGGGTTCCCTGTTGAGTCTGGTTCCTCTCAAGGTTTCTTCCTATTACCATCTCAGGGAGTTTTTCCTTGCCACCGTCGCCCTCGGCTTGCTCATCGGGGACAATCTTGTCATTTTGATTCATATACATTGCATAAAAACTTACTTCTTTTTATTGTGTAAAGCTGCTTTGCGACAATGTCAATTGTTAAAAGCGCTATATAAATAAAATTGACTTGACTTGACTTCATACAACGAGACATTCAATTGTTCCAAATTGCCAAATACTTTTTTTTTTGCTGCTGCACTACCACACAAAACATTAGCATTTGTGATTTTTTTGTGGATTCTTTTTGTATTTTAAATTGATAGTTATTGATAGTATTTGCCATGAAGCATCAGCTCAACCTTTTTAGTAGAGGCCTGTATTGAGGTCCATATATAATACCGTATATATTGTTATTGCCTCAAGGAAATACAGTGGAACCTCGGATTGCGAGTAACTCGGTTTACGAGTGTCCCGCAAGACGAGCAAAGATTTTTAATAAATTTTGACTTGAAAAAACGAGCATGTCTTGGTTTACGAGTGCCGAGTTTTTTGGCACTGATACAAACACACACACACACACACACACACACACACTCTCGCCTTTACATCCCCTCTCCCCGGCTTCACACAGACAGACAGAAACTCTGCCCTGTCGCGATTCTTTTCAAAGGTAAGGTGCTGGTTCATTTGTTTTTTTTTACTTTAAAGCATTGATTCCATTAGTCTGCACTCACGCGAGTGTCATTAGAGAAAAAAAAAATTTCCCATTAAAACAGTGTTTCCGTTGTGTGTGTGTTTGTTGTGAAACTTAAAAAGCGAGGTGGGGGGAGGGAGGAGGAGTTTTACTGCGTAAGACGAGGCGAGGGAAGGGGCTAATTACACACACAGACACACACACAGACACACAAAAAAACACGGCGCCTGCGCGCACAAATGGAAACACTTATTCTATTTATTTAAACTTTTTCTTAAAAGGTAAAGTGCAGGTTAATTTGTTTTATTTTTACTTTACATATTGTATTAATTATTTTTCTGTATTTATTTTTTTGGGCTGTGGAACAAATTATTTGCTTTTTCATTATTTCTTATGGGAAGGTTTGATTTGGTTTACGAGTGTTTTGGAATACGAGCCCACTTCCGGGAACGAATTATGCTCGTAATCCAATGAAAAAAAAAAGGTTTTCATTGCGTCTTTTTTAGAGAACATGTTAAAGGGTTTATCATCATAAAGAAATTGTTATAATGTTAAGAAAAGGTTTCAATGGTCCAAATATAGCTATTATAATCAAATAATAGACCAAATAATCACCCTGATGCTCAATCAAATGCTATGTCAAAGGCACTATAGTAGTCTTTAGTACAGTAGTGATCGGAGGAAAGAAATATTTTATTTGAAAATTATTAATATATACCAATTAGTGATTCTGATATTATTTCACACATGTATATCAAACCCAGTAAATACACTCCACGACTCAGTTATTAACAGGGTTTTGCTACTGTATACTGTTAATCGATTTCATGCATTTGCAGCAATAACTCAGGACTCATTACGGTGATGTTTCCGAAGGCTGGCCCTCCTCTGTGTTCAGGGGCTCTTGGTTTCCCTTCTGCTCAGCCTGGTCCTGGCTATGTCCTGGGGCTGCTAGTGTGTGAGTCTCTGGATGCAAATCGTCCTCCATCTCCTTCATGCTCTGCACTTTCTCATCCTCCACTGTGATAAAAAGGTTTCTCATAGAATCCTTCACTTCCTGCCTCAGCTCATCCTCTGACTCCTCAAAGTTCCTGAGAAGACATGGAAGAGAGTAGGCATTAGACTGCTTACCTCTTCTGTTCTGTGGTGGAAGGGCAAATAATTAAAAGTGAAAGTGAAAATGACTAAAATGACCTATTTCGATGTGAAGGAACACATGAACCTGTGGCTTGGCACTTAGGGCTGTTAGAGCTGTATCCATATTGACTTACATGTATTCAGAGTAGAGTATGCACGTGT
Organism: Clarias fuscus; assembly: GCA_030347435.1. NCBI lineage: Eukaryota > Metazoa > Chordata > Actinopteri > Siluriformes > Clariidae > Clarias > Clarias fuscus. The sequence continues at coordinate 2,076,776 of CM059209.1, read as the reverse complement.
GTCAGGTGGTGGAATGGGTTGATGGTTTTTTAAACTCTGCTAAACATTTCAAACATAATTATATACAGTATGTCACAAAAGTGAGTACACCCCTCACACCTCTGCAAATATTTAGTTACATCTTTTCATAGCACAACACTGCATAAATGACTCTTTGACACAATGAAAAGTAGTCAGTGTAAAGTTTGTATAGCAGTGTAAATTTATTGTCCCCTCAAAATAACTAAAAATACAGCCAATAATAGCTTGGCAACAAAAGTGAGTACACAAAAGTGAGTACACCCCTAAGTGAAAATGTGAAATGTCTATATTTTGTGTGGCCATCATTTTCCAGCACAGCTTGAACCCTCAGCCTCTTTAGCAAGCCAGTGGTCATCTTGGAGGTGTGTTTGGGGTCATTATCATGCTGGAACGCTGCTCTGTGGCCCAGTTTCCGGAGGGAGGGGATCATGATCTGCTTCAGTATGTCACAGTACATGTTAGAATTCCTGTTTCCCCTCAATGAACTGTAGCTCCCCAATGCCAGCAGCACTTGTGCAGTCCCAGATCATGACACTCCCACCACTATGTTCAACCATGCAGAGCAATTTGATGCAGTGTGCAGCGTAAGGTCTGAGCACTGACAGGCTGACCTCCCATCCCTTCAATCTCTGCAGTAATGCTGGACGCTAAAACTCATCCGTCTGTTTACCAAAGCCAATCTTTGGATCTGACGCTGAGAACGTGCACTCAGCTTCTTTGGCCGACCATGGCGAGGCCTGTTCTGAGAAGAACCTGTCCTCTTAAAGCGCTGGATTGTCTTGGCCACTGTGCTGCACAGTTGCAGAGTGTTGGCTATCTTCTTATAGCCGAGGCCTTATCTTTATGTAAAGCAACAATTCATTTTTTCAGGTCTTCTGAGAGTTGTTTGCCATGAGGTGCCATGTTTCAGTGGCCAGGTTGAGAGTGTGGAAGAGCTTTTATACCAAATTTAACTCACCTGCTATCTGGTGACACCTGAGACAGTGTAACACTAATGAGTCACATGACAAAGGGGAAGGAAAATACAGTGGAACCTTGGATTGCGAGTAACATGGTTTACGAGTGTTCCGCAAACCGAGCAAAGATTTTTTATACATTTTTTATCGGAAACCGAGCAAGTATTAGTTTACGAGCGCCGAGTATCATGTATCACACATGCGACTCTTATTTTGACACCGAGCGGCAAGTGATCACAACTGAGCCAAGGATTTTTCTCTCTTGCGCTGCGGGAATTATGGGTAATCTTCTCCCCTGCTGCATCCCGTGTCAAAATAAGAGTCCCTTGCTGCGTCTTAGTGCTTGTCTATTATAATCAACATCTCCCTCTCTCTTCTGTTTGCGCGCGCGTAATTTACTTTGTGTGTGCGTGTGCGCACACGCGCGTAATTTGACACCGACACACACACACACACACACACACACACACACACACACACACACAGATCTCCGCGGTGCTTCATTTACACAGAAAACTCAGCTCTGTCGCGATTCTTTTCAAAGGTAAGGTGCTGGTTCATTTGTTATTTTTTATTTTTTACTTTACAGCAGTGATTCCGTTAGTCTGCTCACGCGAGTATCATTAGAAAGATTTCTTTTTTTTCCCGTTAAAATAGTGTTTGCATTGTGTATATTAGTTGTGAAACTTAAAAAGTGAGGTGTGGGAGGGAGGAGGAGTTTTACTGTTTAAGACGAGGCGAGGGGCTAATTCCACACACACATACAAATAGACGGCGCCTGCGCGCACAAAAGGAAACACTTAACTGTCTGGGCTTATTTTTTACTTTGTTTTAAATGTTAAGTGCAGGTCAATTTGTTTTATTTTTACTTTATATGTTGTATTAATTATTTTTATGTATTTATTGTTTTGGGCTGTAGAACGAATAATTTGAGTTTTCATTATTTCTTATGGCAAAATTAAATTTGGTTTAGAAGTATTTTGGAATACGAGCCCGCTTCCGGAACAAATTATGCTCGTAATCCAAGGTTCCACTGTAACTAATTGTGCTCAATTTGTACATTTTCACTAAGGGGTGTACTCACTTTTGTTGCCAGGGGTTCAGCTATTACTGGCTGTATTTTTAGTTATTTTGAGGGGACAATAAATTTACACTGCTATACAAACTTTACACTGACTACTTTTCATTGTGTCAAAGAGTCATTTATGCAGTGCTGTGCTATGAAAAGATATAACTAAATATTTGCAGAGATGTGAAGGGTGTACTCACTTTTGTGACATACTGTAGACTATACAACATCAAGATACTGTGAAACCAGGCAACAAAAGAAAGTTGCTAGTTGTTTAGTGCATGTGGGTGCCAATACTATACAATATTATCACAATACTGTATCTACAGTAGGTGCTATTGCAATTCTGTAAGTATCAACTTGTTATAAATATTTTTGCTGCTTTTTTCTTTTTGACAAGACTCACGTGTCGTCATCATCTGATCTAGGCTCCAAGCGCTCTTCGTCCAGTTCCACGTCAGAGTCAACCTCTTTTCCATCGCCAACATCACCTGTTTTCTTATCTTCCACCACCTTGTTCCTCACTTCCTCCTGTGCAGCAGCATCATCCAATGGTACACATGTACCTGACAAAACACAGAGCAAGAACAAATGACACTCTCTAAATGTACAGTTTCTTATAATGCAGCATTGGAAGGCTGAGTAAACACAGTGTTTTTAAAAAAGTCTTCTGAAACTATGTTATATGACTTATAAGCACATTATGATATGTTTTAGTGAAAATCAGACAACACTTTAAACGCTCAGATTTTTCTGGGAGAAGATGTCAATATAACGTTTATGAAAGTAGTCTCCAGTGTCAGTATTTTTTATAATCACTCTTGTAGCAAGAGTCAGAGTGAGCCCTTTAACATGGAGCTTAAACACTGACCGCTGGGAGTTTGGAGTGGATTTTGTCCTGCTTAACATTTCTGATTAAAAGAATACAATTCTATAGTATTGTAACCAAAAAAAAAAACCTTTATATTAGTCAGTATGAATTATAATTATTCTTTTGTTACCCAGTGTAGAGTAGGTGAGCTGTGCCTGAGCCAGAGCATTAAGGAGTGTATCAGGACGGCGGTCTGTCCATTTTCTCCTCTCTTCTGGACTTTGCTCCTTCTCTTCCTGAACAGTAGCTCCGGCTACAATAAAAACAATCACAAACATGGAGGTGTTTATATCAGTTCTGAACTCTAATGTCTTAAATTATTTTGTGCGCCTTGAGTGGGAAACAGTATCATTAATTTGAATTCTGATGAGATACAGATGGTAGACGAGCGGTATTCTCCTTCACCGCCGCACCTCACGGCGACGGTATGCGTTTGCTGGATTTTACCACTGAGTGGCGCTATATAACTATAGACCGACGCCTCAGACCTTAGTTCATTCTCTCAAGGATTAATGAGCCGCAAAACTTCTATTTCGTTGACCCCCTCTAAAGCCCTGCATAAGGGCTCTTATCATTATGGCATCTCGTGGTGCGGCTCTCTAAACCGCGCCACGTAACACGTTGCCGTTTTTTAAACAATGGAATGGAAGAGATGGAAAGTTTCCTCATCATGACATGACTTGTATTGTTTTTAGTCACTCTATATACAACCCGTGGTTTTTAATGCTATTTTACAAATGAAAAATACAAATGGTATATTCTTTTGTTTTTTATTTTCATTTTTTATAAAATATACAATTTTTTATATATTATTGTATTATTAAAACCATACAATTTATGTTATGATAAGGAAAATCTCAATTCCTTCCATTCCAGGGATTAAAAATGGTAACAATGTCAATTTTAGAATCTGGAATCCAGAAGGTGAAATTTACACAAATTTTACACATTTTTTTCAGTATTATTGATCACATCCATTGCTGCGGAGATGACGAGATGACATGATCACCTTCATCACTACAGCTGAAACCAAAGAAATCACCAATTTATCAATGAATTATTAAAATGGCCAGAGTCAGTCTCCTTGCTGTTTCCCCCCGATGCATTCTTTAACTGAGCGCTGAATAGACTATGTAGGAAGTTAAAGAGGAGGATCACGATGCCAAATCAAAATCCATTTAAATTAAATGTAAAAAATATTCTAAGTAAACAACAATAGCCCAGGTTTAGAAAATGTGTAGAAATTGTTTCCGAGACGAGGCTGGGACGGTGTTATGCGCAGAGCACCGGGCAGATTTCCTGAAGCTCAAATCTCCAAAATCGCTGGGGCATTTTTTCTACATCTTTAATAACCGCTGGAGGTTTCGAGCTGTACACACATGCATTCTCGCCTAAACAACTCTTAAAACTACATTTGTGACACAATAACAGTAATATTTCAAACATTTTGCAGGCTGCCGTTTGGAGAAACCGGAAAATAAAGAATAAACCAGTTGTTCTATATATAAAGTTTGATGTCTTCTAATGTATTTTTAATAAAAATAAACAGATACAAACAGATAGAGGATATATAACAGTTCATTCTTTGTACAAATAAAACTGTCAGCTAGTGAACTTGATCATCTGTCTAAACATTTAACCAAGGTTTTTTTTTTATTTACTCAATATTGTACAGTAAATATCAATAGCTCTAGTTCAGATTTTTTCATGTTTGTTGTATAAAACACACAGATGTGGAAATTACCATCACTGTAGTATTTCTTTGGTACAATATATTGTTATGACTTTTTTTTAATGACTTAATTCTATTTGAAAACTGCGGCGAGTGAAAACGTCACTTTGCGCCACCTGGTGGTCATTTTGTCTTTGAAATGCGACTGATTTATTTTGGCCGCTGTCGTTTTGTCGCGGCGGTAAGCATGGTGATAATAGACATTCCCCTTGTCTACCTACTGTACTGAGACTGTGTGACTGAGGGGACCATAACTAACCGAACCCTCTGAGAGGGAAAAAGAGCAACACGAGCCGGTCGAGAGTTTCCCTTCACTCATGTTCTCACTTTATGGTCACCTGCACGAGCATTCACCTGCTTGATGACTTTACATGCTCAGGGTGCAGCAAAGCATGTGTCAGTCTGTACCTCCTCACAGCGGCAGCAGTAATGTAACAGAAGAAATTACTAGTGGATGTTTACCGATCATATGACAGATTTGTGCAACTTCGTTATTATGTATAACTGAAACATTTATTCTAGGCTCTGTGTGTGTGTGTGTGTGTGTGTGTGTGTGTGTGTAGCTGTGTGTGTGTGTGTAGGTGTGTGTGTGTGTGTGTGTGTGTGTAGGTCTGTGTGTGTAGGTGTGTAGGCGTGTGTGTATGTGTAGGTGTGTGTGTGTGTGTGTGTGTATGTGTGCGTGTCTGTGTGTGTATATGTGTGTATGTATAGGTGTGTGTATATGTGTGTATGCATAGGTGTGTGTGTGTGTCTGTGTGTGTGTATATGTGTGTATGCATAGGTGTGTGTGTATATGTGTGTATGCATAGGTGTGTGTGTGTGTGTGTAGGCATGTGTGTGTGTGTGTAGGTGTGTGTGTGTATGTGTGTGTATGTGTCTGTAGGTGTGTGCGTGTCAGTGTGTGTATATGTGTGTATGTGTGTGTGTCTGTAGGTGTGTGCGTGTCAGTGTGTGTATATGTGTGTATGTGTGTGTGTCTGTAGGTGTGTGCGTGTCTGTGTGTGTATGTGTCTGTAGGTGTGTGCGTGTCTGTGTGTGTAGGTGTATGCGTAGGTGTGTGTGTCTGTAGGTGTGTGTGTATATGTGTGTGTGTGTGTGTGTGTGTGTGTGTGTGTGTGTGGATGTGTGTGTGTGTGTGTGTGGATGTGTGTGTGTAGGTGTGTGTGTGTGTGTGTGTGTGTGTGTGTGTATGCTCTTCTTGTCCCACTTACGCTGTGTATGTGAGTATGTGGAGCAGATGGATAAGACCTCCATGTTAGCCAGAGCATTCATAAGGGTTTGAGGAGCTTCCTGTCGCCACATCCCTCTTCTCACATGCTCCTCTACTTCTTCACTCCTTCCTTCCTCAGCTCTTCCTTCGGCCTTGATTTCGGCCTCACCTGCAGGTCTCCAGAGTTTGAGCTCTGCGTCAAATTTCAGTGTTTGATTCAGAGGATCCTCCTGACGAGCAGCCACAAACACACATTTTTAAATTCATTTTAATAAATACATCTTCATTGCCATTGTTATTTTATTGTCAGTGGCATTTCACCTTAGTGATGTCAAGCTTTTTTCTTTTTTCTCAACTATGATCTCAACTTATTTAACATTTACCAATCTAATTCCAACAACCTCACAGCCTCAGGATGGACTACGTCTTGCTCCTCTGTGGGTCTGTGGACCCCAGGTTGGGAAACGTGGTTTTACCTCATTCATTCCATCCGTCTCGTCCGGTTCGTTGTCTCTTTCCTCCTTCGTTCTATCCTCTTGCAGCTTGATCTCAAACATGACTCCTTTCTGTGTATCAGAGTGGAGACATTCAGTGCTGATGAACAGTAGAGATTCCTTTGTGTACTTTAACATGGACTGTAGCTACCTTGTTCCTTGTATTTTTTCTGCAGCTCTCTCCTTTCCTTCTGGTTCTGCTTAAGAATCTGCCTGAGAGCTCTGTCCATATCTGTGGGCTAAAGAGAAAAACACTATCCTTCATTCCACAAACTATGCCTAGTGTCTCTGTACCTGTGTGTGTGTGTGTGTGTGTGTGTGTGTGTGTGTGTGTGTGTGTGTGTGTGTGTGTGTGGACGTACCTTTTGTTCTTCACTTGGTTTGTCTGAAGGACACTCCAACAAGGATGCACCTGCTGCACGTGGCTGCACCTGATGAGGAACCTTAATCAGGATGAGTGTGATTATGTGACAGGTGGTACATTTGTACATTACATATTTGTGATTAACAGCTTTTATGTCATATATGGGCAGGTCACAGGCAATTATAATATGGCAGTAAGCAGCATCATCATTAAATTTCACGGCATACTTTGAGTGGGTCGCAAGTGTTATATTGGAGCTGAGTAATGTGCGGCAGCAAGTTGATCACACGCTTCATGTGCAGGTAATGGCAGCACACAGCCGTCAGGGTTTGCACTGGTAAACCTCAAGATGAAAACGGGTACGTCAGGATGAGCTCATATCTACTGAAATACCGGATCGGATTTGCACTTTGTGCGGAGCCATGGGCGAACGTGACGGTGGAAACGAGTATGTCGGGCTGAGTGCAGAGTGTCTACAGAGAGGCGCATACGGCGGGTGGGGGGTGACTTTCAGTCGTCAGGGTAAACCTCAAGTTTACATGAATAAACTAATTTGTTAATTAAAATGTATTATTGCTGAGTAAAAAAAAAAAAAAAGATAACTGAACATGTGCTTTTTTTAAAAAAAATTTATTGGGCCACTTTTATGTTTGTGTGTAAGTGTGTGTCACCTCAGCTTTGGCTCTCTGCCTCATCCCTCTGATCTCATCTTGATAACGTTGCCTGATTTGCTGCAATTGTCTGACATACTCCTGCACGCACACACACACACACACACACACACACACACACACACACACACACACACACACTTTTGTCAGCATAAAGCCACTCTGTAAAATTGATTAACATTAATTTCAGGAGACAATCAAAAGGCACTCCTAAAGACCTGCTCTTCCTGTAATTTGTCTTGTGCGGCTTGCTGAGGTGGGGAGTCTCTCTTGTCGAGGCACCTGTACCGTTCAGCATCTGCTGTACTTGGCCTCAGACCCTGCACACAAATAGTGCTAAATGAGATCTCTGCAAAATGACAAACAGGGAAATTGCTGTGTGCGTGCATGCAACACACCAGCTGCTTTTCCGCTCTCAGTTTGTACTGGTTGGCTTCTTGTCTTCTCTGCAGGTATTCCTCCCTTGCTGCTGCCACACTAGCAAAAGAGACAAGAACATTATCTATTCATCCTTCTTACGGATGCCATCTCTCCATCCCTATACAGATATAACTCCATCCAAACACACCTGTTTTCCTGTTACATAATAAAAAGACATATTTTCATCTCTCTCTCACACACACACACACACAAACATGGACACACTCACAGTTGGTATGGCTCCAGAGCATTCTCCCTGTAGGCCAGGCTCTCTACCTCCATGGGTTCTTGTGCTGCAAGACGATGTGGAAGAGGAGGTTGATAAGGACCTGGCTGGTGCTGAAGTCGGTCTCGATGGTCACGGTGCTGCCTATGATGCTGCAGATTTGCATTTGGCCTCGTCTCAAACTGAGCGGGCATTCCTCTTTGTGCCTTTCCCACCTCGAGCTCTGCTTGGTGGCCGACCATTCTCTTGGAATGAGACAAAATAGGATGTTGAATTTCATGTTGCTGTAACACATTGAATATGAAAATATACTGAGCTGTGAAATCACACATCTCAAAAAATGAGCATATTCTGATAAAGTTCATTATTTTCTGTAATGTACTCATAAACATTAGACTTTCATATATTTTAGATTCATTACACACAACTGATCTACATGGTGGGCCATTTATATGGATACACCTTAATAAAATGGGAATGGTTGGTGATATTAACGTCCTGTTTGTGGCACATTAGTATATGTGAGGGGGCAAACTTTTCAAGATGGGTGGTGACCATGGTGGCCATTTGGAAGTCGGCCATCTTGGATCCGACTTTTGTTTTTTCAGTAGGAAGGAGGGTCATGTGACGCATCAAACTTATTGGGAATTTCACAAGAAAAACAATGGTGTGCTTGGTTTAATACACAATTTTATAAGATGCATTTTTCTGAATACTGTTTCTGAATATATAGCTAACATGCACGATAACTACCTACAGTAGCAAAAGACAAGCCCTGATGTTCATTGTGACTTTGCTTATTTCCGAATCACAAGTCTGCTTATTTCATTCAGACACTTTAAGTAGGATACTCAGACTAAACCAGTTTTGAATAGCTGAAAGTGAGGTACTGTACAAAGTGCGGCTCTAGCATCTTTTAGGTAGAGATCATGTTCCAATCTGCACAACTCCACTCTGGTTCTGTGTGAGCGGCACCTCCCCCACGACTCTCTCCCTCCACCGCTCACTACTATCAGTACCGGGGCTTCACACACCAGCTTACCACTTGTGTCCATATTTACCATTTACGTGTTTCTACACCGAGGACGTAGCAATAGACAACTGTTTGAAAACCTAAATGCATTAGTTGCGCATCCAGCAGCAGTAACTGCAGAAACGAGATCATTCAGGGCCACAGCTCTAGTCAGCTCTTTAGAGGTACACAGAAGACAGCAGGGCTTTGTTTGAGTTTAATTGCCAAGATAAAATCATATAGCTTTATACAAATAAGGACTACCCCAATAAGGGTTTAAGCTTTTTATTTACAGTAAGCCGAAGTCGTAAGTACATAATGCTCTAAAATTTAGTTAATGTAAAAAAGTACAACAATACAAAAAAAAAGTACAATATACTTGAACGTTATTGAATTTGATGTTTAAAACATAAATGTTCAAGTCTATTCAAGATTTGTTTGACAAACTTTCAAAGGTGAAAAACATGCCAAAGAAAAACATAAGGACAAAGATCTGACTTAGTGTGGAGCAAGAATAACTGTGGGGAAAAGTGGGACTGACTTTAACCACATTGTTTTACTGACATTTGCTTCTTCCATAATAATACAGCAAAGCTATGCCTTGAAAATCATGAACAGGGGATGAGACCCCGCTGGCGACCCCTAGTGTCCACAGTGAACAGTGCTGACTTCATGCCGAGTACGTGAATACAGCTTTCGATATGGATACACAGTAATCTGATGGCCCACAAAAGCAAATCAGATTCCCTATACTCCCAAAGCACTTCCTGCAGAATCTTTTTAGTGACCTGGTCATACAGTAAGTTAAGTTAAGCCTTTATTCATCGCATATATGTTTCTGCACAGCAAAATTCTCTGTCCGTTGCTAAGAGGCTGGGTTAAAGCACAGGGTCAGCCATTATATGGCATCCTCAGAGCAGGGAGGGATACGGGCCTTGTTCAAGGGCCCAGCAGCAGAAAACGTCTGAACAGAAACTCAGGACATTGACGCAATGAGCTACCTCAACTCTAAAGAGTTACACACGTGGACAAAATTGTTGGTACCCTTCGGTCAATGAAAGAAAAACTCACAATGGTCACAGAAATAACTTTAATCTGACAAAAGTAATTATTTTTAAAAAAGTCTATGAATGTTAACCAATGAAAGTCAGACATTGCTTTTCAACCATGCTTCAACGGAATCATTAAAAAAAATAAACTCATGGAACAGGCCTGGACAAAAATGATGGTACCCCTAGAAAATACTGAAAATAATGTGACCAAAGGGACATGTTAATTCAAGGTGTGTCCACTAATTAGCATCACAGGTGTCTACAATCTTGTAATCAGTCAGTGGGCCTATATATAGGGCTCCAGGTAGTCACTGTGTTGTTTGGTGACATGGTATGTATCACACTCAACATGAACCAGAGGAAGCGAAGGAAAGAGTTGTCTCAGGAGATTCGAAAGAAAATTATAGACAAGCATGTTAAAGGTAAAGGCTATAAGACCATTTCCAAGCAGCTAGATGTTCCTGTGACTACAGTTGCACATATTATTCAGAAATTTAAGATCCATGGGACTGTAGCCGACCTCCCTGGACGTGGCCGCAGGAGGAAAATTGATGACAAATCAAAGAGACGGATAATCCGAATGGTAACAAAAGAGCCCAGAAAGACTTCTAAAGAGATCCAAGGTGAACTTCACGCGCAAGGAACATCAGTGTCAGATCACACCATCCGTCGTTGTTTGAGCCAAAGTGGACTACATGGGAGACGACCAAGGAGGACACCATTGTTGAAAACAAATCATAAAACAGCCAGACTGGAATATGCCAAACTACATGTTGACAAGCCACAAAGCTTCTGGGAGAATGTCCTATGGCCAGATGAGACAAAAATGGAACTTTTTGCCAAGGCACATCAGCTCTATGTTCACAGACAAAAAAATGAAGCATATCAAGAAAAGAACACTGTCCCTACTGTGAAACATGGAGGAGGCTCTGTTATGTTCTGGGGCTGCTTTGCTGCATCTGGCACAGGGTGTCTTGAATCTGTGCAGGGTACAATAAAATCTCAAGACTATCAAGGGATTCTAGAGAGAAATGTGCTGGCCAGTGTCAGAAAGCTGGGTCTCAGTCGCAGGTCATGGGTCTTGCAACAGGACAATGACCCAAAACACACAGCTAAAAACACCCAAGAATGGCTAAGAGGAAAACATTGGACTATTCTAAAGTGGCCTTCTATGAGCCGTGACCTCAATCCTATTGAGCATCTTTGGAAGGAGCTGAAACATGCTGTCTGGAAAAGGCACCCTTCAAACCGGAAACAACTGGAGCAGCTTGCTCATGAGGAGTGGGCCAAAATACCTGCGGAGAGGTGCAGAAGTCTCATTGACAGTTACAGGAATCGTTTGATTGCAGTGATTGCCTCAAAAGGTTGTGCAACAAACTATTAAGTTAGGGGTACCATCATTTTTGTCCAGGCCTGTTCCATGAGTTCATTTTTTTTTATAATTCTGTTGAAACATGGTTGAAAAGCAATGTCTGACTTTCATTGGTTAACATTCATAGAATTCTTATTTATTATTAATTTTGTCAAATTAAAGTTATTTCTGTGACCATTGTGAGTTTTTCTTTCATTGACCGAAGGGTACCAACAATTTTGTCCACGTGTGTAAGATTAATATTCAATTGTTTCTCATGTGTACTTTACAGCACGGTGAAATAATTTTTTCACACATTCCCGTTAGGAGGCTTGGGTCAGAGCACAGGGTCAGGCATGCTATAGTGCCCCTGGAGCAGATAGGGTTAAGGGCCTCAACAGTGGCAACTTGTGCTGAGGCTTGCAACCCTGACCTTCATTTATCATAAATGCAGAAGGGGCTTGGGGCCAAACTCCCAAGCCCCTTCAATCATCTGCCAGATAATAAAAAGCTGGTCCACTGTGCTGGACAGAAGCCCCATGGATGATAATGCTCCACCACATCGTGGCAGAATTGTCACAGCTTGACTTCAGGAAGTTGGAGTGCCTCATATGGTCTGGCCGTCAATGTCCCCTGACCTGAACCCCATAGAGCACGTCTGAGACCAGTTGAAGCAGAGACTGGATGATCGTACCCCACCCCCACGTGACCTGGCAGAACTGTGTGTAGCACTTGTGGAAGAGTGGAACGCGCAACATCATGAGGCTAGTGAGGAGCATGAAACGCCGCTGTCAAGCTGTCACTGCAGCAAATGGTGGAAACACCCTACTGTCAATTTCGGTTATTTCGGGCTATCCTTGTTATTGTCTAAATTTTGGGGGTAATAAATATTAAACTAATGAAAATGGTGTTTCTTCTCATACAGTATTAGTAATATCAAAGGGAACTTTTACTTATTTCATTAAAATTCAGAGCAAGTACGAAAAACACTCCTGTAAATAACAATATCCCTAACTTATTGTGAGTAGTATATACCATAAATCAAATCGTCCTCATTAAGGTCATGTATTTCAAATAAAGTTTCTATTCTGCAAATATAATTTTTTCAGCACCAAACCGTTGCTATTTAAAATGGCAATATTTTGCAGACCCCTTACTAACTACTATGGTTGCTCATATACAGCATTTAATGCCTGATGGAATGTTCTGGCAAATTTGTAATTCAAAGTAAACCTTATTAGTGATCATCGTAAAAGTGTATTAATATAATTCAGAATGTTCATTTAAGCTTTTGCATAGTTGTATCATTGTTACGTCAAACTCTATCCATACACATTCCTACTCTATAAAGTAGATACAGTATATTATTCAGTCCAATTATCTGTTTTTTATTTTATATTTTTGACCAGTAATGGATGCTTTTGTCTTCTGTTGCCTCAGATTCCTGCTCTTGGCTGATAATGTTGTCTTGCGCTGTTGTAGTCAGTGCATGGGCCTGAGTGATAAGGCATTGGCCTACTGATCAGAAGGTGTCAGGTTCAAATCCTACTGCCACTTTTGGGCCCTTAAGTCTCAACTGCTCAGGTGTATATGGCATTTAAAAAAAAAAATCATTTGCTTTAACGCTTGTAAAGAATGGTTATTTGATTAACTGCAGCCTTCAATTTTGAGTGTAATGAACTACCACTATGAGTTACATCACATTTACACAACTGGTCAGATACTTTTATCAAGAGTTATTGACAAGTAAAAAGACATTGCACTTTACCTTTTTTTAAACAACTGAGTAGTTGATGGTTAAAGGGCAGCTTGGCTGTTCTGGGATTTGCACTCACAAACTTACGTGTATTGGGCTAATGTTTCAACCAGGTAAAGGTCGTTCCTTAGCAGCTTTAGCAAGATCCCTGGATTGTATGACAGTTTGTACAGAAAGACGTTTTCATTTGGAAGGCAGTGTGGCTTAGGTTGGGTTACTGCCACAACTTACTGATGAGAGCAAAACAAAATGTGTGTCTGCTGCTCATATTATGCTAATGAACATAATTTTCATATCATGAAAAGTAGAAAACTGCTTATTAATGATCTCAGACCCAATGTACACCTCTAGTCCCAGAGAGAAGCCCTGTGAAACTGGGGACAAACCCCAACAGTCCAGCCCATGTCCATGTCTGTATTTGTTCCCATTTGAAATGGATTATCTGTTCAGTCTAAATGCTGTACCCGTATTGCATCGCAATTCTACGTCTGGCTCTACTTTAGGTGCAGACTGCATCATGTATAAAAATCAAATCGATTTGATTTTGCAGAAAATATCGAATCAGAAAAGTTAATGAAAAATCAAATAATAAAAATTTGTCAAGGTAAAAATAACCAAAAACCATTAACACATTTCGTTGGTAGCCAAGTTCCACAATAGCAAGAAACGCATAATGTTATTCACAGTTGAAAACAGAATGCATTATATAAACCTTCAACTCAGGACAACGTCACGCCTTTTTGATACACTTGCTCAAATGTGAACATGACATTCTTAGCTAAAGTATGACACTGAATGCAAGAGCTTAGCATTTAAAAAATAATTAATACTACAATATTACTAAATAATCTGTTGGCCAGTCTGGTTATTTAGTCTGGTGGAAAAGTGTAGCAACCACCCTATCTATAATGTCACCATTATAACAAACAATGTCGCTAAAGTATGGCGCGAAATGAGAGTAAAAAAAGCTTTGCTTCATATGGATACCAGTGAAGATGGTCTTCCCTTCTGCCTTAAGTATTCTCTTACTTACGTGAACTAGGACCTGGCCGAGATTATAATTATAACAAAAAAGCCCTTCTGTAGTTCGAAGGAGTTTGTGAACCTTGCAGAACGCTTTTGTAGAAAGGCTTTTATAGTACCTACATCCCGGACAGTACTAAATTTAAACTATAACTAATGTTATACAGTACTATTCCTAACATTAAGAAGAAGAAGAATCCTACTTTATTCCGTGTGCTGTAAGGCTTGGGTACGGCACATCTCTGCTCTGCTCTGGGAGGAAACTTGCTCAGAGGATGCTCAGCCTTTAATGCTGGAACAGAGAGAGAGAGAGAGAGAGAGAGAGATTCAACAAAGAGCCAAAAAGTTGCCGGTGACGGTTTAGGAACGGACCAGTTTAACTATAACTATAAACAAATTAAGGATGGAAATAAATAAAAAGTAGAGCAAGCATGTTAAGCTGATTGTGTTTAACAGGTCATAGTGTGCTTCTTTCCAGCAGATTAGACCAATAAAAATGAGCAGATTAGGTTTGATATATATATCCCATATAAATATTCCCTCTCTTACACATATTATGCTCTCTTACAATCTAGAAACTGAATCTAGAATCTTGGTAATGAATAATAAATTCAGCATCGTTAGCAGATTGCAGATTGCTCTGTGTCGCCCCCTAGTGGAGACACCAGGTCATTATTAGATTTAACATGATTACCATCCAATTTCATTTAGAGCAAGGACTGTGTGGGTTAGACCCCGGAGAGTAGAGTATGTACGCTGCGTGTCGGACGGTATGAGTACCTGCAATGCGTTTGTCCGCATGCTGCGCTACAGGTTTGTCACTGTGCAGAATCCTCTGACTAAATTCCTCCTCCATGAACTGCGACGCAAGCAGAGACAGAGAGCCACATCACACACGGGGTTAAAGATAATCATGTGTCTGTCACAACAGCCTGTAGGTTTAAGCCTTCAGTTTATGTTGGTGAAGTCATGTCATTCTCTTGGCGGTGTTCTGACCATTTTGCTACTCTGTGTGTGACTACTCATCGGCTTGCTTTTGTATTTGAGCATTAGTTCCATAAGTGTGTAACATCTCCTCATGCTTCTACTGAGATTTTAAAAGTTCATTAGATATGTTTAGTATTTTTCTATGTAAGATTAGGATCCTTGGTGGACTACTGGCTAGCATGCGGCACTTTCACCACCGTGGTATGGTTTTGATTCACTCAGAAAATAAACCCCAGCCTGTAGGAGTTTGTCGGTAACTTAATACAGATACTTACGTACGAGATCCGTTCCGGGAGCACATTCGTACGTCGGATTAGTGCTAAAGTCCGAGAAAGTGAGTATGTAAAGCATGCTAATTCATTTGAATAAATCTCTGTCCCATTTCCCCACAAAGCCATCAGGTGACGAAAAAACATTACCGCACCGAAGGAGATTAATCTCAAAGTGAATTGCGTAACAATGTAACTTAATGCGTCTTTAAATTGCGAGGGGAATCCCGGAAGCCTGTTTGTCTCAGAGCTGTTTTCCACTGTATTGGACTGTGAACTGTGTTTTGTTGAGGATTTTCCAAAATTAGGATTATTCTCCATCTGGACGGCTTTACAGCACAGACATTTTCTATCATCACGCTCCCGGACTGATTCACTGAACCAGGTGGGGCTGACTCATTTCTCCTGCACCCTCCCCCCTCCCCCCCCACACATACAAACAATATACCTGACTTAAGGCATTTTATACATTCACTTACACACTGAAAATATTGTATATAATTGTAAATATTAGTACCTGATTCACTGCAGTTTCTAATTTTTGTATAATACACGTGAGCTACTTCTGTGATTTGTGCGCATCTACAAATGATCATAGAACCGCGGTCTGTTCGTAACTCGAATGTTTATAAGTCGGGGACGACCTCTACACTTTTCCATTCCATTCCAAGTTTTCCTATTACATAGTCCATATATCACCAAGACATCAGTAAAAACTACCTGTAGTATAAAACAACAGCACTGTTCATGTGTGTGTGTGTGTGTGTGTGTGTGTGTGTTACCTGTGGCTCCAGGTGTTTGCTGATGTGTTTGTTCAGGAGCGGGCGTTTCAGCAGCGAGGTGACTGAGGGCCGGTCTCGGGGACTGACCTTAAACAGCTGTGAGAGCAGCAGCCTGAGTTCAGTGCTGTACCGCTGGGATACTGGAGTGTAGTGCCCCCTACAGATTTTCATGATCAGCTGCTTCAAACTGCTGCCTTCAAACTGTTCACAAACACACACGCACACACACACACACACACACACACACAGTCACAGACGAGTACGTGCATTTAGACTGATCCAGAAATAATAAAAATAACAATTAAAAGTTTAACTAAATGCCTGTATTATTATTATTATTATTATTATTATTGAACTTTTGTTATAAAACTTCCACTAAATACACAAACAAATAAAGATACAGTAAATACAAGTGTGTGTGATTCCCTATGTGTGTGTATTTGTGTTTTTTTTTTTACGTACACTTAACCACTATAAAATAAACAATAACACGGAATTCTAGACTACAGTAATCAACAAATAGTGTTAAATAAATCAAACCCATTTATATTTTATAACTTTTTTTTATATTTAATTAAGTTTGTACACTTTTTTTTTTTTTTACAAACAAACCAAGTTCCCTAAAATGAACAGAACTTACTTGGGGGAACAATTCAACTTTAAGTAATTTTGTTTATATATACAATTAAAAAAAATAATAATAAAAATGTTCTTTGAAGAATAAAGAAACACGTATTTAAGAAATAAAAAAAAAATTAAAAAGTTGATTCTTGTGTGGGCGGCACGGTGGTTGTAGTGGTTAGCACTATCGCCTTGCACGCCAGGGTCCAGGTTCGATTCCCGGCCAGGCTCGATTCCCGTCTCTGTGTGCGTGGAGTTTGCATGTTCTCTCCGTGCTTGGTGGGTTTCCTCCGGGTTCTCCGGTTTCCTCCCACAGTCCAAAGACATGTAGGTTAGGCTAATTGGCGTTCCCAAAATTGCCCGTAGTGTGTGAATGAGTGAGTGTACGTGTGTGTGTGTGTGTGTGTGTGTGTCTGTGCCCTGCGATGGGTTGGCACCCTGTCCAGGGTGTGCCCCGCCGCGTGCCCTAAGTCTCCTGGGATAGGCTCCGTCCCCCTGTGATCCTGAATACAGGATTAAGCGGTATAGATGATGAGTGATTCTTGTGTGTGCAGTGTGTGAATGTGCTGCTGAATGATATGGATTTATTCAGTTACGTTATATTAGATTATCAAATTAGTTTTTTTTTTTTTATAAAGAAATCAGATTTCGAGTTATAATCGAGTTATAAGTTCTGTAACACTCACTGGGTGTCTGAGTGTGCAGAGCTCATAGAGGACGCAGCCGAGAGACCAGATATCTCTGTAGAGAAAAGGAAGAGGCAGACATAAATACAGACGAGAGATAGAGTGAGAGAGAGAGTGTGTGAGAGAGAGAGTGTGTGTGTGTGAGAGAGTGAGAGTGAGAGAGAAAACCACAAAGCTAGTTTTTCATCTTTGCTAAGTTTTGGTGGTTTCTCCACTTTGCCAACTTCCTTCCTAAGTGCAACGTGGCATTGAGAAACAGTACACACACACACACACACACACACACACACACACACACACACACACTGATTGGTCAGAAGGCGTTAAAGTTTTCACCTTTTCCATAAAGGTCACTCTAACACCAGATATTTGATACAGTATCTAAGTTTTATATTAAAGTTTTCCATCTTTTTAAAGAAAAAAGCCGAGCGTGACAACAACTGTAATGTAAAAATCACACATACAACAGGATCACAGTAACTACATCAATAAACATCAGTAAACACATGACAGTAAGATGTGTTGCTCTTTAATACAGTAGATAAACAGTTACAGAAGTGGAGTCAGAGGAATAACACTGGAAATAATCAGGACGCTAACAGTGACGCCGCTTCATCACACCATCACTGATTAGTTTCCTATAACAGGAACCCTGGGTGTTTTATTCCTTATGTATTACTAAAGATGGGGGAAATCCATTCAGTTATGAATCGTGATTCCTTTGTGTGTGATTCACGTATCGCCACACTGACGCCAAAATCGTTTTTTTTTTTTTATAAAAAATCATTTTGACATTAATAATGTGATGACCCGATCGACCGGTCAGTGAACAGACTCGTCTGGTTTCCCGTGTGATTGTCCGTGAGCCTCGGATATAAATCCTCCTGTACCGAGCGCAGAAGCTTCCGAGTGACGCAACAGAAACGGATTCCTATGGCGTCACATTAAAGCCTCAGGTCTGCCTTTTTCTCCGAACTCTGTGAGCGAATTAGTCTTAAACTCGCTCATCACACACACTTATATCAGTCTCAGAACAAGACAACACTGATTAGTCAAAACATGTGTGTGTTTGAAGCCCTTAGAGGCTGTACACGCTCAACGTCAAGTTGAGTTTTGAGACTTTGGAGGCGTTTGAGGCGCTAAAACGTCATGTTTCTTTATGATCCTACAGGGGGCGCCCTCTGAACTACTTACACATTATCATACCGTGTGGGTGGAGTGAGTTATTTGATAAGTTTGTTTAGAAATGATCATTTTGGCAGATGGTTTGTTTTTTATTTTAAATGTTTAAACTCTTGTATTTGTAGTGTTTAAATGCTGCATGAGCGGGAAAACTAATATTAAAGGATAACAAGGATAACACGGGTTACATTTAATTACTCTTAACTTTTTTAAACGTTTAAAATTGTATCAAAATCAGAGGAAAATGTAATATCGACTCAGGATATTTAAACAAATCGTGATACTTATAGAATCGCAGTGTTGATCGAATCGGCACGGAGGTATCGCGGTATCGGGAGGCGACCGGTGAGTCCTAGCACACACACACACACACACACGTTCACACACACACATCATGCCGTGTGTCACATCTGCGTACATACGTTTTGTTGTTATAAGGCCTGTTCTCACAGATCTCCGGGGAAATATAGTACGGCGTCCCGACACACGTTCTCGCCATCTCTGTTGTGCTGAAAGACACGAAGCATTCCAAACACTGGGAGGAACCATCACGTATGTGCATATTCGCTCTTTCAGATGAGCTCAGAACAGAGCAGAACCTCACTGTGGGCTTCATGATTTACATACACAATCTTCAGAAATGTGAATTAATAATAACGCGCGTCTCTACAGGACATCACGAACACTCCCAGCATTTCTGAACAACGGGAACAAAGTTACAGAGAACCTGTGCCTGAGGGAAAGCTAATTATTATACAGTATTCATTAACATTCATAATGTTTGAGTGCAGGATGTCTGCTCATTAATCTTTAACTTTAAGATCAGCAGCAGTGGCGTAACAGTCGCGTAGTTGGTCGCTGATCCGTACTGATCTCTCCCCGTCTGTAACCATCACGGTGCGAATAAAATCTGAGCTCAGGCAAACGTTATACTTCTGTTACTACTACTGTAAGTCTTCTTAAAGCATTCTCCTTCAGGCCTGCACACTCTGGGTTCACCAGGGTTGCCAGATCACACCGAGAATCCCATCAAGGCAGTAGCTTATAAGATATATACAGGAGGTTGGACAATGAAACCGAAACGCCTGGTTGCAGACCACAGTAATTCATTAGTATGGTGCAGGGCCTCCGTTTGCAGCGAATACAGCATCGATTCGTCTTGGGAATGACAGAGACAAGTCCTGCACAGTGGACAGAGGGATTCTGAGACATTCTTCTTGCAGAATTGTGTCCAGGTCACTACGTGATGCTGGTGGAGGAAATGTTTATATATATACATATATATATATATATATATATATTTTTTTTTTTTTTTTTTTTTTTCTTCTGGATTTTTCCATATTCAAATATATATAGTTATTTATATATAGTGTTATTTATATAACATTTCCTCCATATACACTATATATATATATATCTAGTGTATATATATATAGTGTCCTCTTTTCTTCTTTGTTCTGATATGAATGTGTTAACTCTCCCACGCTCTCTTTCTCCTCCCTTCAGCTAAGATTTTCTGGTTCGTCACTGGATGGACATCTATACAACTCCCACTCTTTGTTCTGCCGGATTTCACCAGAACATGTTAAAACAGTTGATTTTCCTTTGATGTGACAGATGTGCACCACACCAGGTGTTTAGCCAAACATAAAAACTTTTTATGTCTTTTGCTGTTAATAAACAGAGAACTTTCTGACACTCATTGTTCGTGTGTGTTTGGCTCCGTCTCTCCCGACATCTGTGTGTATTGTGTACGTGTATTGAAGGCGAAGCAGATGCATCAAGTAAGAATTCTTTTTAAACCGAACACATGCAGTATGTTCACATCTTGCTTCACTTAACGGTTAAGGCTGTGGGTAACTGATCGGTACGGTGGGGGGTTCGAGTCCCAGTACTGCCAAGATACAGGGGGTGGAGCACTTAAGCATGGCCATCAACCCTGTGCCCTCCAGGGGCGCTGTATCCTGGCTCTGAGCCCCTTCCTTACAGGGATATGAGGAAATATTATTTCAATATGCTGTAAAGTACATGTGACAAATAGCTGAATCTTAATCACGTACACAAGACATGTTTAGCGAAAGATATTAAACTAGCTTAGTTGGATGGGAAACCGCCAAAGGAAGAAACCTCCGACAGGCAGGTGGGTTAGATCTGAAACAGCCAATCAGAGTTTACCTTGTTCCAGCCTCTGATTGGCTGTCAGTCCCTTCTTCCTTTGAATAGCAGTAACTGAAAATACAGCCTGTATCAGCATCATTTTAAAAAGTAAAGGGAAAAAAAACAGAATCCTCGCACCTCATATTGCACTTCTTTACATTCTACAAGTAACAAATGGAAATTAAAATCATATTTGCGTCCGCTTTTTTGCTTCACTGAAAAAGATGGCTGATCCCACCTGTCATAGGCTCCAGGCCCCCCAGGACACTGCGGTACAGACGATGCGTGAGAGTGATTAATAGTGTGACACTGACATACTCCACAACATTTATCAGTCTATTATTATTAATATTATTATTATTATTATTATTATTTCAATTCATCTAAATACACCACTGTTTATACTGTAGGGCTATAATTTAAGGATTTATTATGGGATTAATAACACCTCTAATCCTCACCACACATACATACACACAAGTAGCAGGCTACACACACTCACTTGTTTAACATTCTTGCGATGCCAAAGTCTCCGAGTTTGACCTTTGTCCCTCCTTGAGTGAGGAAGATGTTCTGGCAGATTTCATAAAAGCAATGCAATAGATATCATCACAGTCATAACATATGCTGATCAATATTATTACTGTGGCGTCTTGCACACCTTTAAACGTGGCGTGTGAGGAGTGCGTACTGTACCTGAGCTTTGATGTCTCGGTGCAGAACTTTTCTGTCGTGAATGTGTTTCAGACCCAGACAGATCTGAACAAACCAGTCTACTATCTGTACAGAGGAGACAGGGGGAACGCTTACTGAGGAAAGAGTCATTCGTTCTAATTACAATGAGTGTGTGTGTGTGTGTGTGTGTGCGTGTGTGTGTGTGTGTGTGTGTGTGTGTGTGTGTGTGTGTGTGTGTGTTCATATACCTGCTCCTCTTTGAATGGCTGTCCTCTCTGCAAAGTGATTTTCTTCATGAGATCCCCACCGTCACAGTACTCCATCACTATGTAGAGACTATTTCTCTCTAAAAAGAAACACACACACACACACACACACACACACACACACACACAATGTAATAAAGTACCTTTTAAAGTGTCAGAACATGTTGTTGTATGAAGATAATTCAGTTCAGGATGGAAACAGTAACTCTGCTTGATCACACCACCCTGTGGTTGGCTATATTCCTGTAACAGCACCACCCGAGCGTGTTATTCCTCAGATATCTCGCGATATTATCACGACAGTCTCAATGAGCGGCCCGATTGTGTTAGTATCACGATTTTATGTTAAAAATCCAATACGATCTAGATATATTATTACATTTTTTTAGATTTTGTTAAACAAACTCACCACGTGTTGCCTGAATGTAACATGGTGCGGATTAGAGAAACCCCCCTTCTGAGGGAATCGACGAGACTGAACGGGGCTCTGAAAACGAAATATACAATTTTCTGTCCTCTCGGGGTGAATCCCCCCCCCCCTTACGGAGGGTTTATGTGTTCTTGAAGTGCCTTTAACACTTTAACCTGAGGCCCAGAGTCATGATGTGTCTTAGTCGTGATGTGTGTTTCGCATTTATCTACATCTACATCATCTACATCATGGCATTTGGCAGACGCCCTTATCCAGAGCGACTTACATTTGTCTATTTTGTTATACATATGAGCAGTTGAGGGTTAAGGGCCTTGCTCAAGGGCCCAACTGGGACAACTTGGAAGTCGTGAGATTTGAACCTGGGACCTTCTGAACCATAGTCCAAGGCCTTAACCACTGACCTATCCCAGTCAGATGAGATGATTTATCTCATCACTCTTTCGTGCTCTTTATAGATATACTGTAGATCGTTTTTTCTATGAAGACATTTTTTTCGAAGACATTTTGCTTACGGCCTGTTTTTATAAGATGTTTGTACAGCACTATAAATAAAAGAGCGGTTAGGTTTTACTGAGTGTGCTGGAGAATCTGAGTTTTTCTGGTAACTCAGTCACACTTCATCCAAAACCCTGGAGTCTACTGTTTTTTGTTTGTTTCCATAGGAAAACTGGTCTGTCATGTAATATGTTGCTTTCTTTACAGTCATGCAAATATTCTTCTGTAATATTTTTATTCATTCATTTTTAAGTCATGTTTGGAAATAGTGAATGGTTTTGCACATACTGTAACGACGCAGACATGATAAACATATAGTATAGAACAACATTTATTTACTAAAGATGATATGGTTCCTAAGAGGTTTAATAAATGGATATTGTAGTCAGTGAGGCGATATATGAATTGCTGTACAGAATAATCGTGCTTTATAACTGAACAAATTTTTCTCTCATCTCTAATGCAAATCCAGAACTCGCACCAAGTCCAGACCTCACGTCTCCTTAATGTATCATCAACTAAAACTAACTAAGACACTCGCCATCAAACTGTCTATCAGTCAGCTGTCCAATTACTATCGAGCCTGTGACTATGAAGGAACAGTAATGAAACCTAAACAGTGAGAGTAATGTGTGTGTGTGTGTGTGTGTGTGTGTGTGTGTGTGTGTGTTTAATCATTAATTAGAGCTTAAGGCCGTGTCACTGACCCTGGAACGACTGGAAGAAAGCCACGATGTTCGGATGCTTCATTTTGGACAGTAAAGTCACTTCCTTTTTGGCTGCTTCCCTCTCCCGAGTGGACATCTATAAGACAGAGAGAGAGAGAGAAAGAGATTTTGGATTAAAGGCTGCACCGCATCCAGGGTGTACCCCGCCTTGTCTCCTGGGATAGGCTCCAGTCCCCCCGCGACCCTGTGCACAGGATAAAGTGGTATAGACCATGAATGAGAGACTGACTGAGAATATTTAGAGGTGCACAATATATGTTTTTAATTATTATTCAATGTTATTTTTGATGTTTGATATACAGTTAGTTCCAGACTAATGAACCAGTTCCGATCCAGGAGCATGTTTGTAAGTCAGATTTGTTCTTAAGTCTGATAAATTGAATCTTATACTGTATGTTTTTGACACAAATATACTTAATGTTTAAATATTTAACTTAAAGCATAACAATCCACTTGAATAAATCTCTGTCCCCAATCCCCACACTGCCTCTTTGTCTCAGAACTGTTTTGAGGATTATTCACCATCAGGACAGCTTCACAGGACTGACGTTTTCTATCATCGTTGGTCAAACCACCTACTATTCTTGCAATAGTAACTAGCTGTTAACAGAAATAACGAGTAAGGACCACCAGAGATATCGATTATATATTTAAAGTGAATGTATATTTAATATTGTGCTATATATTACACCACTCACACACCCGCCGCGCATATCGCACTCACACAGTCCATAATGTGGCCAAACATTTGGAGTCCTTTTTCTCCTTTACACCAGTTTATATATTCAAATAAAGAACCAGAGAACGTCCCTCTCCTCTCCCGATGTCCTTCGGGAGCGACGTCCTTTCAATGGCGGCGCGGTTGCGGCCGACAATTTGGTCCCGCGCACACTCCCCAGACACCGCCGGTGATGCGTTGTATTTGATTCTTGCTCGTTGCACATAAACACTTTCATGCATATTTGCACCCCCACCCCAGACATTTCGATTTAAATCACACTCCATCTCCACACTAAAGTTTCTATATTTTCCTATAATTGTACTGAAAAATATATTTATTAATATTTTTTTGCTATTAATTTTTAAAATAATTTTTACAGCTAGGTATTTTATATTTAGTTTTATCTTCTATAGATATATTTGTCCTTAGCTAAAGTTATTTTCTATATTTTATAGGTGACAGACGGTCATTTAAGCATATCGTTGACAAATAGTTTGAATTTGAATATGAGTTCAGTACACTGGTGTCATAATCGTTAATGTTTATAATTGCATTCGTTTAATTGTTCGTCTCCAGTTATCGCTCCATCCTGGTCAGGGACACGGTGTGTTTGTTTTAATTTAACATCAATATTGTCGGGTGAAAGAAAAGATGCTGAGGAGAGATTTTAGCGTCTGATTATTGCACACTGCATTATGTTACAATGCGTATATAAATGTGTGTGTAATAAGAACATGAGAACTATGAATAATGAAAGCCTCTATATACGCTATAGTAGTGGTGTACTTAGACAGACCACAAAAACAGAAATGTTTATGACGTGACTATTACATTTTAATGTAAAATACTATTGTAGATAGATTGCTGGAGTGTAAATAGAAACAGAGAGGTGTGTGTTCTCACCCGGGACAGGCTGACCTGCTTCATCACACAGCAGTGTCCTGAGCCTGCCTTCTCTCTGACCAGCAGCGCTTTCCCAAACGCACCCTCTCCGACCTGACCCAGAACCATGTAGTCCTCCATCGCCCTGATCATCATCATCATCATCATCATCATCATCATCATCATTAACAACAATACTGTCACTTAAAGTAAAAAAGATTACTATTGTTATTATTGTTATTATTATTTCTATTACTATAACTAGAGAGTAACCCGGAGCTCCGTCTGTGTGCAGATCCTGCTAACATTACCTGCAAGCTGTCGTATGCGCCGTCGCTGTAGACACTCTGCAGTCTGGTCCAGGGTCTCAGTAGCTCTGAGCTCAGCCTCACGTCCCCGTTTCCTCCGTAGATGACTCTGCCTACTATCACATTCAGTGAGGAACGCCAGTGATGGAACTACCAGCACAAACATACATAAAATAAATACATAAAGATTATTATTATTATTATTATTATTATTGTTATTATTATTATTGTTATTATCTACATTAATGAAATAAAGGTTTTATCTGTACATCAGTAAGAACTCACTCTTTCAATAATATCTGTAAATTAATTTACGACTTCATTTATTGATGAATGAAATGAATATTTCCTGTCTGTATGTCTCCCCAGCCACGCAAAACTGTCTGCCTGAAGTTTAACCTGCACCATCAGTGAAATCTAAACGTTGAGTAAAAGTGATGTTATGAACAGTTATGTGTGGGATTTAATAATCTACTTTAAAATAATCTACTAATGCGCTACTGTCTCAATGTAAACAAACACCTGCACCGATAGATATTAATGAGAAAAGATAAAGTGAATATTTTGACTGGGATTAGTTCATATTCTCACTTTGGCTGAAATAACAGCGCTGAAGTGGTATAAGTGAATTTTAACACGCCGGAGTCGTTTTAAGACGAAACTTCATCTTTATCTGATCTACTTTTTCCATTTCTCATCTGTGATTCTCTCTCCGATTACCGAACAGGGAGTGTATTTGTCTGAGCACCAAAGAAGTACAACTTAGTGTAAACAAGGCGTCAGATACTCGACCTTACAGAATGTGATTTCTGTGTATTAATAAGTGAGACAGAGAGTTCTGCTGTACAGAGAGACACACAGACATGGACGTGGACTTCAACCTCAAATAATAATAATAATAATAATAATAATAATAATAATTTACTTATATATTTTCCTAGCATTAGTATGCATCATTGATAGTTAAAGTGTTTGTAGGCAGATATAAAATGTTAAATCTAATAATAATCTGCTGATCTTTAATGTATAATAATAATAATAATAATAATAATAATAATAATAATAATAATAATAATGATATCACTCATTACATTAAAGATCAGCAGATTATTATTAGATTTAACACTTTAACTATCAATGATGCATACTAACGCTAGGAAAATATATAAGTAAATTATTATTATTATTATTGTTGTTGTTGTTGTTGTTGTTGTTATTATTATTATGACCATATGAAAACACAAAAGCTAAATTATTTACTTTATTGTTATTATCATTATTATTTAAAGCATATACAATGTATATTACGATCATGAATTACATGATTTAAAAAAGGTTTATATTTCAGCGTTATTTTGCTCCATTTTAACATTAAAATAACAGATTTTACATTTCTATATGATGTAATACTAAAAGGTGTACAAAATATCAGCATCATCATCATCACCATTGTTATTATTACAAGCAGCAACTAACTAATAATAATAATAATAATAATAATAATAATAATTACATATAAAAAAGCGAACACACAAGTCCAGCGCGGCGGTGCGTAACCATGGCAACGGACCGACAGTTTTAGCCGATGAAGTT
The DNA here is from genome assembly GCA_030347435.1 of Clarias fuscus. Taxonomy (NCBI): domain Eukaryota; kingdom Metazoa; phylum Chordata; class Actinopteri; order Siluriformes; family Clariidae; genus Clarias; species Clarias fuscus. Next base: position 2,049,763 of record CM059209.1, on the reverse strand, counting down.
AAAAATCTAACGAATTAAAGCTTTACCGCAGTCGCACACACGCCGTGACTCACCGAGTCTCCTGTCCTGTCAGACTCCCGAGTCGTGTTCGCCGTAAAATGTGAAAAATGTCGAGAAATTCATTTCAAATAAGAGACAAAAAAACTTGTCCGAAAAAAAAGACACTAACAGAGCAGCAGTGTGCGTGATGACGCCAGCGAGGCGCGAGCGGGACGTGCAGAACCCACGTGACTACGCGGCACTGTGGGACTTGTAGTTTGTACCCGGAAACACACCGCTATATCCGGAGCCTATCTCAGGAGACTCAGGGGTACACTCTGGATGTGGTGCCAATCCCTCGCAGGACACTCTCACACACACACACACACACACACACACACGCGCGCACGACTGTAGCTCATGGCTGGTCAGCAGAGGGCGCACTTTTTTTTTTAAACGTCGGTTTATTTAAACCTCAGAAGTAATATTTACCTCACAGAGCTCTGAAGAAAGAAAAAAAAAAACATATATATTATACAGACCATAAGTTTGGACACCCCTTCTCATTCAAAGATGTTGAATTTGTATTATGGCAAGAAAAAAGCAGCTAAGTGAAGAAAAACGAGCGGCCATCATTACTTTAAGAAATGAAGGTCAGTCAGACGGAATAATTGGGAAAACTTTGAAAGTGTCCCCGAGTGCCGTCACAAAAACCATCGAGCGCTACAAAGAAACCGGCTGACATGCGGACCGGCCCGGGAAAGGAAGACCGAGAGTCGCCTCTGCCGCGGAGGATAAGTTCATCCGAGTCACCGGCCTCAGAAATCGCAGGTTAACAGCAGCTCAGATCAGAGAGCAGGTCAATGCCACACAGAGTTCTAGCAGCAGACACATCTCTAGAACAACTGTTAAGAGGAGACTGTGTGAATCAGGCCTTCATGCTAGAATATCTGCTAGAAAAACCGCTGCTAAGGACAGACAACAAGCAGAAGAGACGCGTTCGGGCTAAAGAACACAAGAAAGAACACAAGAAAGAAAACTCGCTGCATGAGAAGGGGTGTCCAAACTTTTGCTCTGTACTGTATATAGACAGATTTGGTTTGGACTGCTCCGTTTATGGCCAGTGTGTGTGTGTGTGTGTGTGTCACAAGCATTCCTCACTGAAGGTGACATTAGGCAGTGTCATCATCATCATCTTTCATGAGGTAATAATGTATCTTCATTTGAGGATCAGATCATCATGTGGACGTACACGACCATCCCAAAGTAGCGGTTGGAAAAGTCGACGTTGTATACGGCCTGTGCCAAGCAGGAAACCTCCGCTGTACGCGGCCAGAGCACACGCGGAGTAAACTTATACTGTAATAAAGCTAGTGTGCTGTGTACCTTCAGGCTATAAGCTGAGTGTTGGAAATGATTTCTGTGCTGATTTGGGCGTGTGCTGTATTGTATCTGTGCTAAAGTAATAACCCCCTGGCAGATGCAAACATGCTTCGGACTCAGAACCTTAAAATGTTTGTGCAAACCCTCCCCAGCGCAGCACTGCTCCATCTCCACATCTTACACCAGGAATCAGGATGCTTCCATTAAACGAGTTATTATATCATCACCAGCTGTAAAGATGGTGTGCGTCACTAAACGGGCTAAAGGTCACGTCGTAGCCGAGCACCGATGCAGGATGGTGAAGGTGCAGGACGATCTCAGGTAGGTCTCAAGAGACAAGAAACGACAAGACAGTTCTGTACAGGGGGTCGTACATCTATGTTTTACTCATATTGTTATTGTTGTATTTACACTATATTAAATATTGTAATTTCCTTGGCAGGAAAGGTGACGTGTGTCGGGTCTCCACCTCTCCAGATGAGTTCACTGCAGCCTCACATTCCTGCTCCTGGATAACACGAGTGGAACCTGACGGGGTCTCCAGCTGTGGTAGCCCGTCCACCTCAGGGTTTGATCTGTGTGTGTGTGTGTGTGTGTGTGTGTGTGTGTGTGCGCGCGCTCTGCGATGCGTTTCTTCTCAACATGGCCGTACATAGTGATTTGTTATCTGAGATAGCGTAGCCTTTTGAAGCCACTGTGGCCGTTCTTCTCAGACCGTCTCATCAACAAGGCACTGGGATGAAAATCACAGGGAATCAGTAGTTTCAGAAATCCTCAGATTGGCACCAGCAGCCACGGCACGGGATAACTCAGAGAGATCATACATGTTCTTCATTCGGATGTCTGATGTGAACATTAGCTGAACTTGTAGACCTGTACTGTATCTATCTGCATGATGTTCGACTGGGAGGGTACCTGCTGTATGTACTGTACCACACTGTGCTGTATAAAATGTTTCTGTTAACTTTCTTATTCTGTTCCAGACAAGCGTGGTCCAGTTTATTTTATTGGTCCATGGTTTCAAAACTTGAAAACGTCTCAAAGGGAGCAAAGCTAACGATTAGGATTTTATGTAACTTTGGAGGAAAGAAATTAATCGAACATGTATAGATCTGGGGAACGTCTTCATCAGGGTTGCATTATGTGTGATACAGACCAGAGGAACATGTGACCGGTAACACAGGATCCTCCATCATGCTCCCATTTATGTGTCATACACTGTAGACCTGGGGACCATAGGACACTGGGGACACTGATATGACCCCCTCTTCACAGTCATGTACATTTATAGATTTTATTTATTGTTACATAAGATATAAAACCAATAAATGCATGTATATACTGCACTTTTCACAATGACAAAGTTGAATCTCATCCAATATAAATTTTCGTACATTTTGTTCATAATAGTTTTTCTTGAAAACTTTGCCCAACTTTTTAAAATTTTTATTAAATTTAATTTTCAGTGCAATTGTAGCTTAAAAAAATAAAAGCCATCAAAACAAGCGTTTCACTCCGTTATACCAAGTACGTCTGTGTGTGTGAACAATTTTTACATTTGAAACCTTCCTAAATGAGCCAGTGTTCCTAATAAAGTGGCCAGTGAGTGTACTTACACTACCGGATCATAACTGTATACATCAATCTAATCTACATTTCTGTACATTTTGTTCTTATCTTTTTTTTTTTAACTCTATCCTTAGTTTCAATATAACTCAGTGTGTGTGTGTGTGAGTGTGTGTGTGAACATTTAAACTGGATTAACTGCCTGAGTGTTCCTAATAAAGTGGCCGGTGAGTGTATTTACTCTTTTTCATATGTGACACAAACATGTGAACATGTGCACGCTGTCTGATAAAAAGAAGGAAGTTTCAACTCTTTTATCACACACACACACACACACACACACACACACACAGGCTGAAGACAGTTGAAGACTTTATTGTTGTTGTGATTAATTTTACAGAAAGGCTACTATAAATTATGGTTACACTCCGAGTTTCATGTACACACGTTTACGTCCTGATTATGAATGCGTTTATTTAGAACGTTTCAAACAAATCTAGAATTAATTCTACTTTAAATGAATTCATCATTTCATCTGTTAAAGCCACCGGTTCAGTGATGTACAAAATCACTTTCTTTTTTTTCTTTTTCTTTTTTTTTTCCAACCTTCATGACAGAGTATTCTTTGTTAATTTGAAAATATACATATACATTTGATCTAGAGTTTTGTTTTGAATATAGATTTCTACAAAGTTACTTTTTTTTCCCTCTAATTCCTAAAACATTAAACTTTTACATTAAACTGAAAAAAATCAACAATGAAAAATAAAATAGACAAATTATGAAATTATAATGAAGATTATATTATCGTGATGGAATATGCACACTCGCTCTCTTTATACACACACACACACACACACACACTATTTTCTACCATGTGACCCATGAATAGAGAAGCTTAAAGTGAAATGGAAACTGAAGCAAATCTTAAACAGCCCATAACATGAACATCAGAAAAGTAACAAAAATGAAAAAGTGTAATGAACATAAAGCTCTCTCTCTCTCTCTCTCTGTCTCTGTCTCTGTCTCTCCGGCGTCTCTCACAGCTCACAGATCTGAGTCTCCATGGCGAAGCTGTTCTCGAAATGCCGGATGGTGCGACAGTTCAGAGCTTCACGTTTCTGCAGACCTGTTCACCAGAAACAGAAACCACAGGTATCATACGTGTGTGTGCGCACGAGCATATATATATGTGTGTGTGTGTGTGTGTGTGTGTTCCTGCCAGAAAAAGATATGCAAATAACCCTGTATTACGTTTGAGGTGTTTACTGCTAGAGACCCGGGTTCACTGGAATCGCTGGCGTGTTGCAGACGCACACGCCTCGAGGTTGAGCTCACACACGTGCGGCGTAGTGACCCTGGACGGGGAGGACCTTCCTCAAACCGCGCTGAGGTTCGTTCTGTCGCCGTGCGGCACTGTGATCTCTTGTTTGCAATGAAATCTGAACCCAAACCATGCAAGAGGCTCACGTTGCTCAAATATATAAAAAAAAATAAAATGAAATAAAAAAAAAACAGCCTGTAGGTTTGAGGAAACCGGTACAGCGTCGCCTACAGCAGACCTGGAGTCATAATTAAACCCAAGCGGCACAGATACTGTACAACACAGCGCAGATCAGTGATGAGTAAACAATAAGAGGGGCTCATATGGAAGCCGTGCCGGAGTGTGTCATCGCCGTGTCTTTGGGATGTTAGACATGTCGAGTAGAACAAAAGTTATCATTACTTTTATAAAGGGTGAATTTGACCGCTACAGGAATATGGGAATGAGGTCATACAAATGTAGGAACTCAAATAAGCATATGGGTAAAATATTTGGCCATAAACATGTGCTGCTGTTGGTGTGACCCAGTTTCTACTCGGTTTGCATAGCTGGTTAAGATGAACTAAGCTTCAGGTCATCATGTTGTGCAGAAAAATAGACACGTCACTCTGTACTGAACAACCCGGAGTCCTGGACACGTTTATTAATAAACAGCAAAACAAATCAAATGTCTAAACTGCTGTGAGCTTTAAGGGCTACGTCCTGGCGTCAGTGAGCCGCGGAGATGGTGGTGACGATGATGGTGATGATGATGATGGTGGTGTCATTAGTGTACGTACAGGGTGTATAGTCATTTACAAATCTCCACCATGACATCAGAGCTCTAAGACACGTTACAGTCTAATCACTTTACTGCGTTCTGAGCTCGTTATCAAAACGGAGGCGGTGGATTCTCATGAAAACGAGATGAAATGCAAGAATGGATGAGTGTTGTGGTTTATAGGGTGTGTGTGTGTGTGTGTGTGTGTGTGTGTGTGTGTGTTCTTACCCAGTATGGCGTCTCGGCGCAGCAGTCTGTACGTCTCTTTGTTCCTGCACACTTTGTAGATGTAGGCACCCAGGTGCTCGATGTCATCCAGCTTCTCCGTCACAATCATCTGCTCGTGCATCAGATACGTCTGAGGCAGGTAGGTGCCCGCCTGGAAACACACACACACACACACACACACAAACACACACGAGCCTACATTCAGTACTCCTTACTGACCGTTAAATAGAATTGATGGTATGAACTTGATAAATGAACATCTCTCGGTTTGGGCCGCGCTCACGCTGTGTTCCTTGAGGTTTTAGGAGACAGTGAGAACTTCAAGCTCTTTGTTGAAATATAAAATCTTTTTTTTTAAAAAGCCTAAAATCCTCCTTCATAGTTTGCACATGTTCACATCCACTTCTTTAGGAATTACAGCGTGCGTTTACTTTCATTAGCTTATTTTTCTCAGGCATGCTGGAGGCAGTGCAACCCAGGAAACACACACAGAATGAGAGGAAACAGGAGCTACAGTGATCAGTTCCTCACCTTCAGCTTGGCCAGCAGATCCATTAAGTCATGAGGAGGCATAACGACGGATGTGTTCAGAGTGATCACGTAGCATTTATCCAGACTCAGATCCAGATACGCGGTCAGCCTCTGAGAATCACACACACACACACACACACACACACACGCACACACACACACACACACACACTCTATTAGGGTTGCAACTGTTGGATCCCATAGTTGAACACATTAACAACTGAACGAAAGTACGCCCTCTTGTGGTCTACATATTAACAGACACACAAGCTACAGAGAAATATGTTGCAAAACAAACATAATTCGGTTAATTAATTGCAATCGTTTTATTCTCAACACCAATTGTATGACTAAAGATTCATTTATTAGCATCCATTTCTTTTACAGGGCATTATTATGAGAAATTACTGCACATTTTAAACTACACCATAACATACAGTATAATCGAATTCCTAGTATATTAATAATATTAATATTCTAATTCGTATTATGTTCATCAATTATTAATTCATGTTTCATAATCTGATTAATTCATGATCAGAACATAAAATCTATTAAAAAAAGAACCCAATGATGTTAGATATACGTATCCTTATAATTGCTCGGATTACATTCAATTTCATACGCGTCTATTGTGTCTCTGTCGCATTATGTTATGACGATCTATTGTGTAATTAAATGTTAAAAACACAATCACAATCAAGTTCTTTTAAGCATTTTACTGTATGCAGATGTTCCTCACCCGCTTGAAGTCGTGCACGATGACGGCCGGGTCGCTGTCGCTGAAGTTGGGCACCGGGACGTTGATGAGCGCCACCTCCTCATCCTGCAGCACGCGCACGATCTCATCGATCCTGCGCAGCCCCACGGCAGGTTCCTCCACCGCGTAATCGTTCTCCTCCTGGATCCTGTAGTTCTCCTCACTGTACTTCACACCGCACACAAACACCTGCCCTTCCTACACACACACACACACACACACACACACACACACACACACACACACACAGCAGTGGTGAGATTCTAACCCCGACCCTGGAGGTGTGAGGTGACGCTCGCTCTCTCTCTCTCTCTCTCTCTCTCTCGCTCTCGAGGTTATGAAACACACAGCTCGTCTTGTGACTGACGCTTCTGTCCTGAAGACCCCCCACGGTGAAAGATTACAGACTGTTACAGTAAAGTTCTGACACTGGACACTCCTTCCATAAATGCTAATCACAGTGGATTATCGATTAGCGAACATATTTTACTGTCGATTTAAGGCGACGTTCACATTACAAGCTCAAGTCTCTGAAACGTGCGGACACGGATACGTCCTTGCTCGCGCCATCTGTGCTTGGGAGTGTCATGAGCGCTCATTCGTTTCACACAGCGGATAGGGTTTCAGCAGAAGCCGGCTTGTGGTTGTGCTCTGGGGGACGCGGTCAGTTAGTCTGCTGTATTTGTAGAGGTCCAGAGGAAGGAAGAAATCGAAACGCGGTGCTTTAGCCGTTTTAGAGACGTTTTTTATGTCATTGTGGGTGATGTCAGAGTGCAGAGGAAAACGCCGTATAAATTCAGATCTGCGTGTACTTGTTTGAGTCACATGACCACGTATCAGATCTAGGACCGCATTGTGAAAGCGACTGAGATCCGATCAGAAGAACATCAGACTTGTGGGCTCGGACGGATCTTAAAATCTAACCTGTGTCACATTAAGGTAAAACAGATTTCAGCCGCTAGTAGTTGTGACTACGGAAACAATTATAATATTAAAGTAAGAGTGTTGATATTCGAGTGAAATCTTGCATACTTCTGTTTAAACTGAATCTACGTTTCTACTTCGGTGTCGCTCGTGCTCGTACACCTACACCATCACGCTTTTCTTTTCTTATTGTTCAGTTCGTGCTGTTCTTCCTCTCTGTGCAACTGCTTTGTGTCCCTGTCGTGCCGCCGTCTCTGACGGTTTATTGAATAGATGTTGTGTTAAGTGTGCAGGCGCTACAGCACAAGCATGGCATTGTTTCTCGGGAAACATTTCGACGAGCTGAAGTTGAAGTACAGCGTGAGCCGCCGTCAGAGCCGCTGTTATGAAAAAACCCAGAGTCATGACTTTAACAATGCAGTGGTGTAATGTGCTGAAAAGTCGCGTTTCTCTTGGAGCAACGTGTGAGGAGACAGGAGTTCTTACTGGAATTGGACACACATGGTGCATCAACAGGACATTCAGCAGTCTGGATTTACTTGTCTGTGAGTAAAGTGCATTGCAGTGCTGGATCTTCAGAGTAATGCTCAGGCACTGTAGGCCAGTTGCGTTGCCTATGGCGTCGGCTCTGTGTGGACTCGATGCAGAATCATGAATCAGCCTTTAAACGCATTTCATCATCTTGACCGTGCCTGTGATATTGCGTTATTCAGAGTTGCTCATCAGACACAAAGACAACAATGCCGTTTAAAACGAATAAACAGATCAGAGATTTCACAACCGCCAGCAATCTACTGATACACGTCCAGTGCCCAAAGATACCTCGAGCGTATGTGAGTCAGGGAGCTTTACTTTCTTTATATTTCACTCTTTTGTCGAAGTACAGTTTGCGACGTAGACCAAAATTACAAACTTGTGATAAAACGATATAGCACACCGTCTCTCTCTTGTCTGAGGATATTAAAAGTGTCCTCACCTCCAGCACGTAATATCTGTACAGGTAAGCTCCGCCCACGATCACGCCCGACAGCATGAGAGCCAATCCCAGGTAGAAGCACCAGCACCACGCCCGTGAAGGCTGGCCCACAACCCGCGCCGCCTCGGGGTCCTGGAGACATAAACAGACACACAACACATTCCTGTAGGTCTGGTGTCAGGGTGTAGAGCTCACTCGCACCTGCAACTCACCCTGAAGTTATAAAGTTCATCAACATTAACATCAGCGTTAATGAAAAATACAAGTAGTGTATGTAGAATAAAAGTGTTCTACTGGTTATATAACATCGTGTGTGTGTGTGTGTGTGTGTGTGGTGGCTCCAGGACGAGAGGCTAAAAAAGAAAGCTTTGTTTGGCAGAACAGGATGACACGCCCGTAAACAGGCTGGATTAAAAACAATGAGCAATTATGTGTCCCTGTGGAATCTGAATTAAAGCACTCGATGATCATTTTGCAATCTGTACAGAAAACGTGTCTGTACAAGGGAAAGCTAACGGAGCAGAGAACCCAACCCATTCTCTCACTCTCTCTCACACACACACACACACACACACACACGTCCTCTTCAGTTGCATGAGGTACTGTATCTGTGAATGCTTCAATAGTTAACAGATTATTTTTAGCTTTTTTAAATATTTAAATCCTTCGCTTTTTGGTATAATTTATGCATAACTATTATAACACAATCCTTCTTTTTAACATCGGAAAACCAGATAATGTCATGCCACGGTTTACTCGTTATCTAACATACCGATAGTTGATAATACAGATGTTCACGATCATCTCAATACAGTTTGTTGCTAAATCAGACTTCAAGCTAAAGTGTGTTCATTTTATTAGCAAAGGAAACAAAATGTTCCAAAAATGTACATGCATAATAATTCCGTCCGTGTTGTCCGTTTACTGCTTTCATAATCGATAATGTGATGCAAACGACTGCAATTTGAACAAACCAGAGGAGACACTGGGAAGGACCAACTCCCTGAGATTGCATGAGGAGAATCTTACGTGAACGTGATTATAAATTGTTGCTCTTTTAACATATTATCCATGATGGCAAGAGAGAAGAGTAATGTGTTAAAAGGATGTTCTGCGTGAGCATCAGGGGATTTTTATAAGTAGGAAAAGACGCACACACAAACAGACACACAAACGGGACCAGAGGCAAGATTCCAACCACCGACCCTGGACAATCTCCTGTTCATTAACTTTAAAAGTAAGAGAATAGAGAAGAGCAGAGCAGATGAGGCAACAACTGCATGCGGTTGCTAGAGTATAATACACGGAACTTGTGTCTCAAAATCCCACAGTGTAACAAACCTATAAAAGGCTAAACATGCAAAGCACTGTCTATTAACCCTTTCATGCATGTTCTTAGGGCCCAAGCACAATGACATCAGCCCTATGCCGTCATAGTGTGTGAAGGGCCCTCTTGTCTAATGTACCTTGAGATTATTTTCCCCCAGCACCCTGGGTTTCTTGGGGGTCTTAACATGCTTAACATGGAATCTGCTGCCATTAGGATGCCTGAGTGACTCGCACATGATTTTGTTGCAGAGTTGCACGTATACATGTGACTCATTTAACTGAACAACTTTCGCATTCCATGTCATGGGCTAAACTCAACATGTTATTTTGGGTCTTTTGCAAAACGCACCTGCTGGATTTTGATATACTCCTCCTAGGGAATTTATACGATCGCCACCAAACCGGGCCCATGTGATCTAAAGACATTGAGGATGCAAAATTGCAAGGGGATTTTTGATATCTCAAACAGGTCAGCTGTGAAGATGCCGAAAAGTGGTTAATAACTTTCTGAGTGACATCATATAGAGTGACATGAAATTGTGAGGCTTTTTTCCAGCATCTGGGGCTTTTTCGAGGTCTCAACATAAAATTCCCCCTTTTCTAAAATTATGTCATAATGGTATTGGTATGTCGTTAAATGTATGTGCCCACTGTGCCCACTGTCTTTCTGGTGCAGTTGGTGGCAATGACGCAGGATGCTTGGGCCCGCTCATCGCTGCTTGCAACTATATTTAATGTTTGTTTTTTTTATTTAGTTTTTTTTAATAGTGTCAAATGTGCTGAAAGAAAAATAAATTAATTTAACAATTTAATTATGCTCTTTATTGATTATTTTCCTAAATAGTATGCCAATTTGTGCATTAACATTTATATTAACATTTGCAATCAAATACCGTGCCAATGCTAGATGCAGCTAAAACTTAAATATCTAATATATTAATCTCATGTTCATTATTAATTAATAAATCTGAAACAAATAAACACAGCACTATAACTGTCTCTCAGTTTGTTTGTTTTTTTACGTATTATGCAAGTAAATGGGTCATCAGGAAAAAAATATATTCAAGACAATAAACAGGTTGTATTCAGTAGTGAAAGAATAAAACCTACTCTCGTCATGTCAGTATTAGCAGATGAGTAACATTTTATGTAATATTGAAAAATTCTGTACATTAAACAAAATAGAATAATAATTCACTGATAACGCTGCATGTGTTTTTCTCATGCTTGATGTCAAAAGAAAACAACTCAACTTTTTACTCACTACACAATACATGTGTCTATAATTAAATATTTATATCGTTATAAGGTGAATGCTTAGCATCGGGCTAACTTCTGTAACATTGTAAAAAAAATCTAAACTTTATGAAAAGGTCCATAATTGGTTATGAACCATAATTGGTTATGGTTATTACACCTCGATATTATCATGTTACAGTAACACCAGAGCAATCACTAGCAATGAAACTGCTAGGTAATTATTACTAAGCTAAAGATCTATGGTGTGAATCTGTGAACGAAGCAGTAATTACCAATCAATGACTTGTGTGACAGTGTGTGAATGGAAGCAGACATTTTATTTTGTAAAACTTTCTTGTAAAGAACTTCAAACTTCATAGGTTAAAACAGAAACATGTGCAAATATCGTCAGCATTCTTTACTACGGTTTCTAAAAGTGTGTTACATTATTTGTGTTTATGAGCGAGAGAGAGAGAGAGAGAGAGAGAGATGGAGAGAGAGATATGTGCATGCAAACTTGCCCGAACAGGTTTTGCATTCGCGTCAGTATTTCTCAGGGCTGCTTTGCATGTAACTGAAACTGCTGTGTGTGTATAAACAGTGCTCACACACACATACGCACTCCCACATACACATGTTAACATGGCGGTTTCAGGATTTAATACACAATAAATGTCTCTCTTTTATTTTATCCCCACCTCCAACACACACACACACAGGTGCATTGAAACAACAATCTTACACACTTATACAATAAAAAAATAATCAGGACTCAATCCAGAAACTTCCTGACGGAATTTGTTAAACATTAACACCCAGATAAGAGACTGTCAAATCACACATTAAACCAGCCTCAAAAACTGTGTGCGTGTATGTGTGTGTGTGTGTGTGTGTGTGTCTGTGTGTGTCACTTAGAGAACTCGAACCTTTTCTTCTAATAACTTCCTATACGACACACACACACACACACACACACACACACACACACACAAAATCTAATGAATACAAAAACACTTAAGTCTAAAAACATAAAGGATGTTAAGTTTCATTCTACACGCTGTTATAAACAGACTAGGTTTAGAGGTCAAGAGTCTACGTGTAATTGTATTTATTTAAAGGTCCTAAAACTTACAGACTCCTTTAGAAAAACGGAACCAGTGTAGAACTCCTTTTTTATGTTGTTAATATGACTTTGCCTAAAAAAAAGTTAATATTTAGTTTAAAGGATATTATTAAAAAATTGAAGTTGTTTAAAATAAAGGTTGGCTGCTTTAAAAAGGTCGATTTAAAGGCTCTTCGTCACAAAAAAAAAAAAAAAAAAGAAACAGAAAGTAAAGTGTTTTCCTTTTTTAGTAAAGTACCGAAAGAAAAAAAGAAATAATTTCACAAAACAAGAACTTTTGTGGATAAAGCAGTAGTTTTAAACACTTTATTAATAAATAAGAACACCCTTCTTAAGAAAAATTCAGAAAGCCTTTTTTTTTTTTTTAATGATATAAGCTTTGACATCACGAATCCCCCTCCTAACTGTTAAATAAGGAGCGTTCGCTTTGTGTTAATCTTTCATTAATATTCACTCTTAGAAGGTTCCTTGACGCTTCTTCGTATAATTCAGGATAACAGAAATAGCTTCCTGAATAGATCTTATAGAAACGTCTGGTTCCATGCCGGCCTGAGTCTATAAAGGGTTCCGAGTTTCTGCTTACACTACCAGGTACTAGAGTGTTGTACAGTCCGTGTTGCTGGGGTGGAACCCCTTATCTGATTACTGTAAAAGATCCACACACAATAAAAGGCATCTAAGATATACAGTATGTCCTTAGTAACGAGCAAAGTACTCCAGTGTGCAGTGCCCTTCCTTCCTTCCTCCCTTCCTTTCTGAGAGGACAAGCTGTCCTTCACCAGTCTGCCATTTTAACTGTAGAACAATTCAGCCTGCAATTAGTGAAGCAACAACAAACAAACAAACAAATCAAACAAACACAAGAGAGAAGCCTGACAGGCAGCTTCCCGAATCACTCCCTCCTCCCTGCACAAGTGCACTAGATAGGCTGTGAAGTGAAAGCTCGGTGCACCCTACAGAGACAAGCCGACTGAGATCGGACACCGCACAGGATCAGAGTCCAGTGTTACAGCGGAGTTCCGGAGATCAAAGCGAAAGACATGAGAACCTCGCGCGCCTGTCTTTGATGCTCGCGCGTGAGACCGTTTGTTGCGCGAGCCGCAGGTCGTTACCTTGTCACCGGGGATGAGCGTCTCGCTGTCCTTCTTCACGTCCTTCTGAGACAGAGCGGAATTAAAGCTCACTTTCACCATGACGGAGTGTTTGTTTACCCGGGAAAATAAAAAAAAGATCAACAACAAAAAAATCTAATGAACGTTTCGCGTTTCACCTCCGCTGCTCTTCACTTCCCTCAGCGACAGGGCTCGGCTGTGTGACGCAGATATAAACACACACACACACACACACACACACACACACACACGCGGAAGTTGGAGATAAAGCCGACTGTAGCTCATGGCTGGTCAGCAGAGGGCGCACTTTTTTTTTTAAACGTCGGTTTATTTAAACCTCAGAAGTAATATTTACCTCACAGAGCTCTGAAGAAAGAAAAAAAAAACATATATTATACAGACCATAAGTTTGGACACCCCTTCTCATTCAAAGGGTTTGAATTTGTATTATGGCAAGAAAAAAGCAGCTAAGTGAAGAAAAACGAGCGGCCGTCATTACTTTAAGAAATGAAGGTCAGTCAGTCGGAAAAATTGGGAAAACTTTGAAAGCGTCCCCGAGTGCAGTCACAAAAACCATCGAGCGCTACAAAGAAACCGTCTGACATGCGGACCGGCCCGGGAAAGGAAGACCGAGAGTCGCCTCTGCTGCGGAGGATAAGTTCATCCGAGTCACCGGCCTCAGAAATCGCAGGTTAACAGCAGCTCAGATCAGAGAGCAGGTCAATGCCACACAGAGTTCTAGCAGCAGACACATCTCTAGAACAACTGTTAAGAGGAGACTGTGTGAATCAGGCCTTCATGCTAGAATATCTGCTAGGAAACCGCTGCTAAGGACAGGCAACAAGCAGAAGAGACGCGTTCGGGCTAAAGAACACAAGAAAGAACACTCGCTGAATGAGAAGGGGTGTCCAAACTTTTGCTCTGTACTGTATATAATAGATCACTGCATTTTTTACAAATATGAAACTCATTCCACAAGCACATCTCATTCTGGCTTATGAAGATAAAAGATCCGCCCGTGTGCGGATCCCGACATCTGACCCACCGACCCGCCGTCGTATGCGGTCAACTCGCTGCTGCTCCTCACGCTGCCCCCAAAGTGACACACTCACAGTATGACCTTGAAGTATGAAGTTATTGATGACGGTGGCTCTGCCTGTGCAAAACAAACAGAATTTCCGTAGAATATACAGAAAATCCCCCACATACTGTATGAACATTCGAGTTGCGAACTTTCGAAGATACAAACAAGCGTTCACACATGCTCGATCCCAAAAATTAGATCACATAAGCGATAAAGAGACAGGATGAGGTTTGGAAGAGACAGGTTTGGACAGGACAAATCACTTTACAGTAGTCAGAATTCAAACCTGGTTTATACAGTATGTGATGTTCTGGTTGTACAGTTTCCTCCATGTCACTTTGCCCTTCTGAATTGTCTGAAAGCCTTGAACACATCCGCATGTTTTATTCCTTATATGAACAGTGTTCAATAATCTGAGCTCTAAAGACAAGCCTTCATCCCAAGGACGTTGTTAAGCAGGTACTTAGTCTCAACTGTCCTTCATTCAAGTGTTTTTTTTTTCACTCAGTATATGTAGACATTTATGGTTTTAGATGTCGCATACATAAGATAGTGTTTCATAGAGCATTAAAGATTAGAAATAGCTGTAACTCTGTAAGCATGACCCGTTCCTCACTAAGGCTCTGATATTCTTCTTTAAAGGTAGAAGAGCTTGGTACTCCTGAGACCTCAGGTTCTTTGTCTAGCATAGCCAGTAAATTTAAATAGAAAGAATAAGCTTTGCAGAAGAAACAAACTGAGCTTGAAATTGACAGGCATCTACAGGTGCATCTCAGAAAATTAGAATATCATGGAAAAGTTGATTTATTTCAGTAATTCAATTTAAAAAGTAAAATTGATAGAATATATAGATTAATTACTGATATATTTCAAGTGTTTATTTTTATTTTGATGATGGCTTACAGCTCATGAAAGCCCAAATTCAGTATCTCAGAAAATTAGAATATTACTTAATAAATATAATAATTGATACTCCAATATAAAAAAAATTGTGAGGTGTTATGGAAGCCCAGGTTGTTTCCATGTGGTGGAAAAAGGTGCACAAACAACAAGTATAACCGCATCCTTACATGGATTGTGAAACAAAGCCCATTCAAGATATTGTGGGAGATTCACCAGGAGCGGACTGCAGCTGGAGTCAGTGCTTCAAGAGCCACCACGCACAGACGTATCCAGCACATGCGCTACAATTTCCTTGTGCCAAGACACTCTTGACCCAGAGACAATGTCAGAGGCGTCTTACCTGGGCTAAGAACAGAAAGGACTGGACAGTTGCTCAGTGGGCCAAAGTCCTTTTTTAAGATGAAAGTAAATTTTGCATTTCATTTGGAAGTCAAGGTCCCTGTGTCTGGATGAAGAGAGGAGATGCACAAAATCCAAGCTCTTAGACTTAGTTCCTCCTGCACCGTTTGACGAACTGGGCTTTGAGGTTTCTCCAGCGTGATTTTCGGCCTCGTCCCACGAAATACCAGGTGCACAGAGATCGTCCATGAAGGTCCGGTGCCATGTTGCATGTTGTCTTGTTTCTGCTTTCCTTTTTGGGGCGTCCACAGAATTGCTGATTTTGGGTGCCGTGGATGGGGTTGACGGCATATATGGCCCACAAATCGCAGACGGCGTTTAGTCGAGATGTTGTTTACAGTTCGGTGGTGGATCTCTTCGTTGGTCACGGTATGAGACATGTAAGATTCTCCGAAGCCACCGCTGCTGAGCAACATAGAGTCATCGTGTGATACTGGAAGACGTCTTCCACGTTTCACTGGCGTAGATTGCAGTTGGGTTGACAATATAATCGAGCAGACTCATTTTTGTTGCTGTGTCGATCTTCTTAGTCAACCAAATTGTCCGGAGCCGCTCGAAGACCGCCCCAGCCTTCACAATCCAACAAGTTACATTATGGTCGCCACTGCCATCATTGCCAAGTTGAAGTCCAGTGTAAAGTTACAGTGTACAGTGGTGGTTTGGTGAGCCCTGTCATCTGCTGGTGTTTTATCAGGTCCAACGTCAGTAGGTTTTAGGGCACTACATGCTTCCCTCTGCTGACCAGCTTTATGGAGATGCTGATTTCATTTTCCGGCAGGACTTGACACCTGCCCACACTGCCAAAGGTACTAATACCTGGATTAAGGACAAGGGTATCCCCATGCTTGATGGACCTGCAAACTCACCTGACCTAAACCCTGTACAGAATTTATGGGGTACTGTTATAAGGAAGATGTGAGACATCAGACCCGACAACGCAGAAGAGCTGAAGGCCGCTATCAGAGCAACCTGGGCTTCCATACAGTAACATCTCAGCAGAGACACAGACGGTTCGCCTCCATGCCACACTGCTGCAGTAATTCATGTAAAGTGAGTTCCGACCAAGAACTGAGTGCTGTACATGTTGATACTTTTCAGTAATCCAACGTTTCTGGGTTAAAAAATCTCTTTTTACTGGTCTTAAGTAATATTCTAATTTTGGGTTTTCATTAGCTTCATTATAATGTATGAGCTTCACATTTTGAATTGAATAACTGAAATAAATCAGCTTTTTTCAATTATATTCTAATTTATTGAGACACACCTGTACCTGTAAGCTTTAAAATAAACAGAGAAAGAGCTTCAATTAAATGAATTAAAAGGTTAACTTAAGACAAAGAGAAAGGTGTCACAATGTCATGTGGAAGAGAGCTGCAGAAATGTTTCATTTCTCTAATTCCTGTTGGAGGAAGTGTCACTCCTTTTCTGTGGCCTGTACTGACAGCAAAGGTACAGCATGTACAGAGCACCTCTACATACACACACACACACACACACCTCACAATGATTCTTTCTGTTTTGGTTGTATTGCAACATCGAGTTCATTCAGAATGAGATAAAAAAAAATATTACAAATCACACAGTTTATTTCGGAGTATTTACTCCCACATTTTGATTTTCTCCCACTCAGGCAAGTTATCTGGAAGTTGTTGCATGGCTGACTGAAATGGGATCTGCTTAACGATTCGCTCATATTAGACTCAATTCTAGTTCCTCCTCGGAGCTTGATACTACCGCCACCATGCTTGAGCGCAGGCACAGGATAAGCTAGGTTCAACACCAGAGGGTCGAGCTCATCACCCATGCAGAAGGTGTCGAATCCCCTCCATCAAAGGTGGAAAGTAAAAAAAATTACATTTACTGTAATTGAGTAGTTTTTTTTGTGTGTACTTCTCCTTTTTAAAGTATTTTTTAAAATCTGTAATTTTACATTCACTTAAGTATGTTTTGTTTGAAGTATTGTACTTTGCCACATTTTAAATCATATTCGTTAAATGAAATGAAAATTAAATGAAAATTTAAAATAGTAGAAGCGAGGAGAGAAAAAAATTACACCCCAAAAACACTGCACTGATTGATTGATGGAATACAAACGCACTAAATTCACAAGAACGATGGAGACGAAATACATTTCAGTGATGCGACGCAGCTGAAAGTGAAACGCCATCAGATTCTTATGATCAAACCTCTGGCCATATTTAAGTGACCACTTTCGATTTCAAGCACAAGAAAGACAACAGCTTTATTATGTAAAGGTGTTCCTTCAGTTAAAAGCAACTAGTTTGAGATTTATATCCACTTTTTTGAACTACACTAGAATCCACCCCCCCCCCCCCCCCCCCACTGTTAAAAAAAAGTAACTCAGTAACTTTTACTCTGATTACATTTTTAATCAGCTACTTTTTACATTTACTTGAGTACAAAATATTCCACCTCTGCCCTCCACACACACACACACACACACACACACACACACACACACTACCTAGAGGATGAGTTGGTCCAAGAAGGAAAGTACTTTATCATGTATTATGTCAGTTTTTTTTATTCATTATGATGATATGATATTTGGGTTACAATCCCCCTCTTCCCATAAATTTGGGCTACCTGTGTGTTGAGCAGTGGTTGGTTTGTAACAGACATTATGCTTTGGCTTTAGATCAAATGTCTGAACGTTAGTTGTATCAGATCACAATTTGTTTAGTTCTTTTCCCCAAAGCTCTCAGGTTTTACAGTCTCACCTTTCTCGGGAGTGGCTTCCCTCTGCCCACTCACCTACAGACTCTGGATCTGTGAAAAGCTCATTATATTCCAGAAGTCAGCTCAGGTTCTCATATTTCATCCGGCGAGCTCTGTAACCCTTTCAGTGCTGTAACTGGAGTCTTGGACACGTCTCTAATTACGGCCCTTCTTGCCTGAGTTCTGCACTCACTGATCTGGTCAGCGTCTGGTTTGTTCCACATATTTTTACTTTTGTTGTCATTTATTTCACAGTAGTTCTAAGAAGGTTTAATACCAATCTGTATTTTTCCCGGATATAACTGGAGGGCCATGATTTTTTTTTTTTTGTTCTTGGTGCCTGGGACTTTTAAGTTGCTATTGTGTCTCATGCTTCACAGGTGTGTTTAGTTTAGCTCAGTTGATTACAGTCATTATTAATTCCCAGAGGTGCGAAGTAACGAGTTACATTTACTGAAGTAATTAAGTAATTACTGTTTCATGACAGTAATAAGGTGGACTCAAGGCTTCATGGGCAGTTACTAGATTTTTATGACAGAAAGTCTGATCTCATCGATCACTTTAGCTGTGAGAAATCAGGGCCCATATTCACAAAGTTCTTAGAATTCTCTCAGAGAGCTCCTATCTTAGCTTAAAGAGTCCTAGCTGGGAGTCCTAGACTAAAAGTGATTTAGAAACACCTTTATCTTAGTGAGGGGGTGTGGTTAACCCCATTGCTAGGAATGATGCAGCAATTCAAGGACTGTGATTGGTTGATAAAAAAATAACCTCTGACCTCTGCAAAGGTTTTAAAATGCACTCTTTGTGAAATACATGATAATAGAACAGACAGTGAAATCATAATGTTTGTATATAATGACATTGTATAATCATGACTACAGGCTACTTTATGCAAAGTTTCTGTTATAGGCTAAATATCTTATAAAAATAATTAAACAGTGAAATGTTGAAAATGTGTCGACTTTTGAAGTAACCAATTTCCACACAGTAGTTACTATATTTAAGTTTATACATTTATTTACTAAACTGATTTTATTACTTGTGATCCATTTCAGATTGATGGGAGCAGAACGTCTCAGCTTTCACCAGTTTACATGATCACAGGACAGTTTATTAAAGTTGCACTTTTGGATGGTCTGTAGCCAACAATCCAAGAGAGATGGAAGGAAGTAAAACAACAAGAAAACCAAATTAGACAGAAGAGCAGCGTTTACTTTTAGCTTTACGTTCAGTGTTTGGAGAAATATTTCTTCCTTCCGCCGTTTTGTCCTCTGCTAGACAAACTCTTAAACCTCTTAAAAGTCCTGCTCTCTACTCTTAACAAATTTTACCTTAGGAGCTGTTTTTAGGGCTAAGATGTTTTGTGAATCATTTTTATCTTTACTAAGATTTAATCCTAAATTTAAGGGGAAATTCTAAGAAAATGCCATAATTCTAAGATTTGTCTTAGAATTTCGTCACTAGGAGCAACTTTTAGGCTTAAGAAGCTTTGGGAATACGGGCCCTGATGTTTTGAAAGCATACAGTTGGATAAATGTGCACCGTTATATAATAATAATAATAATAATAATAATAATAATAATAATAAAAGATAGTAAGGAAAAAAAAGCTTTTTTGATAATAAAATAATAAAACCAGTACAGTTACAGTACCAGTCAAAAGTCACACCTTCTAATTCAATGATTTTTCGTTTAGTGATTTATTTTCTGCATTCTAGAACAAATTTAAATATTCAAAATTATGAAATAACACATATGGCATTAAGTAATGAAGTTACAACTTCACCAACAGTCAGCTGTTATTTCAAGACACGAAGGTCAGCTGTTTTGGAACAGTTCTTACAGGAACATATATATATATATATATATATATATACACCCATCAACCAGCAGGATGAAACTGGCTCTCGTGAAGATTTATTTAGTTTGAACCTTTATTCAACTAAATAAATTTAGTTTTATTGCTCTATCCCGCCACCTAGTGTTGGGACACTTTCTGCTTTTCACTGGTTAGTCTTCGATGCTACAAGTCATTGACAATACAAGGCGTGTTCAGGTGAAACCGGGACTTGTGATGACATTTCGGATGAATGAAGATTTAAACCTCGTTGATTGACATTTACAGGAGACTTCAAGCACAGTAAAGTGATGAGACTCGATGAGGCCGGCGTTTCAGCCATGAATCAGACAGGCGGTCAGATCATGGCTCCAGCTCACTGGGAATACTTTCTACCTCAATGGTGTCCAAGCGCTAGTGACACACTGGGATAAGAGCATTAGTGTATCTGGGATTATATAGAGACATAAAGGGAGATTTTACTCTCAGAACTGTTATTCTACACAATCAAAAAGGCCCAGTTTGACTTGGACGCAGCTCAAGTTTTAAAGATATTAATAGTAATATTACAAGTGAATACTTTCTAGTGTTTTGCTAAAATGAGCAACTTAGGCTGAGAAAGAGTGGTTTATGCTTTTAGTTAGAAATGTCATTTATAGGGTTAATTCCAAGTGCTGTTATCGTTTCACTTTTGTAATACCATGGCCTAATGAACCAATCAAACACCGTCTACTTCACTAATTAGACCAGAAGCATAAAAAACTACAAAACTGCAAAAATGGGATCTTTCTAAGCAAAAGCATCTACTGCTGTAGCGAGTCTGTAATTGAAATAAGCAGAAGCGATTGCATTAACCACAACCGATGATCTGCTACAGAAACCACTGCTTTGTTCTTGTACAGCGAGCTTTTTATTACAAGTATCACTGAGGTTCTAAAAATAGTATTAATTTCTGTTAAAAAGAAATATTTGAAATCTTGCTCCAATTTTAAAGATGGGTTATACTGTATGTGCTATTATTTTAAAATGTACCTGGAGTGCATTCAAACAGCCCACATTATAAAACCTTTGCATACCAGACTTTAAAGTCTTTTAGATTAGTAAATACTGTTTAATGTAAGGTCAGGGGTTTTGACTTTTGATTTGAGACAGAGCTCATGGCAACCTGATGACGATCTCGAGATCTTGGCAGCCTGTTTAATGTCACTGTGCACAAAATTGCTAAACTCTTTATAGTTAGACTTGAAACCAGACAAGCACGGATGTTTTGACCCTGACGTGGCATCTAGTGAGTGCAGATTACAGTCCTCTAGATTTACACAAATGAGTCATGTCAGTGTGTGAACAGCGGGACATTGGCACTGTTTCTGCATTGCCATGCTAATTACACTGAAGGCTGGTTGTGACAGTGGAAAGAGAGGCATCCATTCAAACCGCCTCACTGATCAGTACTAGGACTAGTCCTTGGGTTTTTTTGCTTGTGCGTAACAGACATACAAACGTGTTAAATATTAGTATGCATTTAAAATTTTGTCACAGTAAAGACTCGAGAGAATAAACAACATTGGGGCACTTATATATGTTGTTGTTTGTTTTTAAACTCATTTAATTGCTATATTTAATAAAACTGGGTTGTTATTATTAGTAGTAGTAGGTAGTAATATCTTTTATTCATCATTACTGCTAAGAATTACAATATTTGTATTGCACTTCTAACAATGCACACTGTCTTAAAGCAGCTTTAGCGGAATAGAAATTACAGGATATGAATGTGAAAAATGTTTGTCCCTATTGAGCAAGCTGGAGGCAATGATGGCAAGAAAAACTCCCTGATATGACATAAAGAATAAACCTTAAGAGGAACCGGACTCAAAAGAGAACACCGCCTCGTTTGGGTGATAAGGGAAGAGCATGACCATGAATAAATTCTTTATTTATGAGGTGGAAAGTGCAATGTGAAAAGAAATGTGTTTTTGTTGATAGAAAGTCCACTTTGCTGAGTTTATCAGCTGAGACTTGGGTATTTTGTACCCAAGTCTCAGCTGTTTGTGGCAATTTCAATCATGAAACTGATCAAATTCAGTCCAGGCCATCTTCACTGTTAGTAAGTGGCACCATCTTCAGCTAGCACATGAATCTTTAAGCAGAACTAATGGGGACATCCCTTGCAGTGGTTAGTGGTCTCCATGTGATGAGAACTCAAACCAGAAGTGAGACACAAGGATGAATTAGACAGGTTCAGAATGGCAGAATGGGTCAGGTGACTGTTAACTCAGGAGTGCCATATGTAGATAAGTATGGTGATAAGAACAGTTAAGTATGGTCACATAATGTATAAGGTATAAATGTATTTCTAGTGTAGAGTGCAAGCACAGACTCAGGGTTATGACATCATAGCCAAAAGGGAGATGAAAATCAGCCAATCAATAAACCTGAGTGATCAATGAGAGTGGGGAAGACAGCATCTAAACATACTAGTTCACCAGAATACTCTACGTCCATGAGTCTGATTCAGATCGAAACATTTGCCTATGACAAATCATTAACAGGAGGCCCAGACGTAAACACTGTCCAAAACATGAACATGAAGGGGTTTCCATAATGGTGGAGCTTCGTTAGAAAAAGGTACCAACAAATAACCTGCACCTTTTGATCAACGTAGGTGTGACGCTTCACTTGGGTACTAAGGAGTAAAAACACTTTAGTGTTTTATAGGTTCTTAAAATAAATATGAAATTTCACAAAGAAACTTTCTTACAATGTGTTTGCTCCCACAGGATATGTTTTAAAATGCTTAATTTCTTAGTATAATTATAAAAATGATCACTCACATCACTACAACACATCACTTCCTGTTCAATGAATAAATAATGCACACACACATACACAAAGTGTTAGCGGCATGCTGTTTGTGTAAAAGATCTCTAAGCTGCGTTTGACAAGATTTCTGGATATTTTTGCCCATTTACTGGTGCAATGTCAATGTCATCTGTCTTCATCCTGAGGAACATGTGTGATCAGAGTGTAGCAGGAAGCCAAGACACAAGAAAAAGGAAAACTGGAGAATTCAATTCAATTCAATTCAATTTTATTTCTATAGCGCTTTTAACAATGGTCATCGTCTCAAAGCGGCTTCACAGAAATGAAAAGAAAATTTATAGAAGTGTGTACTGTATGTGTGTGAAAAATGTGTCTAGATAATAATGAGATTGTCCCTGATGAGCGAGCCGCGGGTGACGGCGACAGTGGCAAGGAAAAACTCCCTGAGATGGCAATAGGAAGAAACCTTGAGAGGAACCAGACTCAACAGGGAACCCATCCTCATCTGGGTGATAGCAGAAATGGTATAACATCATGTGTGTTATGCAGCTGAAAGTTCGATATAACAGAAGTTATTTAAATTAACACAAAGTCCAGTTCAGCAGGTGCAGAGGGCAGATGGGGGTCTGGATCACTGGGAGCTCAGGAGCAGCATGTGTAGATCCAAACCAACATGAAGAAGAATCCAGCTGGAGCAGGTCCTTCTCTGGATGCCTCAGGAACCTCGCAGGGTCGGCCTCGGTCTACTGAAGCTGGCACGATCTCCAGATGCCTCGGGATGGGTGGAAAAATAAAGAGCAGGTGAAAAGAATTAGCGTGGTTGCCATTCAGGATAGATGTACTGGAGTATGAGGTAAAGAAATTAATTATGTGTATGCCAGATTAAAGAGATGCGTCTTGAGTCTACTTTTAAACTGGGAAACTGTGTCTGAGCCCCGAACACTGTCAGGAAGGCTATTCCAAAGTTTTGGAGCTAAATATGAAAACGCTCCGCCCCCTTTTGTAGATTTTGATATTCTGGGAACTACCAGTAGTCCGGAGTTTTGTGATCTTAAGGAGCGTGGTGGATTGTAACGTATCAGAAGACTGGTTAGGTATGTGGGAGCTAGACCGTTTTGAGGGGGCACATACATTTCAAGGGGACAGACCAATACTATTATGACATAATCTTAGAAAAGGGGGGATTTTATGTTTCGACCCGTCACACAGAAAGTTATTAACCACTTTACAGCATAAGTTCACGTCGTTACGTCGATCCGTCTGAAATCCCTCTGCGATTTTGCATCGTCAATGTTTTGAAATCTCACTGACGCCCGGTTTGTTGTCGATCGCATAAATCCCCTAGGAGGACTACATCACAATCCACTGGGTGTGTTTTACTCAGAACTGCAATTCCCAGAATTCACAGTGGACTACAAACATAGCTACTGCAAACCAACCAAAAACGACACAACCCTCCACCTGCATGATCTCACGCCCCTTAATTAGACACACCTGCTCGTAGTGTGGTGAAGTGCAATTACAGTATTACAGTAACGATGCGTTTTAAATGAAATCCGCTGGTGAACTGAGATGTAATGTGTGACTATGTTATCTATAATCGACTCAAATCTGAGAACTAAATTAAGTGCGCTTTTGCTCCACCGTGGTCCACAGGTAGAAACTCTGCTCTTAGAGCATCTAAGGTGGTTCTTGGTTGTTTCCATCAAAGAGTCGCTACAGAGGACACTCATTTACAGTGCACTCATGGAGTGGAAAGATCGACTGATTGATATTTAGTGGGTTTAGTATTAGATTTTGAGCATGTTTGGCTGTTACATGTGTTACACGAATGTTACAGACTCTTTAGATTAGATTACTGAACAATAAGTGAGCTTCTCTATTACTTTTGGCAATGATAATGCAAAGATTGGTCATTCTAATGAAAAGACTTAAAGACTAAGATTTAAAAGAGGAGTTGGAAGCTACTGGACCAGAGCTGGTGATCTACAGTAACAATCATTAGCAACACAACGGTGTGAGAGAGCGTGATATGAAAATGTTGAGCCTGACTGTATTCAAACTAGAAGCAAAGTGGGATTACGCGACTAAGGTGTGGTCCGAGTGACCAGCGTTCATCAATCTGAGCGACACGAGGTGGAAAACTGCAAATACGTGAAGTGTGAAATGGCAAATCACTCTCCTGTACCAGTCACTATCCACTGCAACATTAATAAAGCCAATGTATTTATTGTTTCAGTAAAATATGAAAACAGTATGACTGTGATGGATCAGCACCCTGTCCAAGGTGAACCCCGCCTCGTGCCCACCTGTGACCCTGTATGCAGAATAAAGCGGTATGAAACGGTATGAAGACATGAGTATCACTGCCCACAGTGAGGAACGAGTTTTGTTCAAAAGCGCTCTCGCCACTGACACACCAGCTCGTTCACACGGGTGAGTAAATTCTGTTCTGCTCATATTACTCAGATAAACACACCAGGCCATTCACACTTGCTTGGAGTGTGTAGAAGGTTTCAAGACTCGACAGTGTCTTTTTCAACAACGCGGGCGTGTTCATACAGGACGGACGCTTTAATTCCGCTCCACATCTGATAAGATCAAGGACGCTTACGACACATCAAAACAGGTTCAAAACATCACCAGCTGGTATCACTACCACGTCATCGCTGCACCGGCATGCTCACACACAGGACAGAATCCAGTTTACTGCTGAATGTGTGGAAAGAGCTTCCTGTACCTGAGATTTAACAAGTTTTATTTTTAAACATTTCTGTGAAGATTCTCAGTTATCCAGGTGAGTTTATCTGGAAGCTGCGACATGTCGACTGGACTTCCTTACCTTTTATCTAGAAATGTTCAGTCTAATGTATGTTGATAAGTGTTTTATAGGAGTTATGACTCCTCCAAGGTCAAAGCATCCTCCTCTGTCTGTCAAGGGCTTCTTACGGGAATGTTGGAGAAGCCGAGAGCAGGAGGGAGGGAAATAAAGCTTGAGCTTTTTTTGAGCTAAATTTAGTCTATATGAGTGTCACTTCTTAAATTAAGTTACAAAATGAAGTGTATTCAATACTGATAGGTTATGACTTTTCTTTTAATGAACTGTACATTGCTATGCAACTTTAAACAATAAAGGTGTCTGTTTCATTTCTCTTCATTTGTTTGTCTATATTTTATACCATTATTTATAACATTTTATCTTACCTGTTTTCTTGAGTGTGTCGCTCACATCTATGTCTGTAAATTGCGCTCAGTTCTCTTTTTAAGGATATGAAGCTAAATTTGGATTCCGTAAAATTCAGTGTAACTCTTCAGTCAATAAGAGATTACTGAGAATGTTGTAGTTCTTCCGTGTGCTCCGGTCGGGCGGTTGCCACATCGGACCATCAGATGAACTACACCATTCAGGTGAGAGGCCGTGCCAGCGCTCGATTAGGATCGTGCATGAGAGAAGCTCGCTTGCTGCTCGGAATACGGATGAAACATCAGTCATTCAACCATATTAAAGAAGCACGGGTGCGCCTCAACAATATCTGATATCGGTGTGCTAGATCAGGAAACATGATGTTCTCTATCGCTGCCAAAAAAAACAAACTTTAAGTGCTGAAATAACAGAAACCCTTTCAATCAGTGCTTTCTTGCTACTGTATAAGTGTTATGGCCACCAGGGGGCACTATAAAAATGCACATGACCAGTAGTAGCATGTATTTAAATTTTGCGGGAAAGTTAACAGATTAAACACAAACTGTTAAAATATAAATGAATGGAGAAATCTGCGCAGGAGTGAGAAACTACAGGCACACAGGGCGTGTCTGAAACAGAGACAGAGGTTAAAGGTTACACGAAGGCACAAACACTCACAGACACATAATATAAGAGATTATAAAATAAAAAAAAATCAACAGGTTACAAATGCAGCAGTGGTAGTGTTTTACTGTGTACTGAATGTGTGTGTGTGTGTGTGTGTGTGTGTACCTGATGAGAGTGTGTGTTCTGCTGTGACAGCCGTGAGTGTGTGCTCAGTCAACTGATTTCCCTGTATGTTTAAATATCGCAGTGATCTACACACACACACACACACACACACACACACACACAAAGAACATCTGTTCATTAACTGCTACAGATCTAATATAATGATTCATGCATCATGTTTAGGAGGTCTATACACACACACACACACACTGTACTCTCTACAGAGTACTGACTCTCACACTCTCCTTTCAGATGTAAACAATTTGAAATAATTTTCCATCCACTTCACGGTCATGTGACACTGTGTGTTGCCTGTCAAACTGTGAAATCACAGTATAATACGTTTCCCTGTGAGGCTGTAATGTATCAAACGTTCAAAGGGTGTGAATACTTTTGCAAGGCACTGCATACTGCAGGTGTGTGTACCGTATGGAAGGAGACTTCTGACTATCTGTAGTATGACTAATTAATTGGATTTCCACTCAGAGTTCACTTCCGCTAAAAGACTCTCACTGGCCGGTTTATTAGGAACACTCGCCACCGTAGTAGCAGTGAAACCTGTGTGTATGATTACGTGTTTGGGGTCTGTGGGTTTTGTTGGTGTTGCCATGAATGAACCAGGTGTTGGAGTTTTTAAACACCTCATCAAGTCTCAGTCTAACACCCGTGCTGTGATCAGAACCTGATACTGGTGCAGGCTGAAGACCAGAGGAACATGTGCAGTGAAACTGATGAGCTTTGGGTTCTAACTGTACAAGATGAGTGCAATAAATATCAAGAGCTGTCTTTTATCTGACTGTGTGTGTGTGGTTTTTTTTTGTTTTGTTTTTTACCTGAGGTTCCTGATGTCGTCGCTCAAATGGCTAATGATAACGTGCTGATTATTTTGGATCGTGTTTACAGCGTGAGATGTTCATGGTGTTTATAGAGTATAGTCTTTATGTGTAAAGTGAAATATGGTAGAATAATTTTAAGTAAGTGTTCAGTGTGTTTATTCCCTGATCAGGTCTGTCAGGTTTGTATACTGCATACAATGTTCTGTGTACCGCACGAAGATAGACTGATGTAGATTGTCAGAAATGCACACAAGTGTTAAAAAGAGGGAAATATATCATTTTATTTCATTTTTTTATACTTTCTCTCATAGGTTCAAGCCTTTTAGTGCCTTTTTTTCCCCATAGTCGGGTGGGAACTTTTAAACCTGACAACCTTTTCCTCACAAATTTTGGCAGATGACAATCTTTAAAACAGCACACACGGAGTTGTATTTGTATTCGTTCAGGATACATCATCTGTTCGGTTTGAATAAAGTACAGTGGTACCTTGGCGTACAAATTTAATCCGTTCCAAGGGCGAGTTCTCAAGATGAAATGTTGTATTGTGAAACGCACTTTCCCATAGGATATAATGTAAATACAGATAATCCGTTCTAGCTGCCCAAAATTATTACCAATTTCCAACAACATATTTTTCATTAACAAAACATTTAGAAAACACATGTAAATGAAGTAAAATATGAAATCAATAGATATTAAACATTTATTTACCCTTCCTTTATGCTTCCTCTCGGCACCGACTGCTTTAAATACCAAACTGAAAGCGGCTCCCTTTACTTCTTGCTACCGTCCTTGCTAACATGCTTGTGACCCATGGTGCTACGTCTTCACTATATCTTACACAAAATACAAAAAAAACAAACATGTAAACTTGCTTTGCTTGGCTTTCCACTGACGCAAACAAGTTTTGAACGGCTCCACGACGTACACGTGACTTAGTCAGCATTCGGTTCTGATCGGTTCGCTCGCTCGTATGCCGAAAATGCTTCGTGTGCCGAGGGAAATTTCCTGCATATGCCGAGGAACTGCAGTAATCATATTTACTTTAATCTCTAAGATGGACAGTGATGTACAGTACTCTTATATACGCTGTTTAAAAGCTAAACTCATTCATTTTCTATAGCGCTGATCCTATAGATAGATCTTACTTGGAACATGAATTTCGGCTTTTCGGACGCCTGAGTTTTGAGGTGATGCTGTTACAATGGAACACTTTACACCTTTTACTCTCAGAATCACAGGAGAGATGGAATTCCACACGCTTTTTATCATTTATTTTGCTTGTAATAACATGCCTGGGTGATAGTGGTGATATTTCCTCTGCTATTCTGCCAACTTCGCTCATCTTCTCCTGCTTCAAGCTTACATTGCACTTCCATTTACATTTAAAAACCCTATTTATTTATTTATTTACCAGTGTCTCCTCTGTCGTGTCGCTCCACCACTGATTCTCAGGATCCATGTTTTAAAATGGCATCACAGATGTAACGCTTGATCAGTTTACTTCCGTTTTCTTATTTACTGTTAATGTGTGTATATATGTGTGTGTGTGCGTGCGTGTGTGTGTGTGTTGTCTTTACTGGGATGGCAGAGCAGTGAGTTTGCAGAACGAGATCACCAGCGTCTTGAGATTGGTCAGCTTCTGGATCTCGGCTGGGACTTCCTCGATCGGGTTCTCTCTCACACACCTCGGACACGGCGGGAAGGGGCGAGAGCAGGAACGGGAAAGAGAGACGATGTCAAGAGACGACGGAGGCAGTGCGTTTTTGTGCAACACAATGATGGAAAAAAAATGTATTTTCATATATTTTGTCATTGTTTTGCACGTCTTCCTCACACTGCATACATTAATGCATTCTTGCAGAAAGATGAACAAAAATCTCACCTTTATAGGAAACAAACTAAAATCATTAAAAGATAAGTTTAGGTAGCACAGAGTCGCAATAAGAGGAGACAGATCAAGTAGCTGGTGAATAAAATGAGCCTGCAGGAACACACACACACACACACACACACACACACACACCATGCTCATGACATGACGATACATTATCTCGGATCATTAAACACATGAATACGGACAATTCTCCACATGAACAAAAGCACTAAAGACAGACGCTCGTTGTTGGTGTGAGAGTGAAGTGAAAGCAGAGCGTGCAGAAGTGCTGCAGTTCCTCTATTTCTCTTCATTTCCCAAAACAGAGACAGAGCTCTCTGATACACGACACAGAAGTACAATGAACTAAAGCAGACCTGAGCACCGACCGGTCGCCACAGGAAGGAGCTTTCCTATATCTCCGTCACACACACACACACACATATACACACACACACACACACACACACACACACTCCTTGAGGTTGAGGTTGGAGCCGCCTTTCTTGAGGCACTCCACCACCGCATGTTCAGATGGGCTGATGGGAGCGAGGGAGGGGGAGTGTGAGCGACACACACGACCCTGGAAGCTCAGGACAACTGAGGAAGAGACACGAGACACCAGACTTCATAACGGTCACATGACATTAACTGACACTTTGTCACTTGAATCTTTATTGTCTAATAAAAAGACACCAGACACATTGCATGCCTCGAGTGTTTGCGTGTGTGAGTGCGTGCGTGTGTGTGTGTGTGTCTTCACTGGGTCCGTGTCAGCTTGTTTCTCATCTGCTGTATACAAACATTGGTCATCTTCCTGGTGCCCCACACACAGTCGCATACTATCCGCCGCGGCCGACTCACACACACACATACACACACACTCAATTGTTTGAGTTCCTCCTTGTGTCAGTAATCCAGTGTATTCTGTGTGTGTGTGTGTGTGTGTGTGTGTGTATTACCACACACGCTCTGCCACTGCGGGACCCTGCGCGCCACCTGCGGCGGCTGCTCACACCTCAGAACCTGCCTCGCCACCTCTCTCTGCCTCCCGTCGTGCAGCTCAGACAGGAAGTGATCCACAAACTTCCTGTAGTTGCACCGTGACAGGTACTGGACCCCCCCCCGCGTTTCTGATTGGCTGGTCTCTCTGACCCTGTGGGATGCAGGAAGTCAGGGGGAGGACGTGTGTAACGAGGGTCGTCTGTCAGTAAATCTAAGATGAGGGATTTGTGGATGACTCTCGGAGGTCGGGAAGGGAAGGAGTTAATGATTTGGTAAAGCATGATGGGAAATTCAACAGGGAGGAGATCTCGGAGTGAAGGCAGAAGACTGTTATACTGTGGAGGAGCGTTGTCATGGTTACGCCACTCATTTCCCTCTTGTTGGAGCTGTGAAGGAATAGGCTCTGCTGTTGAACCTAGGAGGAGCACGAGAAACATCTAAGACAACAGATTATCTTCATCCCTTTATTAGGTTCATTCATAAAATATACTGCTTGTCCTGTATACAGGGTCGTGGGGAATCCGGAAACACCAATCAGCCTCATCTGCACGAGTACCTGGAGGAAACCCACCGATCATGGGGAGAACATGCAAACTCCATGCACGTGCACCCGAGGTGGGAATCGAACCCAGACCCTGGAGGAGCAAGGCGACAGTGCTAACCATTATGCTGCCACACTCTTATATCCTCAAGCAAAATTACAGTAACTACATCGACTAAACATGACCGTTAGAATCCATTGAGGTGCTTTTGAAGGACACTTCAGGTCATCGTCCATCCGCACTGTGAAACTCCGTCCAGTGGGTTTTGAAACATGCAGCTGCAGATACTTAAGCAATTTGTACAAGTCCATTACCCGAGGAGTTTAACCAACCTGATGCTGTTCAGTCGCTTCAGGACGATCGAGAACATGAACATGATTCATCACTATCATTTTAATCACTGCTGGGTTTTTTTCTTCCACATTTAGCTACATTACTAAGCTTTCCGTTTCAAACGAAACCAATAATCTATTTCATGGTAACTTTAAAGTGGTAAAGCCTTTAAAGTGTTGGTTGGTTGCAGCGTGTTAAGGCTAGAGAGGACGATGCAGACTCAGGTCAAAGAAAAACAATCACTCGAGCTGTGAAAGTCCCTGAGCAACCCTCAAGACTGGAACTTTGGGAGGATTACAAGGGGAACTCACACGAGCTGCATTGGAGAAGCTGCATTTTAATAAAAATATAGATTGAGCGGCGTCGACGTGTTAATAGACTCAGTGTGCTGTTAACTCACAGTGTGAATCATTATTAATGACTGTTATATATATATATATTTTTTTTTTAATGCCATGTATAACCCACAGCCAAGCTAACGCCGGTCATTTTTCTTTGTTAAACAACACTTGTTTTTAAATCTGTCTTAGATTGTGTAAATCCCAGTAAAGAGAGTTAATACTACGGTACTGAAATCAGAGCCCAGGGTTAATCATGTCTGACATTCTGATCAATTAGATACGAGAATTCAGCAGCGCTGCGGTGGATTTGTGACCCGGATGTCCCTAATGCTGTGTTCATGATGAATTCAGCACACAGTAATAAAGATTTCTCAGATCAGCTCCGGTTAGCTGTACTTTTGATAGTAGAAGTTTTCTGAAATCTCACACACGTCACCAGCGCGGGGGTTAGGAACCTGTACCCCCTGTACCCCGTGTTCCCCCTGTACCGTCTGTGTGTGGGGGCTCGGGTTGTTTGTACCGTCGCGCACTGCCGTGTCTGATGGACATGAACACTGCTGATAACTCACAGTGTGAAGGTGTGTGTCGAGGGGGGAGCGGTCTCCTCAGGAGCTGCAGGTCTGAAGAAGACATTTTCTGGAAGCTTCCGGGAGGATGAATAAAATGCACATAACATGATTAACAGTAATATGGATAATAAGTATTGTAATATAGACAATTATATCTATATTAAAATTTAGAAATTAGTGTAATGGAGATCATTCTTTATAGAATAATAATAATAATAATTAAATGATTAAATGATTCATTAATTCAAAAATACTAGAAATTTTTTGGTCTACTTTGGTCAGAAAATTTGTCTTTTTTTTTTTTTTGTTATGTTTTTTCCCCTTTTTTTTCTCCAAATAAACCATATCTTACTTTATAATGCCGTTGTCTTCACGGAGAGACAGAGAGAGACACACACAGAGACAGAGAGAGACTTCCGGGTTTGTTTCCGGAACCCATAGCAACCGTTGCCAAGTGAGTTTAGAAGTGATCTAACGAGTTGTGTTAAACCACTTATTCATTCCAAATTACATTGAAAAAAAAAAAAAAACGTTACTCCTTCATTTCATCTCCAGTGTGTTTTTGATCTTGTGAGATCTGCTGTGTTTAAAGTTAAACCAGAAATAAACGGAACAATTTATGACGGGTTGCCAGATTGGCCTCAATCCACTCCTTTTCCTCTGAAGTTTCTCTGTACAGTACAGACTGGATATAATATTGATTTTTAATAAACTCAGTTTGAATTAAATTATAAGTATGTGAGATGCATTTTCCCGTAGAAAATAATGTGAATGCAGATAATCCGTTTCAACCACCCAAAATTATTGCCAATATTACTCATTTCCAACAACATAT
Organism: Clarias fuscus; assembly: GCA_030347435.1. Classification (NCBI taxonomy): domain Eukaryota; kingdom Metazoa; phylum Chordata; class Actinopteri; order Siluriformes; family Clariidae; genus Clarias; species Clarias fuscus. The sequence goes on along the minus strand of CM059209.1, from coordinate 2,016,435 downwards.
TTTTCATTAAAATAAATAAATAAATAAATAAAAAATCAAAACATTTAGAAAAGACATGTAAATGAAGTAAAATATAAAATAAATAAACGCACTGGCTGCTTTAATGATCAAACTGAAAGCGGCTCCCTTTTCTTCCCGCTGCCGTCCTTGAGAACATTACTGGGACCCGTGCTGTTAATTGTGTCTGCACTAAATTATAAACTTGCCTCGCTTGGCTTTCCACTGATGCCGACAACTTTTGAACGTACACGCAACTTAGCCAGTGTTCAGTTCGCTCGGTCGTATGCCAAAAATGCTTCGTATGGTGAGGCTGAAATTTTCTTGCAAAATTTCAGTTCCTAAGCTAAAGTTTGTGAGGCGCGGCGTCTGTGAGTGGAGGTACCGCTGTATAAGTGTTTCTCATTCCTCCTTCTGGATCGAAACTTTCTTAAACAAATTCCATTATTTTGTTAAGACGCGTGCGTGCGAGCTAGCCTGTGCAAGGATTCAGGGCAGAAGTAGTAGTATTGGACCCCATCGGAGAAACACTCCACTGTTTTCAATCTGTAACAATTTTTACAAAATAATAATTAATTGTGGGGAATAAATCACGCAATGATGTGGTGTTATAGGAAAATAATCAACGCCAGGTCTGTGTAATGCAGCCTGGTGTGAAGCGACAGCACTGCTACTATGCCAAGGTTGAGGATTCTAACAGAACAAGATTTGTTTTATGAGTGTTTAATTCCTCTTTTACCACGACAAAATGATGCCAATGATTATAATTTGAGTACTGTAACATTCGATTATTAATGAATAAGTGTCCTCTCATTTAATGCCATGGACCTCCTGAAGACTTCTGTCATTTTTTTCTTGTTAATGAGACATTTTGAAATCAGCTATAGATAGTGAATTCCTGTACGAGAGTTACTAATACAGTGTTTAAAGAAGTGTCTTAATATAAACCTATGGTTAATCATTTCTGATATTCTGACCAATCAGATGCGAGAATTCAGCAGCGCTGTGGTATATTCGTGACTCAGATGTCTCTAACGCTGTGTTTATAATGAATCCAGCACACATTAATAAATATTTCTCGTAATCAGCTTGTGTTGGCTGTTACGTCCTTTTGATAGTAGAACATTTCTTAAATCTCATACACACCACCTGCACAGGGTTAGGACCTTTATAATGACCATGTGTGTGTGTGTGTGTGTGTGTGTGACGTCTGTGTATGGAGGCTCGGTTTGTAGTTCTTGTTTTAAAGCAGGTCACATGGCAAGTACACAATTTCAAAGAATTTTACCCCCAAAGCAGTTTTTCTAATGAAACTTTTGTTGAACAAAAAGAAACCGTAGCCTTCTAAGGTAAGGTCTTGTGAAGCATTACCGCCCATCATGAGGGCCTTCGACCCGAGGCCCAGACTACACGTCTTAAAGCAGTGACATTTTTTGAAAGTCCTTTACCTTTGCCTTGCAGATTGCCTTATAAAGCCATGACGAGCAACGTTCCTGTTTTCGCTCGATTGTCACTTCCTTCCTCTCTCATTTGAATAGATCTGTCGTTCCTCGCTGCTCTGCACACTGCTCGTGTAAAGCAGAGAGAGAAAGAGCGAGACAGAGACTCACGCTTACCTTTCTCAGGTAAGAATTCAATTACATCTAAATCAACATTTGTACGTATGCATGTATATATGCATATAGGTGTCGGGGGGGGGGGGGGGGGGGGTGAGTGTGTGTGTGTGTGTGTGTGTGTGTGTGTGTGTGTGTGTGTGTCTATGTATGATCAGGGAAATCTTGAGAGACCATGCATAGGTCAGTAACGGTGCATGGATTATCAGCCACTGAGTGTGTTTTATACACGTACATCTAACTTTCTCTCTGTTACGTCGTCAGGGTCGTCGTATTATACAGCTGCTTTTATTTCAGTTTTTTACAATGAACGTTTACATCCGTTTGACATAAAGGTCGTAAAGGCCTTGGCTTCATCAATCATATTTGGTAATGAGCACATGTAAAAGCAACAGCAAAGCTTTAACTTCTACTTTATACTGCTCATTGACACACACACACACACACGCACACTCAATTGTGTGTGTGTGTGTGTGTGTGTGTGTGTGTGCCAATGAGCAGTATAAAGTAGAAGTTAAAGCTTTGCTGTGCAGCCAGAGTGCAACAGGAAGTTGCGGTTAAGCTCTCTGCTCTCTCGACATGTATCTCCTCTACGTCCTTCATCAGAGCCATGAAGGCAGTGAAGTTGATTATTGTTGCCGTCCTTTTGTATTAGATGTGGAATGCTATGAAAAAGTGTGATCCATCTAATAGTATAGATTCTGTACTGATATTTACTGATATAAGACCGGGCCATCCTCCCGCGCCTCGCTCCTCTGTGTCTCGTGTTAATCTGT